>JAAAKM020006971.1:143414817-143441136 GCA_010016025.2 Alatinidae sp. Z8VKAUB7J3 | reverse complement strand
AAGACTCTACAACAAGAAAGACTCTACAACAAGAAAGACTCTACAACAAGAAAGACTCTACAACAAGAAAGACTCTACAACAAGAAAGACTCTAAAACAAGCAAGAAGAGATAAATAATTCCAAATCTCAACCATTAAAAAGTCCCTGCCCTTTTCTATTTAGTTACACCACCTCTAAAATGAAGGGGCTGATGTCCCTAGCCCCCCTCTAGCGCTGTCACCAGTCAACCCACCTTCCTGAACCAAAATCGTATTCTTGTTTCATCGCTACTCCGTCATCGTTTCCATGATCAACACTTGAACGAACCATTTATAGCAACTTTCACGTGGAAACAAACCATTCAGACCTCTGTTATCGGCATACAAAAACCGACGAATTTTCTAGTAGTTTCCACAGAAGTGTTAATATACCCTGTTTAAAATTATCACATACGCAATGACTTATTGTATTTTCCTTTACGACGGATGTCAATCCAGGGGGTTCAACCGTGCTTCATCATGTCAGTGAGTTACGAAATTCAAGAAACTCTTGCGAATACACAATACGGAATACTTAGTCGTTACATTTCTGAGAAATAGAACCGTGTAATATTTAGCATTCAGATTTCTTGGAAATGCCCGCTGGGATAAGAAAAAAGGGGTATTAAATATACGTAAGATATTAGAGGAGAACTCAAACTTTCAACGATGACTTAGCTTTTATAAGTCCCCTTGTCTTTTTAAGCTGTGGAAGTGGCGGTTATCCGATGGGGTAGGGCCTCTGTAAAGTCCTTCGACGGACGTTTCGGGGATGGGAACAGGGGGCAGAGGGGGTCATGCCCCCAAGATTTGCCAAATCTCAAGTTTTTGAGTAACCACTTTTTAGATTTATCAAAATTGAATTGATTGTGACAGACATTGTGTCACGTAGGCAGTATAATATGCATATCAACAAACAAGCAACACCCCTTTCCACAGAATGACCAAAGGCACCTTAATTGAATGTAAAAATGTAAATTTGAACCTAGCCTACTTGACCCCCCCCCCCCCAATCCGCCTTACCTTCCCCCGTCGCTGCTTTTGTTAGTAGTAGTTCTGAAGTTCACATGCAAAATCTTGTAGGAGGTATAAGGCACCATAGGATGCTCATATGAAACGCATCTTCGTTGATCTGCAACTTTTGGTCCCAACTACATCCCTGGCCCTCCACAAATACATACGCTTATAAACGAGGAGGTGACACCTATCAGTTTTCCTTTCTATAATGCAAACGAAGACTGCTTCCCTCAAGTACAGGGAAGGGTTTAAGTAAGGTGCGGGTCTAAATAACACTCTGTTTAGGGGGTGGGGGTGGGGTTGTTGGTTAAATGTTAAGAGTGGCGCAGATTTACAAAAGGTATACTCAAAATGACGTTTGTTGTGCGTCATAACGATCAACACACCTCGCAACACTTTACTTCTCAACGAAGTCGCTCTCACCGGGTACGATTTTGAAGTGGCAACGTTTTCCATTTTGTGGGTAATACACATTGAGTCGCGTGCCATACGTGACTAAACAGGAAACGCCTTTTATGCCATCACCACCTTGGTTACGTGATGGCAACGCCATTCCTAAAATGGTGTTTTCTTAATGCCGTTGCAACAATGTCTATACTAAAGGAAATATCAGGCAAGATATTTTGACGTTTTCTGATAGATTACATTCACTTTCAAGTATAATTGGTAGAGAGAATCAATGAGAACGATGAGAACTTCAAACCTGTACAAAAATTAAAAGCATCTCGTAGCAAATACTGTGCTGAGCATGTTGTTGCCACCACGTAACCAAGGCCGTTCAAGCTTCTGGTTTGGTAGCGTTTTAGCCAGTAGTTTATAAGCTTACATGCTCATTCTTTCTCGTCTATCTTTTGGTAACATCCCCTCTCCCGCCCCCTCTCTCCCACAGTGACTCAAGTCGCCAATTCCGTCCTTTATAAATCCTATTGTCGAAAATCGCATCAAATCATATCCACTTCATCGATAAAATGATGCATGCATGACATTCCCTGACTCAATCAAGGCTTTTTAACTTTCGCCGCGGCTGGTGCTGATTATGGGCCTCTCTTTTTCTTCACTCTTTCCGACATTCCCAATCAAGCCCTGCAGTGTAAGGCCCTGTGCTTACTTGAGAATGCAAGTAATCTGAATAATTAACTTCATTGCAATAATTCAGAGTCAGTACCGCTCCGCAATCTCTCCGTGCAGCCCCCTCTGCAACTTCAATCCTTTTCTTCTACACTGAAGCGTACTTCCTTCACCCACCGTGACGCACTCTTCGTCTGCGGGTAAGCCAAACCAGATCATCATTTTCGCCGCAGCCCTTGTCTGCTCTTTCCCGTTGTGGCAAATTCCCGGATACTTTACAGGAAACTCCATATTTTCAATCAAGATACAGTGAACAAAGACAAATATGTTTTTCACTGTTTGTAGGCTAACAGGTTAAACGGGGTCAACGAAGTGGCAGCCGTTTTCCCTTTAAATGGGCGTGGTCGGCTAAAATGGATGTGTCTCTAAGTTAGTATTTGTCTTGAAATTTTTAAGATAATTAACTAGTTTTCTGGAGTACAGTTTGTCTTTCTCACCATTACTTTAACTGCCAAGCGGTTAAGAATTTGTAGAGATTTGAAAACTATTGGAGAGAAAAATGGGAACAGAAACGGGGCATTCTATAAATTTTTCTGCTATATTTCAATACGTGGAAACCAAAGTATTTACAACAATAGGCTTAAAAAGTTGACTCGGGATTATCTTACAACACGAATATCGGGGGCACCCTAACTTGACCTTCGCTACGATTCTTTTTCCTTTACCAAACGTCCTTTACATCGAGTCTGGTTCTTTTATGGAATAGGTTTGATAAAATTTTTGTTTAGTATTTTTGACGAAAGAAAAGCGTCTTGTGCGCTACTTTCACAGCCGTAAGTAGCTATCAATGGTAAGTCAAATACTTTTTCGTCTTATTGTGTCAACACTACATTATATATTTACAAAACACAATTATATTCACAGAAGCTGAATGGGAGGGGGGAGAGAGAGAGAGAAGCCTGGGGCTTATGATATTTCCCTCCCCGAAAATACTTCTATTGATTATATGTATCCTGATTGTACCCCAATTTAAAAACCTTGGCTCTTCTCAAAGAACAAGATGCTTACTCCTCATTTTGGTGAATAAAATCATTAGGATGTTTCTATTTAACTTAACGACGATGCTTTTAGACGAAGAAAGACCTTAGTTCCTGGTAATTTGTCTCCTAGTATTTGGACTTAAAGTAGGGCTATTTTATTGTCGAGGACGGTTATTTGCTCTCTGCAATAACCGGGTCACGTATTTACACTGTAGGCTATTAATGGGAAGATACGACGTTGAAAATATTCAGATGTAAAAATGTGAACTTAAGCCTTTTGTAAATCTTTATAGTTAACTTAACCCATCAAACAAGATCTAGATCACCATTTTATATCTATAGTGAGCTCAAAGGAGGGGGCAGGGGATCCCAACTACACAAAAGTGTTCCTCGGAATTTCTTATATATGAATCGATAGTATTTCGACGCAGCCTAAATAGCTATTAAGATCAACCTTGAGGTAGTTTGAGAAGGACTTCCTTATGGTGCACTGAGAATTTACAGCAGCCCTACAAGTTTTTCAGTCATGGTGCAAGAAAAATATACGCTTCGTCTAGCAACACGGCGACAGCTTGCATTTGCACACTGGAGATAGCCTTGAAAAGGTGCCCTCTGCAGATACAGAGACAAGGCTTCCTTACTATGACATCACAGCATCCGTTGTCGTAATGAGGGCATCTAAAGTGTGCCTGTTTAATTACAAGCAATCAAAGCGGCTGTGGCACATGACTTCAAACTTATTGAAACCTGCTCTTCCCTCATTAATAACTTTTCAAACATCCTCAACCAGCAAGACAATTTTCAGGAAATTCAAACGCCGACTGCATTATGCACTTGGTAATCTAACATCCAAAACAATACACTAATCAATATACCATTTCATTACTTCGGAAAAGTGTGGATAATAACATGACTTTCACAATCCTTAGATCCGGGTCAACAGCAAGTAATTAAGATCACATTAAATGTGTTGTGATCATCAACAAAGACCAAACAAATCTTTAGAATTTGGAGGAGAGCGCAATCCTGTGTTAGAGGTGACGAAACGGCGCAATTTTTTCTCATCGTGTCCTGACGATGCTTGACTTACGATGCTGATCAAACCTCTTGTGCTTGATTAATATCAAACAGATAAATGTTCGCCAGCAGACGAAGTAAACTTAATAAATTGACCGAGTCTTACGTTAATATCCTATTGAAGGTCACACTTGCTAGATAAAACATTTGCCCCCCGATTTTGCTCTTACTTTGCTGTACAGGGTTACTGAGGTTATCAACGAGCTCGCAAAAACATTTTAGGAGATAGCAGTTGTTTATAAACCACATCCTTATTATGAAATCGTTAAATTATAGCAAAACATGTTGTTACCTCATTCAAAGGACTAATGGTGCCTTACGTTACTTTGTGGAGTATCACAACAAGGAAAACTTGTTTACAAGTAGCATGGGTGTAACACAAAGAGCTTAAAGATATAGCATCAGTTTGCGAAAAGTCTAACAGTTTAAATATTTTCAGTTCAAACTCATTCCAGCTACATTGCGTATCAAATGTCTCGTTCATTTCTAACCTGGATCAGAACTTCGAGGTTAAAATTTTCTTTTTATTTTATAATTTCGTCAGATTTCTACAAATTTCTTTCATACATGAATCTTTCCTAATAAAGGTATTCACAGGTTCTGTAAGACCTATGTAAACATCGTCGATAACGTGACAACTGTTACCCGGAAATATTACACACCGTTGAGAGGTCATTGGCTGGGGCTTCATCATAACTTGCACCTTCACACCCAATGCGGAATATTTCAGATGACTTTGCCGGAGAGAGGTCATTGGCTGGGGTTGAGAGGTCATTGGCTGGGGCTTCATCATAACTTGCACCTTCACACCCAATGCGGAATATTTCAGATGACGTTCTGTATTTCACGGGCACATCCGGTGTTTACAGGGTTCTTTGTTTTGTAAGATTAAGGTGCCGTTCTCATTTGTGAACTCCTAGAACTGGGGACTACGCATGCGTATCCCTAACAGGCAAGTTTCAGTGTTTTTAGCCAAAAATTTACTCTATGCAAGGATCTAACTGTGACAAAGTATATGTACTCTAAACAATATCCTATAAATTAAAACATAGGGCTGGGACAATTTCTCTGCGTAGTGTTTACAAGGTTGCTGCACTCCGAGGTTTTAGTGAGATAGTCTAAGTTTAATCTCCTTTAGAAAACTTTCAAAATTACCAATTTTTCAACATATTTGTTTGAATTTGATGGCAAATTTAATGTTGGAACTGAATGGCAAACTTTTCTATGAAATCGTGTAAACTTTTGCTTGCTATATAATTTTTGAATAATTTCCACCGCCACCCCCCTCGCTCAATAAACCCCTACTGATAAAGTTGGCAGGGATAGCATTAAAAAGGTTCAGAAGACCTTGTTTCCATAATGGTCTCTTTATAGAGGTATTAACAAAAATTTTGCTCGAAAACAAAAAAAGGAACTAAGGCTGTAATGCAGTGGCTTATGAAGAATTTCTGAAAGGGGGATGCCAGCTCCACAAGACTCACTGTCAGCAGTTTATTATACAATTACCCCCCCCCCCTTCTCACTCCATTTCTGAAGTAGGTAGGCCAAGCAAGCTTCTTGAAGATGAATAACAGGTATGCCAAAGGAGAGTATTTAATGTTACCTGTATATTACGTGAATTTCCTTGAACAGAAGCAAGTATCTTCTTTCCACAAAGCAAAGCCAATAGTAGCACCAGCTGATATGTATCTTTGATAAAGCATGAACAAACCAAGTCAGTTTAAAATGATATGTTTCATTATCTGTAAAATATCATGTAAAGATCAACTTATTAAGTTGAAAATCAAGTATGAAAATTTTGATATGTATGGATCGAGTGAGTAACAATGATAAGGCACCAAGTTTTCAGTTATGTTACTCTTAACAATAAACCTTTATAAAATAGCTTATTTGCATTATTATGTACTGCAAGTTCAGCGCAGTCTTACTGTTATAATTGCCCATTAATCATTCAATGTTTCATGATTATCAGAAACACTTCTTCTACTGATCTTTGATAATCATACTGGATTTCCTTCAGGTAATGAAGCTCTACTTTTTTCCAAATCATGTCAACTGCCATTATTTATGGATAACCAGATTAAGAAGATAAATGAATTGGAAAAGTCATTGCAAACAAAGAAGAAGGAAAATTGGGATAGCTTGGAAAAATATTTTAAGGTCAGTTTAAGTCAGCCATGCAGCCAGTCAAATTTTGATTGGCGGGCATATTCCAGATGAAACCATTTTCCTCCCATCCTTCCTCCCAGGCAATCCACCACGGTTTTGTCGACTTGGGAAATTTTGAATTTTCAGAGTCCCTAGAAGGCTCAAAATCGCATTTGAGAGACTTAGGCTTAGACTCGTTTTTCTCATCTAATGGATTGAAATACCAAAGTGATCCACCTTTCAATGACGGTAAGGATTTTGTTTTGGGGGATCGGGTGGGGGCAAACGTGGCCAAGCTTTAGCTGTTTAGCTTGGGCGGGCACAGCCCGCCACCCCTGCCCCCGTGCCCGCCCTTGGCTGCGTGCCTGGTTTAAGTCATTACTTTTTATCTTTGTTAAAACTACACTTAGTTGTTGCAACCATGTCATAATAGCATTTACATTTTTGTGTAAATGATATATGTTTACTCTTAGATTGCTACACAGATTCGAAATTCAAAGTAATTTCTTGTTTCTACGGTTATGTAATTTCAGAGCCATTTGTTCATTCATTTATTCTTTTATGCATTCATTCATTTATTTATTCGATCATTCATTTGTTCAAGCCTCCGTTCGATTATTCATGTACTCAATCTATTTGATTGTTCGTTCTTTCGATCGTAAATTAAATTGTTGATTTATTTCTTAACTCATTTAATAGATCATTCAATTGTTCGTGTATGAATTACTCTTTTATTCAATTGTTTATTCATTTATTCCATATTTCATTGCATTGTCAGTTGTTTTATTCACTTATTGACCTGTTCATATATTTTAAAAGTCTCTCAGTGTGATGTTAATTACATTCTTGTCATTTAGGCCTTGTTATTGGAATTAGAACTGGCACGCGATCTTCTAGGGCATGAAGGATTCCGTTCAAGCACCACAAATATGGAAGTCAAAGTCAAGTTGCTGGCAGCCAAATGTCAGGCATTACAGCTGAAGATAAGGTGATCATGCTACCGTAAATAAGCAGCTTTGCGTCATATCGTAATTGACAATTAATATGCTGTTCCGTATTTGTTTTCCGTATCTGCTTGGTTTTGCACTCTTTGGTCTCTAATAAACAGGGGGGGGGGCACTTATTATTTTTTGATTTTTTTCACCTACCAGAGCTTATTAGAGCCCCCCGCGTATGAATTTATATGAATGTAAAAAAAACATTTTTAAGGATTTATTTTATGATGGTTTAAGTGAAGTTATGAAAAGATTTCTGAGGCTAATATGTGTCTTATGTTGATATTATTTCTGTTTCAGTTTCGTTGTACAACTATCAGAATTTTTTGACAAAGATTGCCCCCCCCCCCCCTCGTTTATTCCAACATCTCCCCCCGTTTAAATGACCAAAGAGTACTTCATAGATAATTTCATTGTGCCTCTTAGTCACACTCTCCTTGACAATAGTGCAATGTTGCCCGATGGTCAATTTTATACTTCTATAAATTGAAGTATCACTTTCAAGATCCTTAGGAATTTCGTAGCTCTTCGATTTATATTATTTTTATACCTATTAGCTTGGTGTCAATTGACGGGAAGCGAGCGTCGCTATGTCTTCTTAACTTGATAAGGTGGGCAACTATATAATATGTTCCCACGACTCGTTGGACATCTTTAATGTTTGAGCACTAGTAACATTTTGCCTAGATGCGCCAATATGCACATGTTTTCGAAGAATCGATTCTTCTTCTTCTGCTATTTGTGGTTTATACCCTTTCACACCATATATGTTATGATTAGATAGAATTAGAACGCAATCTAATTTCCATTCCTTTATTTGCTGGGTTTTAAATATTATTTAGTCAAGAAAATTTTTTACACCAAAGATTTTGAGTAACTCAGGGAAATGACAAATAAGTAGGGAATGTATCAATCATAGTTATCACACTTTCTTACTCCTTGCTTATTTAAACTGAATCTTCATAGTCGCTAGTTTTGTTTTGAGTTGAAATATAACACTTTTTGCAAATCCAGGGAGAGATAAAGTGCCCCTGTGCCTGTGCCTTGTATTGCATTCATAGGATCAAGTTTTTGTTTTATCTTACTTCAGCGTGCTGAAAGGACAGCTTCTAAAAGACAGCTACTCTGAAGAAACAATAGAAGCATTGAAGAAAGTCAAGTACGTTTTAAACTCCCCATATTTTTTCTTGTTCATTTTTTGACTATTTGATGACATAAAGAAGTACTACAGGATTTCTTTTTAGCTGGATATTAATTCTACATATGTGAAGATGTTAGTTTTCGCCCAAAAATTTGTTTGTTTTGTAAAATACACTACAGACATAGAAGATACGGGGATCGAACTTGTGGCCCACGGTTTCGCGGCGTGTGCTCTACGAAGTGAGCTAGATGACCTCCGATGTTATCATACTCTATTTGTCTGGTCGCCACATTGCCTCAATCTTCCTCCAGTGGACGTCGACATCGAGCTGAACGCGATTGGAGACCAGCTTATCTGCGCCATGTGACTTGGTCAAGAAAGGACTTTTCTCTGACATTTGGCTCTGACTCTGCTGTTTCAAATCCTCTCTTCACGATGAGAGATTTGTTTAGTGTTAAATGATGCAGTTTACCATTCCCCAAATTCAAGGGTAACCGTCGAAACACTTTACATACAACAATTGTTGTGGTGACCATAGGTGGTATAGGGGTAACTCCAGGCCTTGTCAGTCCTGTAGATTAGCAATAACGCCAAAACCCGAGTTTATACTCGTACACATTTCCATTTGATCGTTAAAAGAAATCCTTTAACATTATTAGTCACCAGTATGGAATAAACGATATCAAACGAAATTGCACATATCAAGTGCTATCCAATGTGTGTCTCTGTGGGGTATAAGTCGCACATCACGCTTGACGTATTTCTGCATTACTTGCTGATCTACTCCTCTTTTGAATACGAGTACCCTAGGGTGCCTAATAGACGGGGGCTTGGAATAAACGGGGGAATCCCCAAAACTTAATGAACGGGGGGGAATAGACGGGGGGTAGAAAATGACCGAAGTGAAGTCAAGAAGCAATGTTAAGAATCAACTGCAACTCCCTAAACGTAAGGTAATACAACACAAACAGTAGTCAGTTATTCAAAGTCATAGCAGTCTCCTACATGGCTTCCAAGATTTTAAAAGTGTTCCCCTCGTCCTCCTGCTCAATGACAGTATTATTGTTAACATTTGTAATGTGTGTCTTCACACTTCTGCGAGCCTTGTCAAAGGTCACCGTCATCTTTTAATGTGTGATTTTCATATTTTGATAAAAATATTTTCTACTTGCCCGCCAAAGTACCTCCTCAAAAAATTGTCGTGGGCGGGAAATTGTGTAAAAATTTCTCTTGTCTCGCAAAATAATAGCTGGTCTACAGCCCGCATAAAGATGTTTAATGTTTATTGGTTAGATATTGATTCCATGATATATGTGGGGCAGTCCTATGCCATCTATGCATCTTGATTCTATGCCATAAATCTTACTCTTAAGACCTTATTTCGTATCTTTGCGTCTAATCAATCTGGCAGAAAGAAAATTTAGAGCAGAATCATAGATGTGTAGAAGCACTAACACATGAGCTAACCCACATGACTTTGGCATGTAAATCATCGTTAAAGAAGCCGCCATGTGGTACTACGCGAAATTGTTTTTTTATCTAATCACCTGCTTTAGAAGTGTCTAAACTCAAGGACGAGAAATTTTAAGCAACTCCAGATTTTTCTAGTTAGCAACTTTACAATTTTGGTTGCGCACTTTCAATTAAATTTTCATAGATAAATGCGTGCATCCCCGGAATTTGTTCACGATTGCCTAAGTGAAGAAACTTCAGTATTGTTTCAAACAAGAAAACTAAGAAACTAAAAATCAAACCCATGTTATTTAGTTTTAAAAACGTGTATACAAGATTCATATAAAATCTAATACGTATTTAATTTGGTCCTGAGCAACGTTTTTCTAATAAACGGCTTTTGGCGTAATTTTGGCACACATAAATTTTAGTTTCAACGTGTTTCAGAAATTAAAGTTATTGTTGGACAACATTGAACCTCGTATTTGTAGTAAATGGTTATGTGCTAAAAATGCCTGGACTACAAAGTTGAAGTGTTCGAAAGGGGTTAGACAAGTGGTTCTTATTCGAGGCCTTTTGGTATCACGTTGTAATTTATGACTTCACGAAAATGCTTATCATTGCTATGTTCTGCTTATCTACTCAGGGAACATTTGATGGAGGCAACTACAGACACCGAAAACCGTTTGGCAAAAAGCAAAGAATCTCTACTCGTCTACAAGTCTGCCGGTCCAGAGCTAGAAGCCCTCGCTAAACAATTTTTACAAATAACTACTGACATCGATAACAAGAAGTGGGCACTGTCGCAGCTTAAAAGCACTATAAAAAGAACAGAATCAATTGACGTGTGAATTACGAGGGGATATCCGTTAAGGAAATATTTTGATTTGGTATGGTATTCAAGCAATAGGAAAAGTTGTCAATGGACCACAGACCACTTAAAGTCACCCCTTAGATAAAGTACCAGTACGAAGGGAGAAGACGGAGGGAGCACAAGTTTTCGAGTTCCGGAGCCGAGTTTTGTGGTCTAGTGGGCTGAACATCGATTTAAAGTATACCCAGAGCTTTTGAAGATCAGCGCTATACAGAGGGTACAAATGCACCTGCAACTCGCCCTCCATTTGTTTTGTGGTATGTACACGTGGTACGTGGTACGAGCAATAGAGTATGAAAGTTTGACGTCACGATTTAATGATATCAGAAATTTGCTAACATTTTCGACTCGTTCCTTTCTTCTTGTTGAGATAGGCACCCTGACCAAATTTAAGAACCATACCTTGAGTAATCGATGCGATACGCCCTTTCAAACTTTAAATTATGCCTATCAAAACCTTGTTAAATGAACCCAGTTCATAATTTTTGGAACTGAGCAAAATTAAAAGTTGCTGTAAGGCCTTTTCCAAATTCAAACAGCCGCTTCTCGCAACTGATATGAGATTTGGACGCGATATTTGGTATACGGGCATTTGGTGGCAGGGTTAACACTGTGATATAGTTATAATTGCGATTCCTCGAAAAAAGTTTTTCAGGTATGTGTGCCATGCAGGTATGTGTGCCATGCAGGTATGTGTGCCATGCAGGTATGTGTGCCATGCAGGTATGTGTGCCATGCAGGTATGTATGCCATGCAAGTATGTATTCCATGCAGGTATGTACACCTTGCAGGTTTGTATACCATGCACGTATGTATACCATCCCGGTATGTATACCATCCAGGTATGTATACCATGCAGGTATGTATACCATGCAGGTATGTATACCATGCAGGTATGTATACCATCCAGGTATGTATACCATGCCTCACGAGACATTGCCATGCTTCACGAGACATTGGCATACCAATATAGGAGCTGTATCATAACCTACCATATCAAAAAGGGTATGTATATTGTACCATATCATACGTGGATGTTTTTTATACCATACTTCACGACGTTGGATCATAGCAAACCCCCAGCTATGGGTAACTAGCCCAACAGCCTTGTGAATCTTCTGCTCCTAGAAAAGGCTAAGGGAGAAGCCCTGACAGAAACCACCCCGGATAAATATCCCTTAAAGATATCTCAACGAACACTACAATCTCTGTATTCATACCCAATCATCACCCAATCATACCTTCAGAACAGAGTATTAAATCCTGTAAACCTCCTTATAACGACAACCGCAGATGTTACCAAACACTATGTGCTTTCGCCGGACACTATGTGTATATATAGCAGGAGTAAGAAATCCTATAATATATAAAAATTATAATATTGCATGAATAAGAAATCTTAGTCAACCTAAGGATGAGATTATAATAGAGCAGCAGGAAACCAAGGGGGCTGTTGTAGCTGATAAAGATGACTTCCCCTGCGCAACAAATATATCAGACCGGTAAACTTCACTAGTTATACACAGGTTGTGCTAAAGCGGGTGTAAAGCGGGTGTAAATTTTGTGAGTCTAAGAACACAGACTGCTTATCACATCACCAGTTGAGGAAGTATGGATGGAAGACAATGAATGGCTCCTAACCTACGTTCTGGCTCAGCTCATCGAATACGTTGAGTAGGTGTGCTAGTATGAAAGTACATCCAATCTACATATAAAGTCTCAGACAGGACACCGCCAATAAGTTTGTGTGGCAATTGTCAACTCATCGCTACTGTTATATATGCGCCAAATGATCTCAATAACGAAGCTGAAAAGAATCGGTTCTATAATAACCTATCTGATTTCTCTGCCCAAGTCAAACCACAACGTGTACGCATAGTACTTGGTGACTTCAATGCTCGCATTGGCAAAGACAGCAACACAAATCGTCTCTCTTTTTCTTTGACCATAATGTTACCATGACCTGACAAATGTTAATGAAAAAAAGCTTGTTAACGTCTATGAGGATCACAAATTTAAACCCGCGCAGATAAGATTTGCCCAGCATAGTCAAATGGTTTGGACTTGGTGTCATCCCAGTGGGCCAATTGCACTACGTCACCATATCCTCATCAACAACAAGTGAGCTAATTCTCTGAGAAACTGCAGAGCTTATAACACTGTTAAAGTGGACTCAGACCACGATATAGTCAGCATATATTTACGTGTCAGCCTACATATGAAAGAAGTAGATCCATGTAAAAGGTCCTGCTAAAACTTGGAAAAGTTGAAACGTCCGAATAAAAGGGAAGTTTTTGAATTAGAACTCTTAAACTGTGATAGAGTGCTACAAACTAGCAAGAGCGTACCAATCAGACATCGCTACGTGGAGTTTCGTTGAGAAGTTAATGTAACAGCTGAAACTGTAATTGGCAAACACAAGGCAACCGGGTTGCCTGGTTGGGTTTCAGAAGCCACTGTTAAACTAAAATAGAATAGAGATATTGCAAAGAGAAAATACTTATCATCTAAATCTCCTACATTAAAAAAACAGTGGAGGATTTTAACAATTAAACTAAAAGCTGCTTAACAAGCTGAGCAGAGCCAAGCTCTTGACAAGCAGCTTTAGGAGCTTGTAGAAGCTGACAAGCAGCGAAACGTAAATAAGTCATGGAGAATTAATTATCCATGAAATATCTGTAAATTCAAGAGACATTCTGCAAAAGTTAAACTTGTAGATAATATTTAATAACGGAATTATTAGTGAAATGCCATTGACCGATTTCGTTGCACCCTCATCAGAATGAGGAAAGAATTTGCAAAGAAAATTCTTTGCACGAGCCATTCTGATGAGGGTCAATGGCATTTCACTAATGACTCCCTTATTCAATAATCTGCAAATTTTGTAGTACCAGGAATCTTTCCCGATACTAAAAGTTAAACTCCGGGACTTCTCAAAACCTTCTAGTGACAAGGAAGTCTTAGCTGACTTTGCCAAATGCTTCGAAACATTATTAAACAATGACAACTGCAACAAAGCCATCTACGAAGAACCTCCTTAAATTCATTACATTATTGGAACTAAACCGTCTGCACTGCAGGAGACGAAGAAAGCTATAAATGGGTTGAAAAGTAAGAAGACAGCTGCCTTAGACAGCAGCATGTCACGCGATACCCGTAAAAAAAGTGGGGAAGAAATGGTGGAGTTCATTCATGGCTTTGCTACAGAAAGTGTATTTTAAGCAGACTCCTCCTAAACAATGGATAACAAATCTTGTTGTCCTTGTACCCAAGAAAGGAGCCTTAATATTTAATTATTAAAAGAAGGGATGAGTTCGTTCCTATCAAATGCATACCGTATCAGACCCGTAGCCAAAGTTAGAAAATCAGACAAGCTATTCTGAAATTTAAGAAACCTTTCTGAGTTTTTGGGGGATGGACATTGCAGCTGCTTAAGGAAAGCTAGGAGATATGGTGCTTGCGTGTGTGTGTGAGAGGGGGGGGGGGGTACGGTAAATTTAAATGAGCATTTGAGCTTAGATAGGCATAACGTACATATTACTTTGACTATTTGCTGCCAGTATTGCTACAAATTTAACAGACTATAAACAGATTTACTTTGCTGCATATTCCCATGCTTATTTTATCAAAATTGAACAAAATCGTTGTGACTCACATCATGTATGACACGTTTATTCTATCTTCCTAGTGAGCAACTGGAGAGCTTATCTCATTCTACTAAAAGTGGGGCTCTAGGAAACCCTTAAGCACAGAAATACGCTCACAACACTGTAAACATTTTATGACTTTTCCAGACATTTATTGGCACTTCTAAGAGTAAAAAAAATTTTTGTCATTCAATTTCATCCGACTGATAGTTATGACGTCAGTCTTCCCATACTATTCATTGTCCAATGCCCGCTTTTTGGCTTTTTCGCTCGTGCTTTGAGCATCAATTCAGACGTTTTTAAGGAATCTCACACGCAAAATGTAATACACAGGCTTAATTTTCATCATTTAGTTAATCATCAATGTTTGACTGGAAATTATTTGTTAAAACAGGAAGCAATTTATCATATAATTATATACTATATAATTATAACTAAGACGAAAGTTTTAAGGATGTATAAATAATACAAATCTCTGAAATTGTCTAGGTAGTCAGTCACATGGAGCAAATTTTCTGGAAATGGTGAATATGATAATTGGTTGCCATTCAGTATTGAGGGCAGAATCCTTCCGTCCCTGCCTAATTGTAGGAGGGTATCTTCCCTTCCTTTCTTAAAATTACCGCCTCCTTCAATTCCTGATCAATAATGCTTGCAATGACATCAATGTGCTCCTCATTCAAAATTGTTTCCTTGACTAACACCTTTATCTACAGTACTTTCTCTCCTTCCACTCTATTTTAGCTATAATATTTTAGAAAAATCTCCGCCCCTTCAAACTATTTTACCTCCCAGTCTATAAAATTTTATTGATATATTTACCCTCTGGCTAATAAAACCCCCTAACTTTATGCCATGGAAAGGAAAATGTTTCAGTCACGTTGCTATGGACTTAATGTAGTGCTGTAAGCTCGGCGTATAAAAAAAATATTATCTGGCCTAAACTTATGCCTAATCCAATAAACGCGACACCATCATCATCATCATCATCATCATCATCATCATTTCACATAGCCTCCAGAAGGGCAGGCGTGGTTCTGATTATGTGCCGCCACCCTTCCCGGTCATGTGCGGCCCGAACAGCTTCCTTCGCTGAGCAACCTAACAGTTGTATAATGCCATCCAGCCATGACTTCGCTGCTCTTCCTCTCTTCCTTTTGTCCTCAAACCATGCCCAGTATAATATCTTTGTCAAGGCAACTGTGACGCATTTAATGCCCAAACAAATCTTATTTTCTTTGAAGGATAAAGCTAAGGAGTTTCTTGGATGTGTAATTTATCCTATGCAGAACATACGAGTTGGTACGATGCTCAAACCAATTGACGCGTAGCATTCTTCGTCAACACTACATTTCAAATCCTTCAATTCTTTTTCTATCGGGAGCTTTAATTGTCCAACCTTGAGATCCATAAGAAGCGACTGAAAAGACAGTTGTCTGGATAAGTCTAAGTTTTAAATTGATGCTTATATTGCTTTTCCAGATTTTATCCAAATCTGTCACTATGTTTCTTGCTAGGCCTTAACGTCGTCGGACTTCTGCTGAGCTACCAGCATCAGTGTCTATGATTAATCCTATGTAATTAAAAGGTGACTACCTCAAGTTGTTGACTATCTATTTGAAAGAAATCATCTTCATACCAATTACAATCAATCACCATCATTTTTGTTTTCTTTGTGTTTAGCACTATGCCCCTCCTTGCACTTTCAAAACACGTTCTCTCAGACCATCAGCTCTTCCATGCTGGAACAAATAAGGACTGTGTCATCTGAATATCTCAAGTTGTTTATTTGGCGTCCTCCAACTTTTAGCCCTCCTTCAAAGCCTTCCAGAGCTTCGCACATGATGAATTCAGCTTATATACTGAAAAGCTGAGGTGACAGGATGCATCCTTGTTGGACTCCTCGTCCAATTCCAACCCTTTTCTGACGTGCCACATACGGTGCGGACAGCTGACTCCTCGTTCCTGTATAATGCACTCAATAGATTCCCAATGTGGGGTGGAAAGCCCATCAGCTCAATTGTCTCCTACATGTAGTAGTGATTGACACAGTCGAAGGCCTTAGAGTAGTCAATGAAGCTCTTTTCCTTGTGTTTTGCACACGACATGCATGGTCTAATAAAATGTTTGGATTACCCTTAATATCAAGTGTAGAACCGAACTAATGCAAAAGCGTCGTATTTCTCATCGACTTAATTTATTGCATTAAGTTCGGCATAGGAAATGTTTGACATTTAAACCAAAGCCAAAGTCAAACGAATACGTCGTTTGTAGGATCAGGCTTAGTAGAAGCAACTACATTGCTGCATTGAGCTATGTCGAGGCATATAGGTGCCATAAGATTACCTTGGAGCAAAACAAAGACCTAACGCTTTATGATCCGCTCAGCATGGGTAATGCTAAAAGGGCTCGCAACATCAAATGTAAGGGAATAAAAGAATCCATGTTTACAAACTTACGAGAAACAACTATTTCAAGCTCTCCTGTTCTTATGTTATTATGATTGACTAACATCAGGTAACTTTAAGGTAAAAGAAGGCAATACCTCTAACAACTCCCTCAACAAAGAGGAAGAAGCTGTCAAATAAACTTTACAGGGATGCTCGAACCTTTAGAACTATACGTAGCGCCGATTATTGCTGCCAATGATACGAACAAAGTCGATTCCTTTATGAATGTTAAGATTTACCTATTTTCAACACATGAAGATGCACGATCATTTTTTCGAAAATTCTTTACAGCTGGCTTAGTCAATAAAGAGAAATTTCATGTCTCAACGTAACATGCATTGACAAACAATGCTACAATTAAGAATGACTTTTGTAAAAGTACATTCCTTTATCTTTGAAAAGTATCTTAAATACATTTCGTTGCTGAGAGTACTACCCTGCGTGCCACTATAGACGAAATATAGATATGATGCTTGACCCAGTTTGTACACAAATGAAAACATCCAGTAGAACCTAATATCTTCAACATATGTTCGTGGGTAGTGGGGAAACCTGCCCAACAAGATGTTTGCTCAGATGTTTTTCTAGTTTCCCCCGGCCTTTAAAGTATACTCTGCATTTTATTACCGTACTTTATGTAATGAGATATTTTTTCTTACCCAGATAGACTACTTTAAAGCAGAATCGCCGTAGACAGGCATATGTCGTACTGATAAAGTATACTTTTCCCAGCCTTGTTGCCTTGTGGCCACCAGAACATACGAAGGCAGAGAAGGCAGCTGTTGTTACTCAGGCAGCCAGTCATTGATAGTCAGTATATACCAAATAAGCACGGACAGGATTTAACGTGGACTTTATTAACATTGGTCTAATTAATGTTTTCTTAGACTAAAAATGCGGACATACGTGCGGACCACTTCCAACGTGATTTTAGTTGCACCGCAGTCCTTTTCGATCCGAATAAAATTATTATTATTTATTATTATTACAATTAACGCATATTGCGCAGATTTCAACATTTCTGTTTTCAACTGCGCATTACAATCATACTAAAATTTCTAAAATAGTGAACCTAGATTAGAATACATGCATGAATCATGAATTTAAATCGTTTCGTAAACCTAGGAGGTTTGATAGTAGCGCAACAATAAATACCATCATGGTCACTAATTGTTTCACATACATCAATAATAATAATTTAGCAGTCATATGACCAATGATTTCCTCTTCTTTATTGAAGGTTTGTGTGAGTCAGGTAGCAAAATTCGACTGGGAACAATCATATTACTTTGGTAACTTAGTGGCATGTACCAATAACTACTTAGCTTATGTTGTTCGAGGTAAGTCGTTATTTTCTTTTAAGAAAATCTACCATTCATGCAGATATTGTAAGGCCACATAATTACGTTCTGTTAGAGACAGTGGACGTCTTTCATCTATGCAGATGTATTAGTTAGATGTGTGTTGTAAGCCATTGAAAATCGTTGACAGTAAAGCAGTTTCCAAAATCTACTGTGTTTTTTATGTTGAGATATAACTGCTTCCTTTAAGTCAGCAATCAGCCAAATTCTGTAATTCCAGGCGCTAATCGCAAGGAATTTCCTTAGGCAGAGTTATTCACAGCTGTTATAGAGGGGTTGAATGCAAAGAATATCACTTTGAAGGCGATGAATCTCAAAGCCAGAGCTTGAAAGGGTTCCGT
The DNA here is from genome assembly GCA_010016025.2 of Alatinidae sp. Z8VKAUB7J3. Lineage (NCBI taxonomy): Eukaryota > Metazoa > Cnidaria > Cubozoa > Carybdeida > Alatinidae > Alatinidae sp. Z8VKAUB7J3. The sequence continues at coordinate 143,422,507 of JAAAKM020006971.1, read as the reverse complement.
AAAACAATTTCAATGATTTTAGGGGTTTTTATTTGGTTTAAAGAAGGTGCGAGCTGCATGGTACACTTACATGACTGCGAAGAAAAGGCGTTATGTACCTTACAGGTATCACTTAGCTAAGGTGCCAGAGTAAGCAAGTTAGTTAAAATTTCTCTATTCAAAATGTAAATCTTTAATAACGCCAGGTACCTTCAGAGTCACAAAAAAGAGTTTTTCAGCTCTGTAAAAAGCGATCTTAATCAAACGGATAACATGATCGAATTAAAGCTAATTGTAATTTTCGTTAAAATTATCAAATGTATGGTAGTAAAGCAAGCAGATTATTCCATGCCAAATCAACAAGCTATATGTGGTAAATTTCCCAAGTTTATATGTAAATTTTCTTTTTGAACCGAAGTTATGAGGATCTACAATTTAGACTTTTAGCATGCCAACATGTAGAGGTGCTCATCCTGGATTCGCTCCTGGAAAAGGCATTGTATATAACAGCCTTGTAGTAAATTGATGCATGGATTCATCAGAGCGGTGTCCCAAAGGGAAGAGTTCTGGTATTGCTTATAGGAGTTTTCTTAAAGGTAAATGGGTAGAAACCAAGTATCATAGCTATAGTTTAAGTAGTGCTGATCAGAGAGAAATGTACAGCTATGATGAGACAATGTGGACATATTATGAGGGTAACCAAACCAGAGTAAAGAAGCAAAATCAAATAGAGAAATTTGCGAGAAGAAAGATTACGTAGTTAAACTGTGAGAAGGAAAAGGAAGGTGGAGCATGTAAGACAGTGTACAGGAGTTAATGAGCTGATTCAATCAGATTAAAGGGAACCAATATTGCACACAGCACTGTTATCGGGAAATTTTTATGAACGATTGTCTGATTTTCTTCAAATTAATGTTGAGCCAGGATATGTTGCTCAGCCTTCATATATATTTCCTTGTGCAATATTTGTTATAATGTTATGCCTAGAGAGTGTTTTGAGTTGTCATGATATGTCTTTTAAATTGCCAAACATCTTAAACCTTAAATTTCTTTACCTTACTGAAGTATCATGCCTTAAGTTTGTGCTGTTAATTTGTTAAATATAGTGTCAAACATCTTTTCCACACTTCTCTAACATAAATAGAATTCTGCAGACTATTAAATCTCAAAGAACAATAATGTCGATTTCATTTGAGTAAATTTGGCTGTATGTATAAGTAAATGAGGTTTGATCGTGCTGTTTGTTCAATTTCCTGCAGGTAAAAATACTCCAGATGATAAGGTACGTGTACTGAATCATCATACGTCAGCGAGAGTTCTCCTGAAAGAGTTTCAAGGAAAGGTAATGGACTTGGCCTTTGATAATTCCAAAAAAAGCCTTCTGGCCTGTGTCGATAGTTACGGAAATCTCTTTGCCTATCTGATACAAGAAGGAGATGGAGAACTGAAGTATCCTTTCCGTTGGTAGTAGTCCGTTTCTCTATAGAGCTATGTTAGTTTGTTTTAGCACACGAGATGGTAGATGTATAGATTTTTATGCCATAAGTACTATTGAAAGATGACTAAGAAGTTTTGGGAAGGAGTTGGTAAATGAGTTTTACATTTTGTCTGCCTCAGTCATTTACAATTGTTTTGTGTATAATAATGTGAAGAAATCGATAAACGTATTGCATGAGATTTGACAAGGGAAGGGATGCTCAGTTACGTATTACAATGATGTGAATGTGTACTATGATATTATAATGACGCCATCACTGCTCCATTATGACTTTGAAATCTTTTTTTGTTAGTATTTATGTGCATGGTCATTGATAACAAATGCATTTTATACCAGTATACATAGAGCATCAAATTTATGTTTTGATCATGATTATTGGAAATCTTGCAAGATATTGTACATTTAAGACGATCCTGGGAACAAAGAGAGGTCGCCGACTTGCACTTAAATAGAGAAATTAAAATGTTGCAGCTTGGGTGTCATCTTGCATTTCCTGCCAAGGTTTATTTTCTCGATCCAAAAATTATACTACCATCATCTGGCTTCAAATTGTAGAGTATAGATAGCGAGCAAACGTTGCGTTTCATAGTGGCTTTTTAATTTTTTTTTTCGCATTATACCTTTTCAAAATTCCTAATTCAATGGCAGCTGCACAGGGAATTACTTGCCCGTTCCTTTTCTTGCGAAAATTTCTATTTATCACCAACAAAGCCAGAGCTTAATGCATCGGTTACCTTTCAGCTGTATGAGTACACACTTAACAGTCGTTTAAATGAAGGAGGCGCCAAGCCGTGACAGCCGTAATCGCTTCTCGGCCTTTTGGAAAGGAAGAGATGTAGTATCTGTTCTCATTTTCTTTTAATAGTTAGCTCAATTCCCTATAAGTACTCATCTTACATTGTTTTGTTCAACTATTGTACCTTATGTGATTTGTAAATCAATTTTAATATTTCTAATCTTGTAAAAAGTTATTGATTCATAGAAAATTGGGATAGATTAATCTCCCCCCCCCCGGGGGGGAGTCCTCGCCCTCTGCTGACCAGGAGTGAGGTTTCAGAGATATCCCAGTATCTGTTCTCATTGATGGCAGATTTTGTACATAATCCACGAGAGGTGGTCCTACTTGGCGGTTTAGTCAAATTTGAGAGTCGCCGTTGGACGGTCCAGCTGCCATTTATTTATTAGTTAGTCTGTGTGGTGGGTTTTCTATTTATTTAGGGTAGTTTAAATGTCGAGCCCAGTGCCCAAGAGGGGTCTTTGATTGAGAGACTGTCAAGCGGGGACAGGAGTCAGTGTCGGCCTTAACTAAAGTTCCTATGTGGAAAAGTTCTTGTAGTGTTTCCTATATGGTAGTAATTATTGAGATTCACGACTGAGTTCCTTAGCATTGCCTCAGACATTCCTTAGTTTTATCAATATCTCGTAACGAGCCCAAGTATGCGGTGAACAATTGTTGTGTAACTTGGATACCTTCCTTCCAGGACAAAAGTGAAACCGATCTATTCCTTGCTTATAGTTTTGGAAAAAGTTGTTCAGTATTTTGTTTTAAAAAGTATATTACGAAATATTACTCGACTCGGATGGAACTGAAAGATGTTGCTGAAGGAGTTGTAAATATAGATAATGGGCATTCCGAGGTAAGTTTACCGTAGAAAAACCCTTTTGTAAACTCATTTTTTGACAACTTTTCTTGTTGTCTAACCATTTTGCGATCCCGACCCTATCTTATTAGTACTTGATTTATTATCTCTCATTGTGGGTAAGACCCTAAGAAGGAAACTACATTTCAGATAACGTTTTGTCTTTTCTTCAAGATTTCGTTAGGTCTTTGTGCACTGGAGGTCACAACGCTAATGAAGAAAAGACGAAGTGTTCTCAAAACTGAAGTTTCCTTCTTGGCGTCCATCCATAGTTTGGTGTTGTTGTTTTCACCATTATACTTACAATCTTTCATTATATAGAATCGTGTAGAAAACGTCAGTTATACTTGTGATTTATGTTCCATGTGAAAATTGTATTCGAATAAGGAATATAAAAACCAAGGAAATCACACGTTATTGCAGAGACATATCGGTATATATTTTCTAAGCTTTTGATGCTATCTTTTATCATCAAGGGAGAAATTTTACAATGCTACTAATACTACTAACGTTTTTGAGAAGAAAGAACGACAAAGTGACTCGGACATCTTGTCCCAATGTCCTTCTTATTTAGAACTTTCCATTCAAAAAAGTCTCTTTTCTAAATTAACATCAAGTATGAATTGTAAAACGTCATCTTTGCCTCTTCTATTGTTATAATGCACTTAATTGTCACCATCTACTTCATTACCTCGCACTTTTATTGTATTTTTCCTTCTTTGTTTTGTAATTATTCTCATTAGACCCCTTTTGTGTCATTTTTAGTGGCATTTGTAAAATTGCTTCGTATATAATACAAGATGGCACCGAAAGCTTAGAAAATATATACCGAGACGTGTATCCAATTACGGGTCATTTCCTGGGTTTTTATATTCCTTATTCGAAAAGTCATTTAGTTAAATGTAAGACATCTTCCTTGCTATTTAGCCGCCTTTTAACCAACAGATCTACTCTCACTATACTTACATCTTGCAGTAAGTCAATAACTCCATATGAACATGAGCTTCGTTTCCTGACAATGAGCGCATCGAATATAAATATCAGACTGTTTCCTTTAGTTCATGAAGTATGATAGATGCTAGTTCAGCTGTAATGGTCATAGTTTTGATGCTTCAGTTTTATATGTACTGTATTTGCGTATAATCCATGTTACGCCAACATACGCCATTCATATTTCTTTTTTACGTTTTATTACAGCCTATCACAAAACTTGTTCTATCTCCAGATGGTGCTGTACTAGCTTCTTGTAGTTTGGATGGTTATGTTAAGTTTTGGGGATTACAATTTGAAGAGTCGAATACTCCAAGGTTGGTTGGAACAGTCAGACTAATGTTGTTTTTATCATTGCCTATATTATATTGCCTTAAACGTCACATACGAGTCCTATTTGGATTGGCCTTGCACTTCAAATGATAAAGATTTTTTTGCTCTTTCTGTACAATGCTGTTAAAACCAAAGCAATCGTGTGTTGCCAGGGGAATTCGCTTTTACTTGACAAATTTGTAATTTGTGACTGTAACATGAACAAAATGTATGCGTTAGCTAAGGTCTTTGTTACATCGCTATAAACATTTCAGTTATACATCTAAAATGATAATGAAAATCTTGTACAGTGGACTCTCTCTATCTCGACTACCCTCTATCTCGAACTTCTCTCTATCTCGAACAAAAAGCTTGGTCCCATTAGGATCTAGTCAATCCGTCGTTTTGAAAAGAACACTAGAGAAATAGAAACCACCGTGGATCGAACCCGTGACCCACGCTTTCGTGACGTGCGCTCTATCGACTGAGCTAGGTGACCTCCGGTGTTAACATACTCTATTTCTCTAGTCGCCACATTAGCTCCCAATCATCCACCGGTGGACCTCGACGTCCATCTAAACGCAGTTGGAGACAGCCTCGCTGCACTATGTGACTCGACCAAGGAAAGGACTGCCCTCCGGCCCGCCATCAATCCAAAGCCCATTAAAGTTAGAGAGTATCATCGAGAAGAAGTTCGATCCCCGGTGGTGACATATTTTCTATTTCTCTAGTTTTCTTTTCAAAACAAACATTTCCAATCCACTCTTCTCGATGATACTCAAGCCATCGTCTTGGTAGTCATCCACCGGCCCGCTTCACGGGAAATTCATCTTTAAATAATCTATAGGCTGCTTTCCTTTTCATACACCCAGTAGGGTAAATATTCTATATCCCTATTGCAAATTTCAGTGGATATCTGAGAGGCGTACTCGCATTAAGATAGTCGTTGAGATGTAGTAGGTTTCGTTAATGACTTTCAGGAAGATTCTCCGTCCTATTGAGCCGTAATTCCTTTATTTTTTCGTAGCAAAAGCGGAGACGATATAACAGATGAATCACAAAAAATTTTAGACATGTTGAAAGATGAGGTAAAAGTTGATGTAGCATTTACTGTTTATGTTTTTATTTATTTTGTGATGCAACAAGATCCACCACACTAATTCCCCTCATGACTGTATTGCACGAAAATGCCCCCAGAAGAGCGGATTCAAATTTACTGCATCGTGAAGCAGTCCCTATCGGAAGACACGTGTATTTGCATGTGCATGTAGCCACACGTGTGCAAACCTTAAAACACGAGCGAATAATCACTCGTGCGGATATAAATTTCCACGGTATAATCGCACGCGGGAAACCAAAATTCAAAATTTCGCGGCCGTCATCTGAGTTTTAGTCATTTGCACCAGAAAGCATTTCCTTCATTCTGAATTCGTTTTGGGTGATTTATTCCTTCGAACTCGCGCTTTCATTGTGACTGATATAATATCAAGGGCCTTTTTTCCTGCATTTTTAAGAAAACGATTTTGGACATGCACTTGCGCTGCCATGTGTGTCTTAAAGCCGAGAACGGGCACTACATCAAAATGCGCTGCGAGACACACGTTTAAACGTAAATCCAGACTGCAATTTTTACAATCATAGCATGTGTGTCAAATTCATGGTATGTAAGAACACATATGCAACGGGATTATTTTGCACGTGGGATTTTCCCTCCTAACGAAAACTCATCCAAAGTTATCGACATCGTTACAAAGGATGATGACTAAATATACTAATTAGCACATTACCGCGATAATTTTTATCATCGAAGTATCATCAAGTACATTTTGCAAGGAAGATATCAAGACGAGATCAGTATTGCCGACTTGTAATGATAGCATTTCTCATATTACTGTAGGAGGAGTACAAGCTGTACAGACAATTTAAAAGTGGTTTACATGTTTAGAAGATATAGTGACAGCGTGCTGCCTCTGTCGTACAAAGGATGGTATCCAAATACATTAGTTAACACAAGTATCTGAATCGTATTATTTGTTTTCAAATTCTCACAACAAGACGTAAGTTTTTTAGGCCTGTCATGATGCAAACCCTCATAGCCCTTTCCAGGATTGCAATCCGCATCAACATTTGAAAGTTAAGACGTTAAGGAATGTTATGGAGAGATTTCTGTTGCTGCAGCTGGTTAGAAAATGACCTGAAGAAATTATTTTAACAAGTGATTAGGAACCATATGAGCATTCATTACAAACAGAATCGTTCTACAGTCCTTTTAAAAATTATAGACTCTAAGACTATAATAGCTTTAGTAAAGTCCTGAAAACTCATATCAAGGTGTACAGTCAGGGTAGGCACCTGAACGTTCTCATATTTTTAAGATGTCGTGCTGACAGATTGGGGTCAAAGTGTTACAAAGGATAACCCTAAAGGACTTCCCATAACACTCCAAGGCTTTCCCCAAGACGTAGACTTAGATTAAGGCGTAATATACGATTACCAATCTACGTCATTTGATGACCTTTGTTAGCAGTTTAAGCCCACCAAACACAGTCTTGCACAAGCTTGAATTTGCGGATGATTTTGGGTACCCATAAGGCTCAAATGGCCCGATGAAGTAAAAACACTGTAGTCGGTGTTGTTTGGTACTCTTTTAGAGGATAGGAGGTGATCATGGCTATCATCATGATGTCATCAAACAACGACCAGTGGTAGGTTATCCACAGCTTGCGGGCCTTATCTCATGCAGCTGCTATATTGGTGGTCTATACGCATGCACATACATACACACACACACACACACACACACACACACACACACACACACACACATGTACACGCACACGGACACACATGCACTCTTACCTACAGACATATAAACAAGTTTCGAAAACCCGAAGGCAAGCCTTCCAATTCACAACCCCGATGCACCTAGGTACATGTACACTTAGGGGCTCAAGCAGAGAGACGCGCAGATGCACTCACATAAACACTTTGTCATACAAACATACACATCTATAAATTTTCACATACTTCTGAAAACGAATTTGTATTCATTTATGCTAGCAAATAAACAGAAACAGACAGGAGAAAAACTTTCACCTAACCTATAACTTATGTTTTCATTTTAGGGTAGAATCGAATTGGAGAATATTCAGTCTGGTAATTTGATGCCAATAACCATCCCACTTGCAAATCCCAAATTACTGCAGAAAAAAGAAGAGCCCGACGAGGATTTTACAGGTAGAGAAATTTGGACCACGTGTGACTTTGCTTT
>JAAAKM020006971.1:143365937-143414717 GCA_010016025.2 Alatinidae sp. Z8VKAUB7J3 | reverse complement strand
ATGAAAGATAGTCAACTAGTCCACGATTGTTTAATAAAGCGATTTGGCTGACTTAAGTATATAAACTGAAATGCTTCAACTTGCAAAAAATGCAATTTTTCCGATAGGAATTTCTGACAATTAAGTGGCCAATTGATGCCTATTAATAAAGATGTATGATAATCTTTATCATAGTTACTTTCATGGATAGCTTGCGTCTGGTAAGTCTGCTTACATCATTCACTTCTGCTTTGCAATTGCAACGTACTACTGAAATCGACAAACAACTTGTAAACCATCCTTGAGAAACGATGATTACTGAGTAGCCACTGACCGTCGAATAATCGCTGAACACTGAGTAGTCGATAGGCGTCGACCAGTTACTGATCGGGGACTAGTTAATAAACGTCCACTAGTCATTGGCCATCGACTAGTCGCGCTAACCATCGACTAGTCGATGACCGTCAAGTACAAATCAAGTAGTCCACTAGTCGTGTGAAGCCCTAGAATGTACCCGCACTGACCGGCTGAAATTTGATTACATTCGTCGTCAAGGAATCTATTTGAAACTTTGGATGTAGCAGTGGCAGTAGTAAGCCTTTACACATAATGGTAACAGCTTTCAAAACAACGTTCATATTTCAATACATAGTCGAGTCTGTTTTACTTAAACCGGTATTATCTTGGCTTTGCTGTTATTCGGACGTAGGTATTCACCCTGGTTGATTCGCATTTAATGTAAATCGTATAGTCGAGACACCTGCGTTATTTCAAAGTTCTTTTCGTTGGATGATAATCGGAAAGGCCCTGTCTGTGATCGAGTAGGTGAAACTCTTTTTGCCTAAAATACGAAGAATTACGATGTTAAGTGTTCACAGAGCGACTTGGTATGCCATGGCCAGTTGAATTGAGAGGGGGATAGGTTGGTATCAGACTACCGAAAGACTTGCCATTTGTTGCTCCCCAACCCATCAGTAGTGATTAAACCTTTCCCCGATAAAAGCACTGATGTTGATACCATTGCCATTCTGATGAACGATGTTGGTCTGGAAGTATCACTACCCAGAGACAGCGTAACTGAGCTGTTAGAATGGCTGTCCCATTATCCAATGGCTGTCTCATCATTCAATGGCCGTCTCAGTATCCAATGGCTGTCTCATCATCCAATGGTTGTCTCGTTATCCAATGGCTGTCTCATTATCCAATGGCTGTCTCAATATCCAATGGCTGTGTCATTAACCAATGGCCAGTAGATTCAGAGGTTAGACCAACGGCCAGGCATTAATATCCTAGCGCACGATATGAACTCTTTGTTACATTACCAGACTTCCGTTTAAAGGCTCTCTATCATTTAAGAAGTACGATGAAGTAAAGAGGTAGTTACAAATAGAACTAAAAATAGACGCCCATCCCATCGGTTATTAATCCACCTAACTTTGGATATGGCCATAAAAGTTCGTCACTGCACTAGATATTACATCACTGCTCCCCAAAAATGTGTCGTTGCCGGTAAAAGTGCCTGTCGTAAGGTAAGGATGTGCATAGTTGGCTGAGCCAGTAAAGCCGTGGTCTAGCATTGTGAATAATAAACCTGATAAGTAAATTACCGGAGGACTCACATACGAGTTGCACCATTGTTAGAGTTATCAGGGCCTTGAAAGTGCTTAGTTTTGAAAAGTGCCCAGGAAAGCCCTTGGATGTGGTATTTGTTTTTGAAAAGCTTCAACCAAAACTTGAGAATGTGTTGTTAATGGATCTTTTGGAGCTGAAATGCCTCTCCTCCCGGAACATCGTTAGCACGCCACAGAATCTTTATGTTCAAGATGAATACTGTAGTTTTTTGTGGTCGTAATTAATGAATCGTCCTCCAGCTGCAGCTCAATGTATTCTATGCATTGTTTCCAAGAAAATTCCTCACAAGATTTGTACAATTCCCCCCAAATTCGATTCGTTGTTATGATTTAATTATTTTCATGTCGGACTTTTTAAGTTATTTTGAGCGAACCTTGTTGTAAAGTGTAACGCAGTCGTCAATAGTGGCCATTAGAGCGTTGGGTCCTAGAGAGCACGTAGGGATATACTGAAAGCGTTAAGCGCAAATAATTACAACAGTAGTATAACGGTAACTCACCTCACTTAAGTAATAACTCCAGTATCAAAGACTCTGTTTACACGAGCACGGATCCATTTGCATCCGTACCGGAACTGGTACTGATTGGCTTTGCGTTTACACGGGACCTAGCGGGTCCGAACTCGTTTGGATCTGCTATCTGTAGGAGTTTGGTTCCTTTTATGAAAATGGACCAGTTTGGATCCGATCCCGAAGAGAGTCTTGTGTAAACACTTGGAATCGGATCCAAACTGGTCGGATCGAAATGAGGTGAAAAACTACCACTACGAGGTAAATTTGAAGTGATTTCGGTTTAAATTCTCTTTTCCGCTATGTCTATAGCACTTTAGTCGTAGTCTCCTATTGTTCATTTTTCAACGTTGCATTTTGCCGCGGTTGGTATGACAATACACCAAACCGTTGATTTGCTGATTGGATTAGCATGCAGAGTTCTGGATACAAATGGATCCGATTCCCTTTCAGGGGTGTTTATACGGGATCAGATCCTTTTGAAACTGTTTCTGTTTGGACCGGCACCATGGTAAGGTAGAGGTAGTTCCGTACTCTACTCAGAGCGTAGGGGATGTGATATGGTAGAAAATTACACGTCCTGAGCCACGGCGTTGTGAGCTAGGGTGGCCAGTTCCTTTCCTCGCCGCCTTTTGACCTTCCCAGCCAATGCCAGGTACCCATTTTCCTGCTGGGTTCGCAGTAGGAGTTTTCAGATTGAAGGCTAAGCCTAGGCTCGAATCATCAACCTTCAGCTTGCTAAACCAGCTCTCTACCGACTGAGCTGACTCGCCTCCTCTGGTAAACAGGGTCTAAATCCCTAATCAAACTCCCAATTCTCTGAGGTATGAATACAACTCCTAGGACGCGATTGCAAGGTACTTCTTAAGCGCGGCTGCGGTGAGCAGGAAGATGACGAAGCGGCGCACGTCCCCGAAGGATTCGCCCACCAGCAGTGAGATGAAAAGGGCATTCGTCGCCAGTGCGGAGCCCAAAAAGAAGGCGGAGTTGCGGAAGTCTCCGTCGCGCCGCGCGCGAAACGAAATCTCCTCGATCGGCTTGAGCAGCGCGGCCCCGAGCAGCGTCCAGAAACGCAGATATTCCTCGGAGTATTCCTTGATCAGGCCGAACATATGCCGATCTCTCGTGCTAAAAAGCCAAGACTAGCATTGAGGCGAAGGCGCGGGCAATTCTTCCAAAAGAGACTACGATTTTCTGCACACAAACTGTTGATAAACGGCGAATTGCCTTTTTCCTGCACAGCCCGATTTATAGCCCACACTCTAATTGACCCCTCGGAAGGACCACCCATCATGAAATCTTTTGCCCTCGCAGCCGCGCTGTCTCTGGCCGCAAGCACCGCTTTCGCAGCGGACAAATACACGCTCGATTCCAGCCATAGCCAGGTGCTGTTCAGCTACAATCACCTCGGATTTTCAACGACCTGGGGCATGTTCTCGGGCTTTGAGGGCGAGATCATGTTCGATGAGGCGAACCCCGCGGCCTCCAGCGTCTCCGTCTCGATGCCGGTGAAATCCATGTTCACCGGTTGGGAAGAGCGTGACGGCCATTTCATGTCCGGTGACTTCTTCGGCGCGGAAGATGGCGACATGGTCACCTTCACCTCGACCAGCATCGAGGTGACGGGCGACACGACTGCAAAGATCACCGGCGATCTGACGATGAACGATGTGACCAAATCCGTCGTGCTGGATGCGGTGCTCAATCAGAAAGGCGACAATCCGCTGGCGCAGAAACCCTGGTTGGGCTTCAACGCAACGACGACGCTGGTGCGCTCGGACTTCAACCTCGGGGCCTTCGCCCCGGCGGTGAGCGACGAGGTCAATGTGCAGATCTCCGTGGAAGCTGCGAAAGCCGAATAATCCACGTCGCGGCATCCCGGTTTAGGGGTGCCGCTACTCCGCCCGTTGGGCCGTCAGGTCGACGTCAATGACCACCTCAAATCCAAGCGAGCTCTCGTCGGGGTAGGTTTTCCCAACGCCGAAATCGAGCCGCTGCACCTTGGTTTGACCCGACACGGTCGCCACATCCTCGGAAATCGCCAGCGTGAAGGGCAGAAAGACAGGCGCTTCGGCGTCTTTGATCTTCAACGTACCTTTCGCGATAAATCCCTCGCCATCGGCGAAGATGTCGCCGGTGTAGGTCGCCGTCGCAAAGCCGGTCGCATCGAGGAAATCCGCGCCGAGCGCTTGTGCGGTCACAGAGCCGAGGGTGAGCGAGGCGACCGCCACGGTGACCTCCACGTCGCCAAATTTTCCCGCCTCATCAGCGATTTCGGAGAAATTGATCGCCGCCGTCCAATCGGCAAATTGCCCCGACACATCGCTGCCGAGTTGCCGAACGGTGAGGCCGAGCGTGCCGTCCTGCACCTCCCAGCCGGTCTCAACCGCTGCCAGTTGCGGCGTGGCTGGAACGCCGTCCTGATGGGCAAAAAGCCCAAGGCTGGAGCCAATCCCGAGCGCCAGGATATAGGCCCCAATGGCGGCAATGATCGGCGTGCGGGATTTCGGGTGCTCGGGCAGGGTGCCGGGATCGGTCGTGCCGGGCAACATGCGGCGCAGCGTGTCATCGCGGTCGATGAAGTGGTGCTTCAGCGCGCCTGCGAGGTGCAGAATGAGGGCCGCGACCAGCACACGCTCGAAGATGATGTGCAGGGAGGCGAAAGTGTGCGCGAGGCTGTCATCCTTCGGCACGAACGGCAGCGATTGACCGAATGGCCACCAGATCGGTGCGAAGCCGGTGGTTGCGGAATGGTGAATCCAGCCGGTGATCGGCACCAGGATCAGCGCGGCATAAAGCACCCAATGCACTGTTTCGGCGGCGAAATTCTGGAGGCCGCCATGCAAGGGTTTCGGTTTTGGCTGAAGGATCGCCCAGAGGATGCGGGCCAGCGCCACAAAGAACAGGGTCACGCCAAGGGTCTTGTGCAGGCTGAACATATAGGCCTTCTGCGCCAGCGCCTCGCCGGTGTCGAAGGGCAGACCATTGGCGTAGATGCCCAGCGGGATCAGCGTGAGGATCAAGAGAGCCGTCAGCCAGTGAAAGCTCTTCGCGACGCCGCCATAGGTGGATTGGGAATTGGTCAGCATGGGTGCACCCTTCGTGGTTTTCCTGACAACACACCTAGCGACAAAATTATTCGGCGCAATCTCATGAAAACACATCCTTTGTGCATCGGACTTGTGAGGCCACGCGGGCTCGGCTAAGCCAGAAGGAACAAGAAACGGGGGAGAGCACATGCGCGCATTCGTATTTCCAGGCCAGGGGGCGCAAACCATCGGAATGGGCCGCGATCTGGCGGAGGCCTATCCGGAGGCACGGGCGGTTTTCGACGAGGTCGATGCGGCCCTGGGTGAGAAATTGTCGGAGCTGATCTGGGAGGGTGATATCGACACCCTGACGCTCACGGCCAATGCGCAACCGGCCCTGATGGCCACCTCGCTGGCCGCGATGGCCGCCCTGAAGGCCGGAGGTGTTGGCGTCGAGGCGGCCTCTTTCGTGGCCGGGCACTCGCTGGGGGAATATTCCGCGCTGGCGGCCTCCGGCGCCTTGTCGGTCGGGGACACGGCGAAGCTGTTGCGCGCACGTGGGGCGGCGATGCAGGAAGCGGTGCCGGTGGGTGTCGGCGCGATGGCCGCGTTGCTGGGGCTGGATTTCGAGGCGGTGACAGAAGTGGCCGCAAAGGCCGCGCAGGGCGATGTGTGCCAGGCCGCCAATGACAATGATCCCGGGCAGGTGGTTGTATCCGGGCATAAGGCCGCCGTGGAGCGCGCAGTTGAGATTGCCAAGGAAAAAGGTGCCAAACGCGCCGTGTTGCTGCCGGTGAGCGCGCCTTTCCACTGCGCGCTGATGCAGCCCGCGGCGGAGGTCATGGCGACCGAGCTTGACCGCGTCGACATTCAGCGCGGTGCGGTGCCGCTTGTGGCCAATGTGCGCGCCAGTGCGATCAGCGATCCGACGACCATTCGCAATCTCTTGGTTGAGCAGATCACCGGCTCCGTGCGCTGGCGCGAGAGCGTAATGTTCATGGCCGAGCAGGGCGTGACGGAAATCTGGGAAATCGGGGCCGGCAAGGCGCTGTCGGGCATGATCCGGCGGATCAATCGCGAGATTGCGACCCGCGCCGTTGGCTCGCCCGATGATGTGAAGGCTGCGGCTGAGGCGCTGAATGCGGGCTGAGCTGGCCTCATTCGCGGTATGTCTGGCTCTGACGGGCTGCGATACGCTGGACAATTTCGGCACGACGCTGGAGATGCAGGTCGACGGCCCGGTTTTGCGCATGGATGGCGAGATCAACAGCCAGTCCTATCGGCAATTTGCGGAGGTTCTGGAGGAGAATCCTGGAATCTCGGTGATTGAATTGGGTCAGATTGGTGGCTCGCTCGACGACGACACCGTGGCCGAGATGGGCTATGCGATCCGCGATCTGGGTTTCGCGACGCGGATGGGCCCTGATGCGCAAGTGTTCTCGGGTGGGGTGGATCTGTTTCTGGCCGGTGTCGACCGCCGTATCGCCCCCGGCGCCATTGTCGGGGTGCATGAATGGCAGTCCGGATTTGGCGGCGGGCGCGACTATCCGCGCGGCGATCCCGAGCATGAACCGACCCGCGGCTATATCGAGGATATGCTGGGCTCGGATGCGTTTTATTGGTTCACCCTGCAAGCTGCCCCGTATGAGGATGTGCATGTGATGAGCCGTGAGGAGTTGCTGCGCTACGGCGTGGTGACGCAATGAGATTACTTCAAAGAAGGCTGATAAGATGTTTGATCTGAATGACAAAAAGGCTCTGATCACCGGTGCGTCCGGCGGCATTGGCGGGGCGATTGCCAAGGCGTTACATGCCGGTGGTGCACATGTGGCTCTGTCGGGAACACGGGTGGAGCCGCTCGAGGCGCTGGCCGCGGAGCTCGGAGACCGCGCCCATATCGTGCCCTGCAACCTCAGCGATTTCGATGCGGTGAAGGAACTGCCGAAACAGGCAACCGAGGCGTTGGGCGGGCTCGATATTCTGGTCAACAATGCCGGGATCACGCGCGACAACCTGTTCATGCGCATGTCGGATGAGGAGTGGCAATCGGTGATCGATGTGAACCTGACCTCGACCTTTTTGCTCTGCAAGGCGGTGCTGCGGGGCATGATGAAAGCGCGCTGGGGGCGGATCGTGAATATCTCCTCCGTGGTCGGGGCGACGGGCAATCCGGGGCAGGGTAATTATGCGGCCTCCAAGGCGGGCATGGTCGGCATGTCGAAATCGCTGGCTTATGAGGTGGCGAGCCGCGGGATCACCGTGAACTGTGTCGCGCCCGGATTTATCACCACCGCGATGACCGATAAGCTGAATGATGATCAGAAATCCGGTATTCTGGGGCAAATTCCCGCCGGTCGCATGGGCACGGCGGATGAAATTGCCGGGGCTGTGCGCTATCTTGCAAGCGACGAGGCAGCCTACACAACGGGCACCACGCTGCATGTAAATGGCGGCATGGCGATGCTCTGATTTTTCGCTTTACGCAACGTCAAAAAGGGGTTGGATAAGCGTTTGCGTTCCCCATTTGGTGTGCTATAGGCGGCGCAGATTTGCCGGGGGGCTGATCCCTCGGGGCCGTTTTTCGCGGCGACAAAGGGCCATGAGCCACAACCATGAGCGGGTCAGACCCGAGTAACTACGAGGAAAGCAACATGAGCGATATCGCAACTCGCGTTAAAAAGATCGTTGTCGAGCATTTGGGCGTCGAAGAAGCAAAAGTGGTGGATAACGCCTCTTTCATTGATGATCTGGGCGCAGACAGCCTCGACACCGTCGAGCTGGTCATGGCTTTCGAAGAAGAGTTCGGCATCGAAATCCCTGATGACGCGGCTGAAACGATCCAGACATTCGGCGACGCGACGAAGTTCATCTCCGAAGCTGCTTAAGCTTTCGTCTTACAAGAAATTTGAAAAGCGGCGTCTCGATGGGACGCCGTTTTTCGTTTCTGTGACCGGTCGGGTTCGAGGAAAGTGCGGATCGGGCTTGTTTGTTGTCTGCCTGTGCCTGCGTTCGAGCCGGCACGCGCCCCGTGAGTGATGACTGGGCGATCACAAGCTCCGATCCTGTGCTGTCCCGTATAGGGAGGTCGTGTGGGTTTGTTGCGGGGAATTGCCGGTGGATTTCCCCCGGGAAGGCGTGGCTTATTCCCAGATCGGTTTGCTGAGGCTGGTAATGGCGCGTGGCGGCGTTTTTGAGATCGCCAGGATCTTCTCGACCGCCGGTTTCGTCAGGTCGTGTTGAAACCAAAGCCCCAGAAACTCACCTTCTTTGCCACCGATCTTGCCTTCCAGCTTTCTGTCGGCGGTCGTCACGATAGCGGATTGTCCAATTGCGATCTTTTCGCTGCCCAGTTCGGGATCGATCCGAAACTCCAGCCCCTCGCGGCCCAGGATGGTCACGGAGCCCTCAAAGCTTTTGCCTTCCATTTCCATCGTGGCGTCGATGGAGCAACTGCGCTGATGCACCTGCAAGGCACGGATGTAGAGCACGATAATGTGGGTGACGGCCACGATGACGATACAGGCCAGCAGGATCAGGAAGACCGGCAAAAGGCGCAGGGCGATCTGGGGTCCGGAGGCCCCAGCGGGCACAAATGTGGTCGGGCCCGGTACGCTGGCACCGCTGTTGGATTGCATATCCGGGCCGTCGCAGGCGCCTTCGACGAGGTTTGACATGGAACTTAATGAGTTCTGGAAGCTTGGCGAATAGATCGCGGTGCGCGCCGCGACCTCACCAGCGTCGGTATAGGCCTCAGCCGCGGTCTGTATCAGGCGTTCCGCAATGTGCCTGACATCGTCAATATCGACACCGGGACAAAAATTGATATACTACAGAACCAGAATTTTGTGGAAGGCATACGGTCTTTGTGGTCAGTTGAGCGTGGAGCGACAGAGCCCAAACACTTCTCAATGGCCTTTTTAATTTGATATTTAAATGGAGGTGAAACGTTTCAACGCCAAAGTAGTTTTGGTTATACGGGACATTTCTTCCTTCCTTTGGAGGATTGGGAAAGATTAGTGATAGTAGCATCAATGACATCTTCGGGATATCCATTGGATAGAAGAGTTTGTTTTATAAAGTCGAGTTCGATTTTAATTTGGTAACCGAGAAAATCACGAGCGCGGTAAACTACTAAGGGTTTGGTAAGATTGCCTTTATGTGTTTTAGTGGAGAAAGAATTCTAGGAGATGCACGGACTAGGAAACGTAGGTTTTCTGTAAATACTGGTACAAAATTTGTTACCTTCTTTCT
Source organism: Alatinidae sp. Z8VKAUB7J3 (assembly GCA_010016025.2). Lineage (NCBI taxonomy): Eukaryota > Metazoa > Cnidaria > Cubozoa > Carybdeida > Alatinidae > Alatinidae sp. Z8VKAUB7J3. The sequence goes on along the minus strand of JAAAKM020006971.1, from coordinate 143,405,318 downwards.
AAACTAAGATAGCAAGGAACGGAAGAGAGCTGCTTCGTTCCTTCGTGGGTATGAATTTTAAAGCTTGATGTCAGCTGTTTAGATTTCTGAGGAATTCGTCACACTTATACTCTTCTTTGAATATTGCAAATATGTCGTCAACGTAACGAAAATAAACTGTTAGCCATTGCGAGGATTCAAAAAGTTGAAGTTCATGGAAGCTAACGAATATATCAGCAATGCTGGACCCAAGGGACTAAACATGCATACCCCATTTGGTTGTCGTTACATTTCACTGTTAATGCAGAAGTCAACGCCACGTGTTGCAACTTTCATCAATTTAATGAAAATTTTATCAGGAATTTGGGGAGGGACAAGGTTGCTTTTATGTAGTGCATAGGTGCATATAATAATTGTCGCATCTAAGGGAACGTTTGTAAACAAGTTACACATGTCAACAGAACACAAAAAAACTCTCCTTGGAACCAAAGTTAAGGTTTCGGGCTGAGTAACGAAAGTAAATGAGACTTTGATAAAATTTTGGAATAAAGATGCATTACGGAATGTAGGATTCCTAAGAACCACTTAGCCATTTTATGCAAAGAGGAGCCAACCATAGAAATAATCGGACAATAAAGGCACAATTGAATAGCGTGCCAAAAAGCGATTGCTCAATCTAGTTAAACAAAGCCGTCTGCTATGTAATGTTCATGATAGGATTAGACCCTCTGGCTCGTATCATCCATTGATGTATGACCTCTCCAATACACATAGGAAAGGACTACCTTTTCGACAAATTCAAGGCTATACATTCTTGCATGGGAGACATTGGCAATAAAAGGCCCAAATAAAAGGAAATCGGAAGTGGTGGTGATGTAGTCTCAGAGACGCATGGTACCTATATCATAAATAGAAAGCCAGCAAATCCACAGAATATGAAAGGAATTCAGGACTATCAAATAGTGACATTATAGAAGATTTGTTCTTTAGGAATGTTGAATTGCAATTTCTCCCAATCTTCTTACTATTCACAAAGTTGCTAGTCCTCTCGGTACAGTTTCGTATTGTCCCTATTGGTCCTAAAACACAAGCCATTCAGGCAGTCCAATTTCGGATTGGCTCCTTCAAAATACAGTTGGGTATACTCTTTCACATATTCCATTTCGGTCATTCTGACGTTAGTACTCTGAAGAGTGTCAGACGAACAAAGCTTTTCAGTGCAATATGTTCACTCTATTTCGTGCACTAAAATTGTCCCTTTCTATAATACTATTGCAATGGCTATGAGTAGTTGTTAGAAGTTGCTTCTTCTGAAAAGAAACATCTAGTCTAGTGAGATGATATTAATACTTGTGATCGACTATGGTAGCTTGACAACCTGATAGGAACGAAGGAGAGGTATTAGAATTAGACTTAAGTTTTCCCCTAGGTTAAGAAGTATCAATTCCCGCTTGTAGCAAAGATGAGATTTCTTGAATTATAAAGAAACGTTTCATAGCAACGATAGTCTTAGATAACGTGGGCACTATTTTCCTCTATTTTGGATCAGATGTAAATAGATCTGGTAAGTAATACATAATCCCATTCTAAAAATAAGCCTTAAATCCAATAGTGCACTAACAAGGAATCAAAGAACAATTCTAACATCAAGAGTATTGATACGTTTAAGAAGAATATGGGTGATCTTTATAACGTACTTCAGATCTCCCTGCTTTGAATATTTTCGTGCAAAAATGGTTGTGGTAACAACAGTCTCGAGTTTCTCTATAGGAGAAACAGTCAACCTATACACGTCTTTCTATGACACCAACCATCAATGGGCATCTTGTCTAATCCAGAGCAATACTTTTATGTTAAGTATCCTTGATAGACTCCTAAACTTAAGCGATTAAAGGAAATAAAAATTCGAATGAATACCCTTTTTTTAAACTATTCTCACAAATAAAACATTGAATGTTTGTTTAAGAGCTTTACATCATAGCCTTTTCCACTCTGCCGGTCACTCTTTAGGAGGCCACTCTTTAGGAGGCCGCAACGTGTCATTAGGACTGTAGACTGAATCAACCCTGATATCTGCCTCCATCCCGGTTCAGGTTTGTCTTGAAGCTGATGTGCGCGGCTTCTCTAGCCCCTAACTGGAACCACTTTTCGTCTTTATCCAAGATCTTTACTTTTTCCAATCGATAGAGTGATTGCTCTGATTAACATGACCTACAAAAGTGAAGTTGAAACTACTAGGACTCCGATGTTCCTCCAGTCTAGTAGTCATCTTAATAAAAAGTCAAAAGAAACATCTTGAGATTTGATGCTAGACGAAAAAATTCTGTCAAACTCAACTTTAAAGTTTTAAATGCATGGTTTCCATTAACGTTCCCATTTTAGCAAACAACATATATTCCTCTCCTTTGGACGGGTAGAAATGTTATTAGTGAAAACTAAACCTAAAATCGATTTACCAGGCGGAAGTCGTAATTTAGTTATAAACAGCAACGCCCACCAAAGAATGTTCATGTGAATCATATTGAAGATTTTTTGTACATAGAAGACAATATATCAAACAACCAAGCTTTCGATGTATTATTTCATCATCCTCAGGGTATAGGAAACATAACGGCCTATATGGTATTTAAGGACCTAGTGGCCTAACCAAACAATCTACCTAATAACAAAGAAAACATAAATGTGCCCCATAGGAAAAATTAGAAAAATGTAAGGTGTAATGAGCTCATTGTTCCATTCAAAGTAAGCCTAAGTTTTGCAAGGTAAGGCTTTATTTGATAAGAAGAGTAAACTTAGAAGAGGCAGAAGCTAAGAATGTGAAATCAGATTCAGAAAAAGGGTGAGAGTGTTGAAGAGAGTGAGAGCAAATGCTAGAAAAGGATTGAGTTAAGAGAAGATTCCTGGTAACAGCCTAAGTTCCCAAGTGATCAGCTAGGCGTCTTTGAAATTGGCGAATCGTCTGACTCAAATAAGTTACGCTAAAGCAACGACACTGAAATTTATAAACGCCTCCGGAGTTTATTAAATATGGCTGTAGAGAGCTATATGAGCAGATCGCATTTCTGCTCAATGCTACTTGTGAAGCAGCTGAATATCCAGAGGAGGCCAGAAGAGACATCCTGACCCCTCTTGCAAAGGTTCCAAAAAAGGATGAAAAAGTAAATGTGCGATCCATCATACTCCTTTCAGTGATAATAAAGATCATTACCATAACACTAATTGATCGTTGTTGGGAGCGGATGAAAATTCACATCCCCCTAAGTCAAGCAACATATCAGAAAGGCAGATCCACCACTTAGCCTTCGACTACGGTAACCGCTCCAAGCTGAGTCAGGTTCACACCAGCGAGCTCCATATGATGTACTTACTGACGAACGACGTCATTCTCAATATGAAATAGGAGACAATGTTGGCGCCGATACTCACGGCGATTGAAATATGCCAAGGCGACTCTTTCTCAGTCTTGTTATTTGTACTATACCTTGCATATGGCATCAAGCTCATCCCAAAAGACCAACATCATGAAGATTTCCATCTGACTTTGTGGTCAGCATTAGACTGGATCATAGAAAGAGGTGCACCTCAGATTCAAATTGACCCAAAGTTTGCAGATGACATCATTTTCATCAGTTCAGAAGAAGCCAAGATAAACCAGGTAGAAAAATTGTATCTAATATGTTACTTGAGGAAGGGCTCCACGTCAACAAAAGCAAACTGAAAGGGACCTCATAACAGGATGCAGAAGGCTATTATAGTTTGGCAATCTACTTCGTCTGCCCTCTGAAACTCCGGCAAAAAAGCACTGCAGCTCTGTGAAAACTTAGAACAGACCATCTGAAAGGCCAAAAACAACATGGCTAAGTCTAATTCTGAGTGATATCTCCAAACATTCCGACATCAAGCTCTCTGGAGACCAAAAGAAAAATCTTGCACACCTGACAAACCCTAGTGATGACAGGAAGATCTGGATGAAAACAGTTGACAGTATTATGTAAGCTAAGAATACGAAGATGCAATAATAATGATGAGATCGCAATAACTTAGGAGTCCTGTCCTTTCCTCTGAAAAATGTCGCGAGGCGATGAGACGGGGTGAAAACAAAACGTATATTAAGTTGTGGAAAAGCCGACTTGCAAAGCCTAATAACACATTTCTTAATTTCTAAAGAACGTAATCCCGTGAAGGGTGCGTTTGGGAAGTGATAAAACTACCTCTCGATAACTTGCTAAAAATAACATTAAAACATGAATCTAGTAAAATAATCAAGTACTTCAAGGAGACTTAAACGAGCAACTAGCGCTTAGTTAATTACTGAAAAATATGCTTTTTATTTAAGTATATTTAAAGCCTATAAACTCTTTGGAGAGCTTATCTATCTGCCTAGGTCAACAAATGATAATTGCGAGGAACGTCAGCAAATGAATGTGATCAAATAGCATGAGCTACAATAATAGGTAGAAATTTTTGGATGGGGGAGGCAATGCCAGGGCTTACCATGCGCGCTACGGGTTCCAGTATTCCCTGACTGACACAAAAAGGAGGCAAGGGAAACTGTTTACACCACAACCGAAACTAAAGAAATTTATGAATGTAAAATTAGAAGTTGAAATTTTGGTACCTTGACTTGAAAATAGCTAGCAAGCGCAACAGAGTGGAAGTAATAATTCTGAGCATAAGCAGCTAATAATTAGGATAATCAGACCTTTGGATATACAGGATAAAGTGACACGCAATTGCCAATGCGGTCTGCAACAATGAGCCTACCTATTCAACACAAAGTGGAGAGACAGGAAAGAAACCAAAAGTTCCCAGAAAGACTTGACGTACTGAGTGATAGTGTGTCACATACTAAGAATTTGTCAATTATAATAGATTTTACTTCACGTGTGGATGAAGACTTGGATACATGAAGCAGAAGGATCCAAACAAAGCCAAACGAATAAATAGAAGATCCTGCAAAACTGTAGGCTTGGTCTTCACGGATTTGTATATTGCTTTGGGTAACGGATTCATTTTGCTTAACGTTTTTACCATACACTAATCACAGCAATCGTATGGAGTGGGTTAAGAAAGCTTTCTCGCGTCACTCCTTACGATTAATGTGATAAGTGTAGGGCAAAAACGTTAAGCAAAATGATTCCGTTACTCAACTCAATATTCAAATTTTGTACCACAAACCAACTTTTCAAATATGGAGTGAATATAATGCACCCACTTATTAAAAAGCTTGCAAAGCATGATAGCATGCCAAAGGAATGAGAGATGAGGAAACTGTCACCTTTTATTTAAGAGATAAGGAGATCATCTCGAAAGCAATAACTTCTGAAGAAATAAAACTGTTTGAACAAGCAGGATATTTGTTAGAGAAAGTGCAAGAAGCAAGTTTACCTCCCATGGACAGCATGAAGTTTGATCTCTGCGTGATGCATGGAACAATGGGTGCAGTATTCATTGTAAAGCAGCTCCAGGAAACAAGAAGGGCCTTTCTTTCGTCTTCGTGGATCTACGAAAAGCCTATGGAAGTGTACCAAGAGAGCAAACATACTGGTTCCTTAAAATAGATAGAGAGGGGGAAATCCCTATCGTGCAATCATTACATCAGGTTGCTATGGATGATGTAAGATTCACGACACACCTATCTTTATGATTTGGCTCTTTGAAAGTGTTAGTAGGATTACTTAAGATTATTTACTATGACTTAAAGTTACTTTCGGATTTCTGAGAGTACTCTTAAATTATGTTTAGAGATCATGTTAAGTTTTGAGATTTGAGAACTTGAAATTGTGATGAGCTTGCTTACAAGGAATGAGAGAATTTTAAAGATAATATGGTGTTTTCTGAGCTAACTGTGATTATTCTTTGGTATTTTTTATTTATTGACCTCTCACAATGTGCCAACTATCATTGCCATCCTAGTGCAAGGGTAGAAGGGGGGGGGGCGACAAGGGGCCTAGGTCGAAAATAGTTATAGGGCAAACAGGGGTTTACAAAACATCTAAGAAGGTATTGGAGGATAAATATTTTCACCTTCAATTCTTTCTGCTCCTCTCTTGGGCCCGAGTCTGGAGATATAACCCCTCTTAATCCTCAGAAAGACTGCCTGGTTATCAACAATAGATTTCATCTGAACCCTTTAACTTTGGTTGACTCTATACTTCTCCCTTGCATGACAGTTAAAAGTCCAATGTTCAGTTGTGGTTGTATAAATCCCTTTAAGCATAGAATTTTTCGTAATCTCATTACAGCCATTACTATTCTAAAGCATTTCTATACAATATGAATAGACTTGGTAACACATCACAAATTGGGCGACTTTAGGGGCTCAGTGGCGACCAAAAAGATCTTACTGGCGTCTTGGGACAAAGCATAAAAATTTGTACAGCAAATTCGCTCTCGCTTCTCTACTAATTTAGAGAATTTATATTTAAGGGAGTAGATATTTAAGGTTCTTCTTACATTCTCGATGACATTTATATCCTCTTCGCATAACATAAGCTTTCTTCATGACTTTATCACTGCGTAAATTTTGGGCGGTCTGTGAGTAGCATGCGCAGAATTTTGGCGACGAAGCGCAAAAATTATCTCTAAACCCTGCTTCTATCACAGATCAGCCATGTTTGTTTCTGTGTAAAAGCAGTCATTACTGAAAGAAATCCTCGACGGAAAATTCTCATCAAGTCTTTGAGCAATAATTAAGAAGTTCTATGTACTCTTAGGAAAGACGTACTTGCCCTTGAGATCCAATGTAAATAAGATAATAAACTCCAACAACTATTTAATTTCATCTTAAACATATTGTGCTTAAGGCTATCAGACATGCATGATTTGTAAACATTACGTCACCTTGACTTTCGATAGACACAATGACACTGTGCACATCACTAGTGAAATGACTATAAAGATCGGGACATCATGAATCTTATAACACTGGAGTGCCAAATAAAGGGGGGAGGTCTGAATAAACGGAGGGGTCATCATTACAGTCTAAAGTTAATAAACGGGGGATCCAAATAAACGGGGGTCTGAACTCTAGTCTTAATTTCGTGAAAGTATTAAATAAGGGTGACACACATGAGGACAAAAATCGTACTAATTGGACTAATTAGCAACTGTTTCAGGGTCAAATGTTGCATCGCAAATTATTCAAGAGTTTCAGATATCATTTACGTTTTGAGTACGGGGAACATTCATTGAAATTAATAAACAGGGGGTCCTAATAAGGAGCGGAGAAGTATATAAATTTCAAAAAAATAAATAACCGGGGGGGTACAATTATTTGGTACTCGAGAGTACAACTTATTTTACTCAGAGAAGACGTAATTTTTGAGACATACCAGGGACGTGCCATATCTAACACAGCTAGGAATGCATCAATTGCATATGTAAAATTTTATCATGTCGTGCATTTGTGTTATGTCATATATTTTTTCAAATCAAAACAGATTTGACATAGGTTTATTAGCGTAAAAATATGTTTTTAGTAATAATTTTTTAAAATGCCGTCATGCCAGTAAAATGTGGGGCTAGTAAACGAACACCTAATACTCTCGTGTCCGGAATAAACGGGGTGGCTGGAATAAACAGGGTGGGTGAAACTTTTGCTCAAAATAAATAAACGGGGTTGATGGAATAAACGGGGTGGGTGAAAATTCTGCTTGAAATAAAGAAACGAGGTGTGTGGAAAAATTTATCTCAAAATTTTTATAAAGTATGTAGAACTCCATGTAATAGTATTGTTTCTAAGGGCTTTTGTTTCAATGGATCGTATATAAACAAATCAAACATAGGTAAAAGGTATAAAACTGCGTCTAAGTAATATATAAGAAGTCTTTTTTCCTTCTAGATAGCTAAGACTTTCAAACTTTCTAACAAAATGTATTAGTTGCTGATTTATCAACGGAATGGGAAAGAGAAACCTGATAAATGTGGAGAAGCTAGTTGAATGTTTCTCTTTGTGCGTTTATATTTCATTTTTGTCCCCTCGGAAAGTTCATTATCAAAAAATTGGGGTTTTTTGTTTTGTTTTTGTTAGCTGTTTGTAATCCCCTGTCAATGGCTGATAATTGATGGATTAAAAAAAAGCAAAAAAGCAGTTGTATCCCTTTGTTATTGCCTCAAGAGCTGTTGGAAAAGGTCTCTGTTCACGTTATCCGATACAAAGGAAAAAGATGTTGGCATGACAACTAAAAGCAAGTGAGAGGCTTGCATGCATGGCTGTTTTTCGTTAGAGCAGAGTCACAACAGAAACCAATTTGCTAACTTGACCGTTATTGGGGTTAGTATCTTCCTGATGTTGAAATGGTTAATAAAATAAGTAAAATGATATTAAGCTGTTAGGTTCGCGGACATACGAAAGTAAGAGGACCGTGACATTTAATGCACACCTTGATATTTGTAAGGTATGCACTACATACATTGCATTCAATGGTTCAACGGTAAGCCCTCGGGCGTATACTGCTTCATTTGATTATAAATTTTTCTTCTCCAACACTTCTTTTCTAATTGTATTTTAATAATGTTGCCTGCTCATTCGACGAACCCTAGTTTTACTCTCAAAAGTGGTCGTGAGTTAATGGTTTCAAAATCTTATATAACAATTTTCCAGTTTCGATCCGACATAAAAACATAGTTCCTCTAACCTTAAATTCTACAATAAATCTGCTTAAAGCGCACTTTCCAAGTTTACTTGGGCTTAGATAATTTATCTACTACCTACTGCTGGTGACGAAGGCAATGATGGCGACAGCAATAACTACAAGGATGATGATAATAAGGGAGATGATGACAAGAACGATAATGATAAAGCCAATGATGAAAAGGATGATAACGTTGAAAACAATGATGACGAGAAACGCTGATGACAATGACAATGATGAAAAGACTGATGATGGCAAGGATGATGATGATGATAAGGGCAACTATGATAAAAAAGGCAATGACTGGAACAAGGGTGATGATGACAAGAACGATGATGATAAAGCCAATGATGACAATGACGATAACAATAAAAACGATTATAATGAGAATGCTGATGACCAAGGCAATAATGACGAGGGGAATGAGTGAAAGTTATAGCAATTTTCTCCTAAAAAGTAGCCTATCTCTTTTTGCCCTAGAAGGATGGAATAACACAGAGGAGGATATTCTTGCCTGTTAACGAACCACTGATCTAACTGTTCTAACAACTTACTTAGTTTCATATCCCTGGATTCAGTGGCAGATAAAAGATCGACCTAAATCGAGATCTAATGTCGAAAACGGTTAAAAGTGGAAAGATGCCAGAAGGTTAAAAGTGGAAAGATGGTTGGGATATAATCAAAAGATTTGGTTTTCTAATCCCAGTCGATAATCAGAATATATTTAACACATTTGGACTTCATAATTTAAGAAAGGGCTCTCTTTTTCGTCTGTTTTTTCTTGTTTAAGTGTTCCCTTTGTTCTCTTTGCCGGAGAAAAATATTACTTAGCAAAAATGTCGGTACGTTATATTTCTTGAATTTTTATAGGAAATGACAATCGCTACTCAATACTTTTGAACGAAAAAACTGAAGTTGTAAAGTGCTTAGACGCTGGCCTAATTGGCAAATTATCTTTAACATTACTATGATGGAGATTTGTTGGTAACAAAATAATTGTTTTCATATATTTTACAGCCTCGCCCTTGTCATCACATTAATTACTATTGCAGCTGTGATGCTGATGATGATGATGACGATGACGATGACGATGACTATCATCATCATCATCATCATCATCATCATCAATTTAACCATCTTCATTATCGCTGTCATTGTCACATTATTAAAACCATCATCATCATCATCAATATCGTCATCATCACAAACCGGCATGCAGCCTGCCACGTCCTCGAAGTTGGGTGAAAAAAAATTTATGGCAACTAAACGTTTAATTGATAACCAATAATTACTATCTAGAGCCAAGTAAACAATGAAAGAGAGCATTGCTGTAAGAGAATTGTTTTTCGATAACCGCCAACATTATGGCGTTTACTGATTCTAAAATGTATATCGGAAAAGTGTTTTTGGCAATATCTTAACAGGGAGGCTAAACTTTTCTCAACAAACTTGGCTCCCAAATGCCTTCCGCAAACACACACACACTTGGTAACAGACCTTATCACAACTATCAGTACCCCCATAATCTTCATCATGACCTTCATAATCATCATTATCATAATTATCTATTGTGATGATCATAATTGGTATTATCCGGGATATCATCATCAGTGTACTTATCATTTTCATTCCATAGCAGCGCTTTCAATTTCCTTTCTTAAGCTCTTTATAATCATAACTACAAATTTTCATTGTCATATTAAATATTCTTTTTACCATGCTGCTGATTGCTGCCATATTTTTCGTGAATCTGGTTGCCCAATCTCTTATGTTAAAACCGAGCTGGGGGCTCTAAAACAATTCTTAAATCTTAACGTCTGTCCTGAGGAATTTTACTGATGTTTCAAGTTTAAATGCTCTTCTAGTTGGAAGGCAACTTTGGTGTGAAACGTCAGTTAGACGTCCCATGTCCTTCAAGACCCTTACAAGAATCAGGGCCCCTTTGATGATTCTTTAATGCACCTCCAATAGGTTAATGGATTCACTATAATCTTCCCAGCTCAGTTCCTGCAATAGATTGTAAGGAGTCAAGATATACTGCATCCTTTTTACCACATAACTGATTGTTGCTATTTATTTCATGAACCTAGTAGCCCGACCCCTTATGTTGAAACCGAGCTGGGAGCTCTAAAACAATTTCAAAATCTTTACGTTTGTCATGAGGTTAGACGTCCTATGTCCTTCAAGACCCTTGCAAGAATCAGAGCTTCTTTGATGGTTCTTTAATGCACCTCCAATAGGGTAGTGGGTTCACTATAATCTTCTCAGCACAGGTCTTATACCGTATTCTATACATACCTATAATACCTCATCACATGAAGTATTTCTAATAGCTACGGCAGCGGAAAAACTAAGTAACTCAGTAATGTACCCCTACGTGATTTGTTAACGCCATTAAAGCTACACGCATATCGTGTTACCAAAGTCAAAACGCCACAATGAGTCCATTCATCGAGACAAATCTTTTCATTAACATCTATACTATACTAGGGTATAATTCATTAGGGAAACGAAGAAGAAATCTTTACCTCTGTGTGTCCTACACCTTCTAACGTTAATAATAGAAAAGAATCGGGATTGTTTAAGCGCTCCACGGAACCTATTTATAAACCCCCAAGGGGTCGGATGATCGTTGCATGACTTTACGATCTGCCACTGGTACGACTTAAAAAGACAACAGGTATCTAATCTAAGCCATGCGGTCTTATATTCTTTGTATGTATTGTACTCTTCGGGCCTTTTATTACTTTTTATAGCATTAGCTTAAATGCCAGTGTCTGCATTTTTACTTCTGTGAGAATGTCTAGCCAAGCCTTGGCTTCAGCGGAAAATACAATATCAAGCAAACACAATCTTCTGGACTGTCACTGCGCTTATTTTTGTCATGACTCATAAGGGCATGTTAAAGGCAGGTTTACTTGCATGCGAACGCTACTACTTGGCTGTGAAAGTTAAAATTTGATTGACATACGCCGAAGCAAAAGTCGTCGGAAAGCAACAAAAAATTTTGTTCTTTTCCAAGGAGTTTCTCTGTTGGTTTCCGACCACCACTTGAATTGCGGGCGCCTCTTTTGTTCTGACCCAGACATTCTATGATGACGATGACAGGTGCATATTTTGACAGCTATTTGATACCAAGGGGAGATCAGGTTCCTCTGCAAGCATGGGGCTTGTATCCTGGGCATGATTATTATTTTTGAAGTCTGTAAACCGAAGTGTCACAAATAACAAGATGGATGTAAACCCCCGTCAATAAAATTATGACGTGAAATGCTCCGTTTTGGTTATTTGTGCTTGCAATGACTGGATTGGGCATGTGAATCAGCAGAAGTAAAGTAAAACGATCTCCTTGCTTGCTACCCCTCTTAGACCTAGCGACGGATTTTACTCCAATGTGAACCAGAAAACTACACGGAACAGAGGCATATCACCCTTACGTTTACGTTACGTTATGATGCCTAGAGGGAAGGCATTCAATGTAACCTAGCGACAATTGTACTGTCGTTAAAATGCAAATAAAATAGTCAACGTAGCTTTGGGTTGGGAACATGCGGTAAAAACTTTCCTGAAACATTCCCTGACAAAAATGTCTGCAAAGAAAAATTAACTCCAATGTAGAAGCACGCATGCGTAATAAAAGTAGCTTGGACAGTATCATCACCCTTAACTGCTGCTCAAGTGCAAAGCACAGGCAGAACATGCGTAGGTCTTAGATCTGAATACCATTTGTGACACATTTCCTGTTGTTAAAGTATAAACGCGATAGCGTGGATCACAGGTTTGAGCTCCGGTGGTAACACCTTTCCTAGTCCGCTTATGTCATTTCTAAATTTCCTATTATTCAAGTATTTATTAAACTATTGCTTTCGAGGGGCAAATAACTGCTAAAAAGTGTACGTGACTTCTTTCTTCAGTGATTTTTTCTTTGACTTTTTTCTGACCTTTTTTCTGACTTTCTGACTTTTTTCTGATTTTTTGACTTTTTTCTGACTTTTTGACTTTCTTCTGACTTTTTGACTTTTTTCCTGACTTTTTTACTTTTTTTCTGACCTTTTGAATTTTTTCCTGACTTTTTTACTTTTTTCTGACTTTCTGCCTTTTTCCCTGACTTTTTTACTTTTTTCTGACTTTTCCCAAATAGCGTACATGACTTTCTTCAGTTATTTGGCCCTCGATTGCTTTGTACTAACCTGATATGCTTTTCTTCTCCTTTCGTGTTCTCTGCTTCTAATACGGCACTGAACTAAAAAACAAACAGACACAAAGGTAGACAAATATTTTTAACTATTTTTACGTTATATGGCGTCCCAAGAATCATACTGTGCGGCCCCAATGTCAGAGGTAGAGTATCAGATAGTTGCCCTGGGCGCTTATTTAAAACCAAAGTTTTTTGGTGGGCGCTTATTCGGATCTGGGCGCTTATTAAGGAAAGGAAAAACAGATAACTAAAGTGCATGATCTGTGTGTAGAATAGATTGAAACATAACGTTCAATCAATCAATCTACCAATCAATCAATATATCTTCATCGTCCTTCGTATCATCATCTAAAAGCGCAAACTCTGGAGCTGCTGCATCCACTGCTTTGGTGTCCAGACCTGGGCGCTTATTTGGACCTGGGCGCTTATTCGGAGCTTGGCGCTTGCGAGAAGTATTTTTTTCCAAACTGGGCGCTTATTTGAGCATGGGCGCTAATTTGAGTCCTGGGCGCTTAATCGGTAATTTACGGTATTCCATTATTTGCATTGTATACTTGCTTGAATAGATTTCTTCCTTCCTACCTCGTCTGATCGCTGCCTCCGAATTACGGATCCTGATCTTTCTCGCTACAGAAATTGAGAAGAACTGACTGTGAATAGAGCACTAAGTAAAGTTGGTTTGTGGTACAAAAGTTGAATATTACGTTGAGAAACGGATTCATTTGCTAAACGCTTTCGACATACACAAATCATAGCAATCGTACGGAGTGAAGTGAGAAAGCTTTTATGATGAATATATAAGGAAGGAAAAGATCAAAACACGGGCGACATCTTTCCTACCACTCGTGTTATTGAACAAGGCGTAAATTGTAAACAAATTAGTTTTGTCGACAGAGTGCCGGCTACTTTGATTTGATAAATGCGGCTTCTAAAGAGATGAAAAGGAGATCGGGCTTTGGCTTATACCCTAAACGAGTCCTCTTGATAGTTGTCAGCACATGATGGGTTTTCAATCAAAATGCTGTCCTATTGCCGAGTCTATTTTGGGATCTGTTGACTTGCCATTGTTTACATGATTCAGTAAAATTTTGGAAACTTAACTGCGTCTACTAATGAAGGCCGGCACATGTTACGCGATTCTGTCATGTGACCTCTGCGACGTAAGACCTATATATTAACCCAGACAGCGATACGTGAACTTATAAACTAAATCTTATTATCTAGAACGTTTTATCTACAGGGTAGACGCACGTTATCAAAATTTACAATTAACAATCTGACAAAAAGAAGTTGGGATGAAAATTAACCTACTAGAATGCTCCGCTAAAGGACTTGTCACGAGTGCACTTGTTACCACATTCACGAGACTAGATTCTGGGGCCTCAACCACTATGAAGTAATACAATTTGTTAAAAGGCATGGAGCCTTGTAGCACCCCACGTTTCATAAAGTTTTGCATCCTTTGACCGTAAAAGACAGATGTGGCTCGCGTGAGAACCGAATATACGCGTTTCATCTTTAACATAATCTCTACAACTCATGTGAACTTACGCTTACCTTCCATGCTTGTAGGTGTATTTTTCCCAACGAAAACGAGGAATCAATGTTCCTGATTTGACAAAGGAAAGAAACAAAATCAACACACCAATATCGAATTTTAACACACCAGACAACATATGATTATGTAGTAAATGTAGTAGTAAGGTCCGTCTGTATTCCCTCTGTCTGTTTGTATATAACCTTGCCAGCCCATTTAATTGATAAATAAACGAATATCATACATTTTATTACATTTTTGAAAAAAAATTCAAAGTTTTAATCGAAGTGACATTTCAGGCCATTTGGCTTGGTCTTTGACGATACTCCCCAAAAATGTCTGACACAGAAATGATTAAAGTTACTACGATACAGATTTCTCAATACTTACATTAATGTAAGAGACAATCTACTATCTTTTGCATTTTGGATCTCCCTTATTGTACAGACGGCCTGGCCCAGCAGAAGTACCTGTTGACAAAAGAGTGAAACTGAGAAATAAGGGGGCCACATTATGTATGAGTGATTCGATTCATTACTCTCTTGGCAATAGAGACCTTTAATCAACCAATCAATGAATCAATCAATGAATCAATCAATGAATCAATCAATAAATCAGTCAATGAGTCAATCAATTAATTAATCAATCAATCAATCAATCAATCAACCAATCAACCAATCAATCAGTTAATCAATCAGTCAATTAATCGACCAATCAATCAACCAGTTAATCAATCAACCAATTAATCAATCAATCAACCAATTGATCAATCAATCAGCTAATCAATCAATCAATCAACCAACCAATCAATCAGCCAATTAATTAATCAATCAACCAAAAACCCAATCAGTTAATCAATCAATTAATCATTCAATCAGCCACTCAGCGATTAAATAAATAAATACATTGACAAAGTTATTCTTTAATCAATCAGCAAACTATTCAATTGATAAATCGATCGTTTACCCAAACGATGATGGAAGTAATCAACCAACCAATAATAAAATGTTTTTTTATCTATTAGATTAAGCGGTCAATCATTTAATTAGCTAATCGACTTACTTATCCATCAAAAACGTAATAAATCACTGAATTGCTCAATCAATCCTCACATAGGTCAGTAAATCATGGAAATTTAACTTGATTAGTTAATTGATTAGACAATCAGTAAGTCAGTCAATTAAGCGATTAATTATTAAATAAATCTATCTGTCAGTCTAACAATCAATTTGTCTACCGATCAATCAGTCCCTCCCCTCCATGCCTCTCTCACTCAACCAAACAATCCATCAACCAATCAATAAATATAAAAGTTTAAAAATATTAGTCGATCCATTTTTTAATTTGTCAGTTAAACAAACGATCAGTAATTCACTGTTCCCAAGTGTCAATCAATTACTTGCTATTAGCCAATCATTGTCGTATAAACCAGTCATAGTCCCGTTCTTCGTTTAAATCATATACGGTTTTTATATGTAATAAGGGCAAATGCAACTACTTATAGTGACCCATGTTTTCCGTACTGAAGCCTTTCTGACAGGCAGATTTTGCCCATGTTTGTCTGGCTTTTTGAATTGGCTATTGTTTGCACAGGGGAGCGGAGGTCTGGGAACGGTCAATTAATTCAACTGCTGATTTATCACACTTAACACGTCGAATGTCAAAAGGTGTAGCTAAGAGTTAAATGGTTTGCTGAAAATACGGCTGGAGGACAAAAGCAAACGAGCTCCCGCACATTAGCGCATGCCTCGTCAAACAACTAACGGAACACGGTTTGTTTTTTATCACCAAGACTTCAAACGAGATATGAGATGGTATTCTGCCGTCACAATTACGTAGATATCTGTCCCACGTTCTCTAGAAAGCGTCCTTGCCGTCTCACATCCTCTACATACACGCCACTAGCAAACGTTTCCACATATATCTGGTCTTACACAAGGGTTTCAACTTACATCTTGCTTACTTCTACTTCTGACGTCAAACACAACAAACTTTAGCCTTGTAACTTCTGACACATCCTCGTAAAGCACGATAGTTTTAAGAAATTCTGGATCTGTTCCCTCCTAAAAAGAAAAAAAACCAGTACATCGTCATTACCGTGCCCAAAGATAAGAATCACGCGAACATCACATGATCACGATAACGATCATGATAACGATCATGATAACGATCATGATAACGATCATGATAACGAGCACGATAACGATTTCGATAACGATTACTGACTTCAAAAAGGCAGGGACACCAGAAAAAGCAATGAACTAGAAAATCTCAGTTAACCCCTTTGTATAGTTTTAACGTACACAGTACCGCTTGTCTTAAATCTACCTACCCTAATTTCTCAAGTACCTCAAGGAGGTCTACGGACACCCCCAAGACACGCTCGCTTAGATTCTCCCACTTTCTTTTCTCATTTGTTAAACCTTAAAAATAATTTCACATCTATAAGCGGCAATAATTGACTATGTGGAATAACTATCGTCAAAAATCCGTTGAATTAACAAGAAAAGGTGTTCGAATTATACCACAATGTTTGCATTTTGCCATCAATACTCGCTCTTCCTCCGCAGAAAATGCATCTTTCTTCAGCATAAACGGATTCTGAGGCGAGTCTAGCGTATTTTTATTACAAACTGTGAGCCCGCCCCTTCTATCAAATAGTGTCGCTCAGAAACGGGTTTGTACTTTCTCGCCTTAAAAATTTAGATTTTGAGTTAAAATGTTAAAGACCATTGTACTTGTCTAATGCCTTAATTACTCTTTTGTACTTCATTGTATAGGGGTAATATTGCATTTTATGACATTTACTAAATTTAGTTTTTATAATGACCCCCATTTACCAAAATGTGAAAGTATGACCTACCCCACATTCTATTATCAACCCCGCCATAATAGGCATTTAAAAATTTCTCAAAAAAACAAAAATCGTTCAGTACTACACTCTTTCTGACAACAAAAATTAACAACGAAAATGTGTAAATCAAATTGTCACTCAACGTTGAAAATGTCAAAGGCATGCTTACTGAAACGAAACAAAACTTTTCACTCGAATTCGAATTTGCTATCACACCATAAAATTGCACTACAGGGTCTTCTGTAGTAAATTTAAATGTGAAAACAAATATCCACCCCTCTACACTAGTAAACTCTGGCACAAACGTACAAAAACATACGAGTTTAGTGCACTGACCTAAATAAAAGACTGGATCGAGCTTCTCTTGTTTATAAATCGCAGGCCGTAGAAAAGTTGGCGGCCATATTGGATGTACGTACGGCAGCTGTAGATTGGACAGATCAGTGGTTTAGTGACAGAAAAGTCTAGAGGAAAAGCCGAAACGTTATCGAAATAGCAGTTTCCTTTTTCCTTTTCCTTTATACCACCATAACAGAGTATACCAAAAACGTGCAACCTACACGAGTGCTACTTTCAACGACATATTTCGGTCCTCTCGTATCTCCCAAATTCTTTATCAGAGGTTTCCACCAATATTTCTTTTATATGCTTCAAATCCTACGCAAGACGCAACTTTGAAACTAATCTCTGATAGCTACACTTCTCATCATTCTCTAATTCTATTTTGAGTCATAGAAACACGACCACTTATTTTCGATCACACATGCATTAGGCATATTCTGGCCTATCAGTGTACATAGTACGTTAGATGATTTCATGCACGTAGGTATACAGTACTCTAGAATAGTGTTGCTCAACCTCTGAAACAAAACTTTCGAAGTTTCCCAAGTGGCCTCCTCGGACCACAAAAATTTAGCACTCTCTCTCCATCCATACATTGCAAGTACAGGGTGAGTTAAAGCGTCAATAAGGTGGACTTCCTACCTTGGTTACTAGATTTAAAACAAAAATTCGAGCTACATGAAATAATTGGAAACACCATCTATCTATTGTTTTGACATGTAAAAATTGACATTGGAACATTTCATTAGTTATGTGAAATCAAGGAGTTCCTCAGAAAATTTACCATCCAAAAGACAGAACATAACTCAAAAACCTCACTTACCACTATAGTAAACCCCCTGGAACCCCTAGCTTCCATTTTACCCCCTTAAAAACTTCAAGTCCCCCAAATGGGGGCCTTGAATCCCGTAGCAAAATACTGGACTAGGCCAACTTATACCCTTGAACGAATCTGGGTTAGCACAACGCTTATATCTGGGTATGGGTGCATATGGGCTGCTGCACCGAAATCCCCTGGGGGCAGGGTGGTGGCACTGAAGAAATGCTTCTTGCCAAACAAACAAGGAATACTGAAATTGATCTGTTATACTGGTCTTTACTTAGAAATTTCCTTAGAAATTTTCCAAGCTCTGCCACCTCCCTGATTTTCTGTCCATTAGTTCAAATTTCAATAAACTCCATTTGGAATTGGGTAACATGAGCATATATTGCAACCTATATATTAATTCTAGTAAAGGTTAGAAAACCTACAGAAGCTTGGAATTTCATATCACCTGCCCTCCATTTTGAATGTAAATTTCTAATCCAAAGAAGGGCATAGTTTGCAAGGGGGTTTGGACCCCCACCCAGAAAAATCAACCGCCCACCTACAAAGACAACCTGAAAGAAATTTTTGGTATAAATTTCCAAAAGTTCAAATTCGCCGCTTCCCACTAAAAATGTAAATAGAAACAGAACACTAATATAGAGTTCTTCGATGGAAACATTTCATCACTTAAAAGGTTTCACCATGCCACTTCCTTGAAGAAAAATACCCAAACACCCACCTTCTTAAGAGAGAAACTTTTCTTAAGTTACGCGAACCAGAATCGCTAATTCAACTTTTAATTTGAAGTGGATATCAACTCCCACCTTAAAGGCCAACCCCCACCTGTAAATGGGATTCGAGTCAACCCCCCACCTACACAAAATTTTGGGAAAATGCTTGACCCCCCATCTGCCTGGGGGGGGGGGGGGGGGGCACTATGGGGGCCCAACCGCTTTGTTTCAATATGCATTGCTAAGTTTCCTAATTTGAAAGATATCTGTCTGATGTTTGAAGGGCTTCTCTTAAAAATTGACAGTTTTCTTATTATTACATTACTAATTTCTTATCTTCAAGAACGAAAATGTAATAAGATGGCAAAAAGAATATGTAATTATAAATTGCAGGGCCGTCGAAAAGTTGGTGGCCATATTGGATATACGCACTGCAGCTGTAGATTGGACAGATCAGTGGTTCAGTGACAGAGAAGTCTTGAGGAAAAGCCGAAATGTTGTCAAAATTGTAGTTTCCTTTTTGCCGTCCTACGCTAATGTAAGACCCCAAATTATACCACCATAGCAGAGAATACCGAAAACGTGTAACCTACATCAATGCTACTTTCTCACAGAACCCTTTTGAAAAGCACTTAATTTCTCTTGCAAGGCTCCAGAGATATTAATAGAACTGGACTCCTTCTGCCTACTCTAGCTCCACCATCATCTTTGGCTTTTTTAGTCCACCAAATTACCAATGTCCAAAATAAGATCTTAAGCCAGAAAGATTGCGTATACTTTTCTAAAACTTACAGGATTTCCTGAGGCAACAGCATCAAACAGATCCTTGATGGCATAGTCAGGGTCACTGCCAGCCAGATTTCCTGCTTTGGTAGCTTTCAAATTCTTTATTCCTTGATCAGTCTACAAAAACAAGCATAAATTTAGGTAAATTTTACCTGTGCATAGGAATCTTCATGCCAAATTCATGGATTCATAATGCCAGAATTAGGCTACATGGCCAAAACAACAATTAATTTTCATATCACATTAGTAAACATATCTCAGACTTCAATCATCATAAAATCTTTAAAAACCAAACATGACAACAACTTATTACAATGAAACTACCAGGATATAGTGGGATCAGGCGGATTCCCCCCTGGCAGATTGCCCCCCGGACTATTACTCCCAGTGCATATTGCCCCCAGACTACTGCCCCTGGACAACTTCCCCTGGACGATCCCATAAACTTTTATATATAAATAATGTCAATAATTGTTACTCTGAACACTACTTGTGTATGTTTTGGACATAGAGATGGTGGTCGGAGATGGGCAAGAGGGGTAATTTGCACAGAAAAAAATTTACAGATGAAAAAATTGTAGTTGTTCTGGGGGGGGGGGCGATTGTCCGGGGTGCAAAAAGCACTGGGGGCAATTTTGAAGGGGGCAATTCGCCGGGGAGCAATCATCCAGGGGTCATTGTCCGGGGGGCGGTTGTCCAGGGGTCAACAGTCCAGGGGGGAATATGCACTGGGGGTAATAGTCCGGGGCAATTTGCTGAGGGGCAATAGTCCAGGGGGCAATCTGCCTAGACCCGATATAGTTCTTGGCTTACTCTTGGCCTATTCTGGAAAATTAAATGCCCTCCATTTATATATACTTTTCATGTTACACAAGATGGCCACTCATAAAACCTCTAATAATTTGTTAATGCAAATAAGGTGACTCTAAGTTTTACTTCACTAATTTCAGAAAACAATTGTGTTCACAAAATCATGACCCAAATTTGTGGCCTTTATTCTGATGCTAAGACTTTTCAACATACAACAATTCATCACATGATGATTCATCACAAAGACAATTCATAACAAAGACAATTCTTCACAAAGACAATTCATAACAAAGACAATTCATCACCTGACTATTCATCACCTGAATCCATTTATTGATGGCACCAGATTACAATAAAATCTATTTGCAGGTCAGATACTACACTGCTTTTAAATATGTTAAAATGTCAGATGAATTTAACATAACTGAAATAGAAGACTGCAAGCGACACTGAGAGCCAACCATAGAGTAACAAGAATAGATCAGGCAGTCCGTTCGCTGTGCCTCCCACTGGGTCGAACAAAAGTTGATCAATAAATGAATTGTCTTTGTGATGAATAGTCTGTGTGATGAATTATCGCTGTGATGAATTGTCACATGATGAACTGTCGCACAATGAGTTGTTGTATGATGAATTGCCATGTGATGAAAAGTCACCCAACCCTTTTTCTAACTTATAGTCAGAAAATTTCACAAGAAACTTATTTTTGTAAAAAAAAAATTCTGAAAAGTACTAAAGTACAAGTTCTTTGGATCTACTAAAAAATTGGAAATTCTCCCTCTGCTATGCATTATGCTCTAACAAAATTTACATTCCTTGATTCAATATTTATTTGCAGTTCTTTAAGTACCAAAATTGCAAAAACATCCTTAACCTAGAGCAGAAAGCACCTCCCACAAAACAAATGCCAATTTATTCAATTTATTGCATAGATAAATGTATTCAATTTTATTGAAAACTGACAATCTTTCTCAGCATTACCTGCAAAGATGGAAACAGAGCACACAACTTTGGACTACTATAACTGTTGGAAACAGCATATCAAAAGGCAGAATAGATATTTCAAATGATCTACTTTTTATAAACTTTCACTCATTTCTACATTACGACTTCAAGCCGCATGGCAAAGATATGACAACAGACATATTTTGGTATATTATCTGTCACTTCCTGACAAATACTGCCTGCAGCTGCTACTACAAAGCTAAAAACACCTTGTTTATCATTTTGTTGCACTTAGAGTTTATAATCTCTGTTCATTAAAAGTCCATCAGTCATAACTAGCTATAATATGACTCCCAAACTATATCTGATGTTCACCCCAACTTGAAATTAGTAAATGATTAGAAATGCATGTGAATACATCACTGTTATTATTAAACTTTTCAAACAAACCAGTCTTGCTAGCACAAATATTATTTAAAGAACAATGACCTCTCCAGCCAGTCATTAGCATTTAGATATCCAAACACATACCTTCAAATGGAATTTACAGTATATCGCCCCATTCTCATGATCAACCATTTTAAAGGTATGGCTTCCATAGCCATTCATATGTCTGTAGCCATCTGGAGTCCCTCTGCAACTAAAGAGAAAACTGACTTGGTGTGTTGTCTCTGGTCGCAATGATATAAAATCCCAAAACATGTCTGCATCCTTCAAAAGAAAATATGCAAAAAGCATCAATAACAAAATCCATAAGTACAAAAGTTTGCATGTTGTGGGAGGGCTGTAGTCTTTATTGAAATTATATACCTTGTTTGCAAATGATATATGCTATTTGACAACATAGTTAGCTCCTTTTAGGCACCTTGGATATATGAAAACATTTTGGTCGGCTGTTTATGTATTAATAACCTACTCTTTGTTGTTTTGGCTACTCAAAGTTAAGGAAACATTTGGATCATTTTCTACTGCACTAGGAAATAGGATTTGTGGCTTATATAGGCAATGTATGTAGAATTGGGAGGAGTTGTGGCCAATCAGGCAATCCATTTCAAATTTTAAAGACGTTACAAACTAAGAAATTGATATTCATGTAGAAACATTCACAAAAATAGTGAAGTGGTTTTCTGTGTTTCAGGTTTAAGGACCATGATTGAAGTAGCCGTCATCATTCCCAAACTTTTTTTCAATGTACCTCATTTGATCTAGAGTAAAACCACAAATTACCATCATGTATATATAATACCAGCAAAGATAAACAGTATACTGTTTGAAGTAAAAAAACATCATTAACACAAAGAATTGAATAAATGATCAGAAAGGAACAGAAAGAGCATGAGAGAAGAAGAAATGGTGGCAGGAGAAAAGAAAAAAGCAATGCCAAAAGGAAGACAGTTAAGTAAACAAGGCAAAAAAGTCAATTCAAACACTAAAAAACCCACTCTATATCAGTGTGAAATCATCAGACATCGAATAAGACAGAAAAATATTGAGAAATATACTAAGAAAAACAACTGCAAACAAGAAAATAAAAGAGAGACAAAATTATACTGTTCTTATGCTAACATTTGAGAATCTGTGCAAACTCACTGTCAGTATATATATAATATATATAATTTTAAAACTCAAGACATTGGAATCTGGAAGGTAAGATGTCCACACTGCCACAGTGGAACCTCTTCAGATATGTACAACCAATGCCTAAATACATGCCAGTTAATGCATGATGAGATGAATAAGTGAATGAACAAAGAATATATAAATCACAATCAAGGAATGATGAGCTGAAAAAACTAGAGAGTAATCATAGCAGAATGATCGGATGGATGTGCAGATGCATCACACGTGTGTTGATGGGATATTTATGTAACTGCGTCTTACAATGCCAGTGTGAAGCAGCTAGGCTTTGTAAAGTGTATTACGACTGAGTGGATTTCTTACCCAAGTCAAAAACCTAATTTGAATCTGTACGTATCTTTTAAGGATTCTCGAAAATTCTCAACTTTCATCTCTGCAGTAGGCAGTCCGACCCTATATTTTGAATCGTCTTTGACAAATCTTAGCATGTTGCATTCATACTCTGCCTTTACTAATTACCAACAGAAGGGTTTCATGCAGACGATCGTCTACATGTAGCAAGTTGTACGGCATACGGTTTAAATTTATGCCCCCCGTAACCTCTTATGATATTATATGTACTTGACTGCAGTCAAAGTTACGAGACTAGGAAGCAAAATCCTAGAAGCAACTGCAACATAAAATGTCTAGGTACAGTTCGTTCAATGAAGTTGACCATCTAACCCCCAGAGATCTCCTTTAAACTTTGATTAAGCACCCTTTGAACTGTCACCTATGACATGAAGAGCCTAGGAGCATATTCATTACATAGTCGAGATCGAATCCGTGATACGAGTTCATAAGTGAGATATCGGGATACTCGATGTAATATGGGAAACAAAGAGGTTATCATACATCTTATGACCTTTGACTTGTTCACCTCAGTCCTTACTATGACCTTTTCTTGGTTTCGTAATAGATATTACGGCTGAACCGTTTAAATTTAGCTTAGGTAAAGGTCTGCATGCTTTCAGTAAACGTACGTAAAACGTACGTAAGAATCTAGGCAGTCGATCATGGCAGTCGAAAGTTCTGGAAAGCAGGCCATTACGCAGCAGAATTATCTTATTGTTCTAAACAATAGCTCTGATTCGGTTGGCTGCATCTTTTGGTGAACAGATGACTCTGCAACGTGTTGCATGTTTCTGAGACAAGAAAGAGGTGTTGGTGAAGCTCTCGAGACACTGGAGTACCAGGATTTTGGCCCGAATTAGCTAGTTGAGCGGTACAGTAGGGTAGAACTTTTGCGCCACACCGATATACTGTAGTTTCACGATTTTTGACGAGAAAGTGTTATTATAGTGACCCAAGCTTGATGTGTGACAAGTTAACAGTCAAGTGTCAAAAATTTACGAATATTTCGCTTCGGTTACTCGGAATAGACACATAGTAAGGTGTGTCGTGTGAAAGCTAGGGTACTTTTTTGAAGTTGTAATATTTACTTTCAGA
Source organism: Alatinidae sp. Z8VKAUB7J3 (assembly GCA_010016025.2). NCBI lineage: Eukaryota > Metazoa > Cnidaria > Cubozoa > Carybdeida > Alatinidae > Alatinidae sp. Z8VKAUB7J3. Next base: position 143,380,626 of record JAAAKM020006971.1, on the reverse strand, counting down.
TGCTTATTGTTCTGCAAAGTTGAATTTATGCAATATTTCGTCCAAGGTACTTTGTTTGACTTGTGTAAATAATTGAGAGATGTGTGTGTAAGACTTGCAAATAAAGTATAGTCTTTTCTTAGGGGGCGTGAAAGTGCCACTAGCGCTTTGGGCGGAAGAAATCTTTTCCCATTTTTTTGAAAAGAGAGTCGTACTGTCACAGCGTTTTAAAAAACACACAAGTACGACAGTTAACAAACAGATAGTAGACTTGAATAGGCCTATATCTTGAGTCTCTGTCTTTTTGCGAGCTATGTTTGGAGAGAAACTTTTCCAGGCTACTGCAGCTGTCTGTAACGCAATTTTCGGGAGGTTGGGTTGCGGACCTCCGAGGGATCGGGAAAATTGGATGATCGAAGTAAATTGTAAGATGGCGGTATGCCGATTTAGTGCAAGTTGTGTTTTCTTGCCAATACCACATGTAAGGAAGTTGGTAGGATGTTATTAATGTGGTTCTGGTGGTGTCGTGGATAGACTTGTTATCGTTTATCAAGAGTGTCACTATGGAGGTGAGAACAAGTGTAGTGCTTTTTGTAGAAGGGACTCCTGAGGGCAATGATGTAATGCCTATGGCTGTATGCCTTAGTGGTTGAATACCTGACTTGTATAGGCAAAAGTCAGTACGAATAAAGATCAGAGTTTGTCAGACCCCATTTATATCAAGTGACATTTGATATATTCATGGACTGTTTCAGAACTTTCTTTTCACAAAATTTTTTTGGTTTAAATCTCAGTGTTTAAAGTCAGAGCAAGGAACGAGTACTTCTTCGGGGAGTGATGTACATAATATCTTTTGGACACAGATGTCTACACCACATTAATGTTTTGACAAGGGTTTATGTCTGGTCCTGCCATATGATTTTAAAGCAAGGCTACGTTGTGCTTATAAATCTGTAGCACTTTCAACAAGCTTCAAGAACAGACAGGTTGCCTGTGTCAGTTTTCCCCCTCCCCCCTCCCCCCTCCACCAAGAAAGGCCTATGGCAGTCTTTTAAGATGTATATAAATTGTCAATATCTATGCTCTTTGCATCCTTTGTAGGAGAGGGACAGGCTTACAAATGCTGCTGGTGCACCCATAGATACCGTTTCTTCATCCCTGTCAGTGGGTAACAAAGGACCAATCCTGTTGCAAGACGTGACCTTTTTGGAGCACATGGGTCGCTTTGACCGTGAGAGAATTCCAGAAAGAGTTGTTCATGCAAAAGGAGCAGGAGCCTATGGATACTTCGAAACCACACATGATGTGACCAAGTACACTTGTCTGAAGCCATTTGAGAAGATTGGGAAGAAGACGAGGGTGTCTGTGAGGTTCTCGACAGTTGGTAAGGGTTTTAACAGAATGCTGTTGTTTTGCCTGTTCCTGTATGTTTAGATTGCAGATCTAATTTCTGTTTTAAGCAATGTAGACGTTTATAATATAACCAGTTAGATAAATAGGCGAACAAGCAGATCTCGAGACCAATATCCTCCAATATTTTTGTTTTGGTTATCACTTTCTGCTTGAAATCACAATTATTATACGCAGGCAAGAATTGTACAACAGAAAAATTCCTCAGTTTTGATCCAATACAGAAAGTTGTACCCCCTGTGCCATGTAATTATTAGCTGAGTGACCTCCTCCCCTGGGAAGTCCGCAAAATCAAATGAAAGTTGTACTTATTGAAACTTAATTGTCACTTACTGTATATCAACCCTATTTAAAGTAAGTACCATAAAATCCCAAATATAAGCCCTCCTGAATGTAAGCCCTCTGAATATAAACCCCCCTGTAAACTAACCAAAATACTCCCAAATGTAAGCCCAGGACTTACATTTGGGATTCTGTGTGTTCCAAAATTTGTAGTGCAGAAGGCAGTGATATTGAATGACCACGGAGAGAGAATATACAGAGCCTTTTTGTATTTAGTTTTGTCCTTTTGTTAGATTTTACGCATTAATTATTGTCATTAGTTTGGACACTGAATGGTGAACTTTTGGAATACACAAGTCACCTGTTAACCTAAAAGCGCCTCTGAATATAAGCCCACCAATAATGTTTACAAACCTCAATAAGCCCAGAGCTTATATTTGGGATTTTATGGTATGTATATATATGGATACAAATTATATACTAGAATGTTAAGATTAAGGATCCTTACTTTTTTGTACTATTCATAAAGTAAAATAACATTCTCTACAACTTATCCACCTGAAAAGTTTGTTTGTGGTACCGAACTTGAATATTGCGTTAAGTAACAGATTCATTTTGCTTAACGTTTTCACCATACACTGATCACAGCAATTGTATGGAGTGAATTTAGAAAGCTATTACTACGAATTAATAGGAAACGAGAAGATCCTCGAAAAAAAATGGTCAAGAGAGCGACATGTTTTCTGCCTCTCATGTTATTGAAAAAAGTGTGAACTGTAAATTAATTCTTTTTGTTGATAGAGTACCGGCTTCTTTGTTTTGATAAAGACAATTGCTGTGATCAGTGTATGGCAAAAACGTTAAGCAAAATGAATCCGTTACTTATCCACCTGTTCGTCGTTTCGGTAGGTGCATTGTTAGCTGTGCGACCCATTCAGGGATGCCCCGCTTTATTATGGAACAAATACAAGGATGTGGAGACATTACATTGCTTAAATTACAATCAGTTGTAATACAATAAAAATGGCAAATGCCTACAGTATATGCAATTAAATAAGCTGAGCAATTATTTGTGTGAGCATTACCTAATGACTAACTATTTAAACCATCCCTGACTCCCCAGCCCCAAATCCAAACCCTTGGTAACAAAAATTACCAGGACCTAAACACGGAAAACTGTTATATACTCTTGGGTGCCTAATAGATGTCCCCCACTAATTAATTTGCAATAATTTTCCACCCAGTTCATTCTTATTCCAACCCCCCTTGCCAATTAAATTTTTAGTAATCTCCCACCCACAATTTTTTGAAGAGGTACTTTGGCGGGCAAGTAGAAAATATCTTTATGAAAATATGAAAACCGCACATTAAAAAGATGAAGGTGGCCTTTTACGAGGCTCAAAAAAGTGTAAAGATGCACATTACAGTTGTTAGCAATAACACTGTAATTGAGCAGAGGATGAGGAGAACACTTTTACAATCTTGGAAGACATGTAGGAGACTACCATGACTTCGAATAACTGACTATACTTTGTGTTGTATTACCTTGCGTTTAGAAAGTTGCAGTTGATTCTAAACATTGATTCCTGACTTCATTTTTTACACTTTTTGTCCCCCATTTTTAACTTTTTTTGATTTTTCCAACCCCCATCTATTAGGCACCCAAGAGTACTTATCGAATGACCCCAAAAGGAGTGCACAACACAGATAGTCTTGATACATGGATGAAGGCAATTGTAATCTTGTGTTCATCTGTTTTTAGGGGGAGAGAGAGGAAGTGCAGATACTGTCAGGGATCCAAGAGGATTTGCTATCAAGTTCTACACAGAGGATGGAAACTGGGATCTTGTTGGAAACAACACACCTATCTTCTTCATCCGAGATCCTATCCTATTCCCAAGCTTTATCCACACCCAGAAGAGAAATCCAAGAACCCATTGTAAGGTAAATAGGCAGTAGCCTTTAAGGGAAAATAACTTATTCAAGACTGATTCTATAATTTTATGTCATGGTATTAAATAAACAGCTATGAGACAAATGCATCATTTTGGCAAATTACGCAGTAAAGTATATTTATGTTTGGGCTCCTTTATAGCATTCATATTTTATGTTAAAAGGTAGCCATTGATCTGGGAACCACAGCCCTTTAGGCATCTTAGATGATATGTTAGGAATTCTTGACCTACAAGAGGAAGGGTCTTTGATATGATACAGTTGTAAAGATGAGTAATGATGAGTAATCATTGTTTATCATATTAGTGCTGCTATCAGCAGAGTTCCTGAATTCGTAAGTTTTGTATCAGCAATCTGTGTTAGTACCACAAAGACTGAAACAGGTATCAAACCACTATATGATCTAATCTTTTAGTTAGTCATCAAGCATGATATACTTTGTAAATACGAAATAGATTTAGTTTCATAATTGCTTACTCGAAATACCATCGTTCTGTCTTACAGTCGTCTCAGTACACAACATCACAACAATCTTGTTTAGGTGGTTTCCCTGAAACTACCAGTAATTGCAACTCCAAATGCATGTAATATGCATATACTCTAAGGTTTTTGGCAATCATGTCATGGTGGTTATACTTTACTAAGAATGTTTAATTAATTTCTCAGTTGAGAGATGCATTCCCGAGTATAAACTTCTTTTTTTAAAATCCAATCTTAAATGTAAAAATTTAATGCAACAATCAGTTGTTACACTAATGAAAACTACTATAGTTAGTATCACTTTATTTTGGTGTTGCTGTTTCATTGCTATTAACTGGCGGTTTTTTTTGAAGGACCCAGACATGTTTTGGGATTTCATCTCGCTGAGGCCAGAGACAGCACACCAGGTATCATTCTTGTTCTCTGACAGAGGAATTCCAGATGGCTACAGACATATGAATGGTTATGGAAGCCATACATTCAAGTTGGTTGGAGGAGAGAAACCTGTTTACTGCAAGTTTCATTTCAAGGTATGAAGAAACTTACCCTCATTATCAGTTCAAAAATATCTTTGGTACCTGTTAGCTTTTGTCAAGTCAAGTGAAAATTCCACCAATCTAACTTGAATCTAACCATTTTTTACCTAACCACCTACTTCTACCTAACTACTCCTACCTATCTAACTACCTCTACCTGGCTACATCTACTTGACTACCTAACTAAATACCTCTACCTACCTACGTCTATTTAACTAACTACCTACCTCTATCTAGCTACTTCTACCTATCTAACTACATTTACCTGACTACTTCTAACTACATATCTACCTCTACCTAGCTACTCCTACCTATCTAACTGCATCTTCTTAATTACCTATCTACCTCTACCTAGCTACTCCTACCTATCTAGCCACATCTACCTGGCTAAGTCTACCTAACTACCTAACTACCACTATCTAGCTACTCCTACCTATCTAACTACATCTACCTTGCTACTTCTACCTAACCACCTACTTCTACCTAACTACTCCTACCTATCTAACTACCTCTACCTGGCTACTTCTACTTGACTACTTACAAACCTCTACCAACCTAGCTACCTCTACCTAGCTACTCCTACCTATCTAACTCCATCTACCTGGCTACGTCTACCTAACTACTGCTACCTATCTAACTCCATCTACCTGGCTACGTCTACCTAACTACCTACCTACCTCTATCTAGCTACTCCTACCTATCCTTCTACATCTACATGGCTACTTCTACTTGGCTACTTACGAACCTCTACCTAACTATCTACTCCTACCTAACTAACTACCTCTACCTGGCTACATCTACCTAACTACCTACTCCTACCTATCTAACTACCTCTACCTGGCTACTTTTACCTAACCACCTACTTCTACCTAACTACTCCTTCCTATCTAACCACATCTACCTGGCTACTTCTACTTAACTACCTACAAACCTCTACCTAAATACCTACTCCTACCTATCTAACTACCTCTACATGGCTACTTCTACCTAACTACTCCTACCTATCTAACTACCTTTACCTGGCTACGTCTATCTAACTACCTATCTACCTTTATCTAGCTACTCCTACCTATCTAACTACATCTACTTGACTACTTCTACCTACCTATCTACCTCTACCTACTTACTCCTATCTATCTAACCACATCTACCTAACTATCTATCTACCTCTACCTAGATACTCCTACCTATTTAACTACATCTACCTGGCTACTTCTACCTAACTACCTACCTATACCTAACTACTCCTACCTATCCTTCTACATCTACCTGGCTACTTCTACTTGGCTACCTACGAACCTCTACCTAACTATCTACTCCTACCTAACTAACTACCTCTACCTGGCTACATCTACCTAACTACCTACTCCTACCTATCTAACTACCTCTACCTGGCTACTTTTACCTAACCACCTACTTCTACCTAACTACTCCTTCCTATCTAACCACATCTACCTGGCTACTTCTACTTAACTACCTACAAACCTCTACCTAAATACCTACTCCTACCTATCTAACTACCTCTACATGGCTACTTCTACCTAACTACTCCTACCTATCTAACTACCTTTACCTGGCTACGTCTATCTAACTACCTATCTACCTTTATCTAGCTACTCCTACCTATCTAACTACATCTACTTGACTACTTCTACCTACCTATCTACCTCTACCTACTTACTCCTATCTATCTAACCACATCTACCTAACTATCTATCTACCTCTACCTAGATACTCCTACCTATTTAACTACATCTACCTGGCTACTTCTACCTAACTACCTACCTATACCTAACTACTCCTACCTATCCTTCTACATCTACCTGGCTACTTCTTCTTGGCTACCTACGAACCTCTACCTAACTACCTACTCCTACCTATCTAATTACCTCTACCTGGCTACATCTACCTAACTATCTACTCCCACCTATCTAGCTACTCCTACCTATCTAACTATATCTACCTAACTACCTCTACTAACCTAACTACCTATCAACCTACCTATACCAAATTAACTTTTTACCTTTTACAGGCTACCTCTATCTACGTAACTACCTGGCTAACGCTACCTATTTTACTACTACTTTTGTTTTCATAGGCAGCTTCCAGAGAACAACTAAAAAGAGAGAACAAAGTAAAGATTTAGATACAGCCAAATTAATTAAAGTGAAAACAAAAAGGCTCATTGAATATCTAATTAAATGGTTATGGCCACAACCAAATCCTAGGAAGGACACAGAATAAAATATAGCTTCACAAAAGATATATCATATCAATAGATATAATTATGAATAGTTTGCTGGAGGCAAATAGAAATATATTTTAATCAATACAACACCAGCGGAGCTGGCAACCAAAGAGGCATTCCAAAAATGAAATAGCATAAACTAAAATATACGCAGTTTTCTATCTAAACATATAAAAGGGGGCAAACTCTGCAAAAACCTTTTTTCTCTACTTTTTACACCTTTGTTGAAGTAACTATGAGAAAGTCAGCCCAAGCATAAAAATTGTAGCATGCAAATAAACTTAAATTTCAAACAAAACATCTCGTTCCAGTGGAGACCGTTAAAGAGCAATTTGGAAACTATCGTCAATCACACGTATACTTTTTACTGTAAGTAACTGAACAAAACCTTGCCACATCAAGTTGACATGAATTAACCAAAGAGCCGTTAGATAAAGTGACTAAAGCAATCAAACGCTAATAACAAGATTTCAATGTAAAATAATGCAATCTACTACTAGCTTATTAACATTCCTATGACGTATCCCTTGAAAAACATTTTATCACGAAAGTTTTGTCTGTTGCCCAAGTAATAGCCATCACAAAGTTTTATTCGTTGCAACAAAAGAGCGCTTACTCAGTGACTAGACTAAATTTTAAATACGGCTTGAAATTTGTACAGTAAGAGACGGAGATCTTACGGGCAATCCATGGGCATACGAATCCGTGAAAGGACACAAAGACATGAACGCCTAACAAGTAATCCAACCGATACTAGAATAGAAGTTTCTGAACAAGTTGTACGTACCGTCCTTCATACTGGTGAAGTTTCGTGTTTATATGCCAATAGCCTAAGACTTATGTGCTATTCCTTTGATGTCAATGAAACAAAGACAAAGACAAAATATAAGACAAAGTACGAGGAAAATCAATAACCGTAATTGGTTCTTGACGATATGAGTAGCCTATGCAGAAAACGATCCCATACTGAGGAAAGAATAGTGATGGCTATGAATGTTTTCGCAAAGTAGCCAATCAATGCTCAGCATCTTTCCCGCCTTTTTTCTAGTCCCTTTATTTTACACTGAAATGAGGGTATTAACCCGGTACCAGTCCTTTAAATTTGCCCTTAAAAAGATGAAACCTGTAGATAGAAAGGTAGGGGTAGATTTTTTCCAAAGTGTCGCAGGTACATGGGGTAATACATGCACCAGAAATTATATAAAAAATATGGGCATTTTTCACTTTCTTTTACAAAGGAGATTTTTGAATGACAAAAATAGTAAATTCTTTTCAAACTTTAATTGAAACTAGCCATTATCAAAACAGTATTGCCTCAGCCACTGTTTGTAACTGTGGATTGATATAAATATGAGAATAAAAAGTTTGAAGTGCAAGACAACCTCTGATAGGTGTAGTCCTACATTCTGAATAAATTTAATGTCTTATCTGTAAACATGATAGAGGACTAATTATGTCATATGGAAAATATTATTATACAATATTTTCAAAATCAACTAATAACTAATTACTAATAACTTCTGTCTGGGTCTTCTTTTATGACTTTCTTATTTATCAGGTTATTATTTCTTACTTATCAGTCATTCTAGAAGTCAATCATTTACATATTGACATTACCTGATGGTAACATATTTTTACTAGTAATTTTTTAAACTTGTTTACTTTTACATCAATATTACTATAGGTGTTTATATACGCAGATAAAACTATAGAGATATCTTTTAGGTGTTTTTTAAGCGTCTTGGCAATAATGGCAATCAATCAACATCAAAATATGACTCGCGGTTACATCTTGACACGATAACAACTCAACTCTCACATGCTTGATTTGGAAGTCACTGTTGATAGCCTGTTCACGAGTAAAACATAATATCCGGTGATCAACAAACTACCCGTAATTGATGAAAACCAGTGGAAACGGAGAAGACATGATGTGTTTACGTTGATTGTTATCGATAGGGCTAAATACGTTTTTGTACAAGATAGCCATAATCAATCCTATGTATGCACAATCATAGGCAGTTCTTATTCAGAGCTGCTTTCCATTTCTGTGGGTCGATTCCCATAGTGAATATTTAATATTAACCTATTAATATTAGCGCCGATATGTATACTAAGACGTCCCGCAATTATTCAAAATTTTCTGTTTATTTTTTAGTCGGGGTAAATCATACTTTTTATCTTCTTTTAGTCCTTGTTATGTGTTCTTTTGTTTATGAAATCCTTATAAATCGTTCTTGTATTTTCTTCACTCCTTGTAAAGCGCGCTTATAGTTTTCTTTTATCACTTGTAAACAATCATAGCAGCCGTCTTTTGTGCTTAAAAACAAGGAATGTTCTGCTCTGGAGATACAAGGCTTTTGATACTTCTATCAATCGCCTTGGCTGTCCACAGGGTAGCGCAGATGTGCTTCCTTGGTTATTGAGAAGTTCTGAAAATGCCTTAAGTGAATTATTTAAATCCATTTGACAACGAGAGGTATCTCCTACGATTTACTAATTGTTTAGATTACTTGAGGACTACTTAAAAGATTATTTGTTAGTCCTGTCAGTGTGACTTTTATCAAATGTACCAATACTGTGTACAACAAAACTAACCGAATGGGTCTGCACGTTGTTATTTTAACATAAACTGTACTGATAAACGGTGATCAATAATTAAAAGAATGAACCCTTTAGTCGTCGTTTCAAGTGTTCGTTGCCACGTTTGATGTTTAATATAAATCAGGGACCTACCGGGCACAGTGGGGACGAAGGTTGCTTTTAATTTATTTCATCTCTGTTGTCAGGCCATCACACGGTCGCGCTTTCGAATGGCTCGTTAAAATTCAGAGGATGTGAAACCGAGGTTTTAGAATGAAATTGGTGCAGTACAGTATTCAGGGACAGAAGCGTGTGTTGACTGTTTCCTTCTATAGCCAAGTAACAGTAAGATTGCAAACCTAGACCACCTAAGGTTTTTTAGTACCTCGTATGTGATGCTGAAAAACCTAGGAGTCAACTAAGGGCTACCTCAATAAACATAGGCGTGTCTAACTATAATATTAGGCCAAAAAGTATAGAAATTTGTGAAAATGGCATATAGCAAACTGAATCGCTAAAGTATGCAAAGAAACAGCAAGGTAAATACAGCAAGTCGCAGTTTTTCAATTCAAAAGTTTACATTAGCGAACAGCAATTAATCAAACAGCAAGAGAAGACTTTTGAAAAATTTAGTATTTCAACACTAAAATTAGCATGTCTAGCAGCTGACCATTGGGGTTGAAAAACTGGAGAAGGCGTAAATAATGGCTGGACATATTTACGTCCTTTATAGTTACGTTCAAAACAATATTTTTCATTTTCATTTCAAAAATCACTTGCATGTCATATTCAATTAAATCGGGTCCAATTTAAGTCTAAAATTAGATATAACAAGGCTGCGGCGCCAATAGCTCTGCTACAAAGCAGTCGGTTCTCAAAAACCGCCAAAGCATGAATACTTTCGCAAGCTTAATTCTGTTTATTCAAATAAGGTAATGTATGAAGGGAGGCGAGTTGACTCAGTCGGTAGAGAGTTGGTCTAGCAAGCTGAAGGTTGATGGTTCGAGCCTATGATCTGCCTTCAATCTGAAAATCCTACTGCGCACCATGCAGGAAAATGGGCACCTAACATTTGTTGGGGAAGGATAAAAGGCCGCGAGGAAAGGAACTGGCCACCCTACCTCTCAAAGCCGTGGCTTAGGACATGTGATTCTCTACCTCTCTTTTTTGTCTGTCAAACTCTGTCCTAATTAATTACAGCCAATAATATGTTTTTGGTCAACACAATATGTGCGCCTTGCCTATGGCAATACTGAATGCTGCTGTTGCTGTCATGACAGAGTACCAAGCTTCACACGTGGTCCTGATAACCATTCCAATTTCCTCTTTTGTAAAGTACACCCTGATTCTATAGACCTATCAGATGTTATCATGCAATGAGTGTTTGCTTGTTCGTCAGTGTCGTAAAATATGTTACCTTTATTCATTTAGTTCATTTGCGGAGCTGTAAACCTTCGCCAATGATTCCGTCTTCTGCTACGATCTTTGCACCTATCCAAGGCTCTCTGCGCTGCGTTCAATTACACTTCACTCGACTTTGTACAGCATATTCGAGCCGGGTCCAGCCAAGCCGAGCCTTATCAAGCATTGGGTGTACAAAGGGGCTCGATTTTTTCCCTCGACTTTTTACTAGACTTTAAACACTTTCCCGGGACCTCACGTTCTATTCTCACCTGGAGAGAAAATGTATTTTTGAATCGGATTACTCACCATGTGTAAGTGGTGTTAATAGAATTGTCATGATATATTGACACGTCTATGATCGAGCAAGTTGGAAAATAGGTTCACTGAGCGTGCGTGTACTCGACTTTTGTCGTGTGAGTGTGCAAACGGGCTCGACAAAGTTGTACCAGACTTACAACAATAGATCTGTAAACAGGACCCACTCGACAAATTTGACGACGTTCAAACTTTACTAGACTTCGCTATAAAAGGCTCGACTACCCTCGACGTTCTCTATACAAGGTATGCAACGGGCTCGACGTTTGACTCAACAAAATCGAATGAAGTACAGGAAAAAGGCGATCCCGTTTGTACAGGACTTAACATTCATAAAGCGAGGCCAAACCGGAAACGCTTACTAGACCGATCGATCTCGCTTACGTGGTGGCAATGTCATGCTCCGGGCATTATTTTCTTGAAGTCAGTGTTTACAGTCCTGTACTTCTAGAGTTATAACTCAAAATCAAGTGGAAATAAGTCATTGATAGTGAATTAAAGCAGTGTATTTGGTCTGGGAATCTCTTCGTTAGTTCATAATTCTAGAAGGTGTAGAAATATTCATAGCAACCATTAAAACTAGTTTACAAATCATATTGCTGCCACCATGTATTCTAGACCCTCTGGTCCAACAGAGGTTTCTAGTTTGGTGTCGTGCATTCTGTTTGACTATAGGGACAGCGAGTGACAAACAGTGCGAGGGATCATAGATCCTCAAACTCGTGAAAGAGAATGAGAGAAGTTTGCTGTCTTTCGAGTCCCTCTAATAACTGCAGAGGGTGATAGTCGCATCACACGGTGTTGAATTTATCTCAAATGAGCGACGTCACATTTTAATTTTTCACTGTCTGCTAACCAGGACTACTGTCCCTACTGATCCTGTTTCCTAGGTCAGGTGACACAGGAGTGTTTTGCTCAACGAAAAGGCTTCCTGTAGTCAATATATCATCGACATCATCCCAATACAAGAAACGTATTTATGACTGATCTTCAAATAGACGATGCGAGAGATGTCGTATCTAAAAGCAGGTACGAAACAGTGAGACAAAATAATTGCAAAACCTCTTGTAATTCTGTTAAGTATCATAAAAGAGCTGCATATTGCTTCTTCTCTCTTATCATATTTACCAATGCATCTTTTCCCAATGCTAGTTCACACATTAAAGATAATAGACAAGAGAGGATAAGAGAGATAGTTTGTCACAAAGTAACCGGGTGTAAAAACATTAGGGTTAAACTGCCCAGAGGATAAATTCATCCTCTGACCTCAAGGGCATTAACGTAATACTCAAGTGTGTCAGTGTTAGTGGTCAGAGAACTCTGCAAAGGAGTAAATCCTATAGAACAAGTTTCATATGGAACTGAGTATGGGTATTAATTGTACTTAAGCTATATCTCAAGTCTATATCCATCATTGGAAATTTCTGAGCCTCAACACCCACACAAAATGCTTTTGAAAGTGAAATAAAAGATTTACGGACTGGTTTCCATTTAGGACGGAGTGCAGAGATGCTATTACGTTACCGTGGGGGACATAGCGAGGCAAGTTCCTCCACTACTACAAAAGATTTATAGGCCTACAAAAATTTAACTTAACTTTTAATAAAATTTGTAACAACGAGGGTCTTTTCAAGATAACTAGAGAAAAAATATCAAAGACACCATTTAGTTAGAGAATTTGTGAAAATACTTAAACGGGCAAATTTCGTAAACTGATGTTCTGGTTACAAACTCTTGGTATTACATACGGCTATCGTTATTGGAAACGTTTTCGTACGTAAATTTAACATCGAGCATTACTTGTCCATCTTCATAAAATTAGCGATAATTCTGTTCTTTCTTTTCAGGAATTTAAACAATTTCCAAATGTTTGTGGTTTGTCAACAACTGTTTGTCCCTTCCCCCCAAATTTGAAATAGTTGGCCACGCCCCTGCAGAGATGCGGTCATTGATTGTTTTCTTGCAGATAAGTAATGATCGAGTTGATGTGTACACCTTGCCTACTTGTAAGAATATCAACATGTAGTTCTGTCATCAACAGCCCAAAGATTCTATTCCGCTCGCAAAGTGTCTTGATATTTGCACAAAATATCACATTCGGTACTGAAATTACAGGGTTGAGATGTGTGCAATAGTCCATATTGACAGAAATATTAGATTATTACCCAAGCAGCATAATACGTATTGGGAATATCACACACGTTTGAGACTGTTTCTAAACGTCTTAACCTCGCGCACACTTGACAAGTTTGCCTTTCAAATTTGGAGAGAAAGCACGATCATAATATTCCTGCAATACTTACATCAACAAATGCCTCCCATCCAGTGTGAGACTGATCTTTGAATAAAATATTTGTTGCCCCGATGACGTAGCCGTGAACTCCTGGTTCGGTTAATAAGTTCATTTGTTGCAGCGATAAGTACGGATGAAAAACGCAACCCTGGAGAATGGAAATGAAGATATAGACAGCTATAATACTTACACGTTTGACGTAGCTGCAAGACTTTTTAAAAAATTGTTAGACATTGTAAATTCCTACACATTGCTAGACCTTGTAATAAAGTCTCGATAATATCTAATAAAGTTTTATCATGTAAAATGAAATCGCCATATCCTGTGATTATCTATATCTATCCATAGTTAAAAGCATACAAACACATCTTTGACAGGAATAGCAAACACAGCAAAAAAGACACTAACAGAAATAATTTCTGCATCAATATAAGATTTCTAGGTCGGGTACGACGTCATGTTTTCAGTTGAAATTTACTCGTTCGCGAATTGGTTGATTGAATATAAAAAATTTTTTGTATTGCCAAATTTAAGAAATTATTGACAATCAACAAAGAATACGTAAAGTTTCCTAATATCGCTCAATTTAACAAACTTGCATGATACGTTTGTTGAAAATAGTTTAGGGAAGTCGGTAAGTGAAATCAGCCTGGCTTGCGAGGTTATAGAAATCAACGATACCAATTATTGTAAAGAATTTACATTTCTATTAGCTGAAAAGTGAAAGTGTACAAATTGACAAATCACTGGGATTCAAAATAACAATCCACTGCAGACTTGGAAAGTGAACTGTGCTTCATAACCAATTCAATCTGTGACGCAGTTAAGAGACAGAAGGACACAAAGAGTATGTCTCATATTCCCGATAACCTACAACATCATACAATAATACTATTCATCATCGAGTACAAAGATTTACCAGGTTATAAATGGAATATGTAAGATTCGTTGGCTCGCAACTATCGTTACCGCATCTGGGTTGCCTGGGTTTAAAGTTAAGTTATCTGAAAAAAATATATCCACACTTACATTGCCGAAGACATCAATGGGTAGTCCATATTGATCTCTAGGTGATTGTGAAACCTAGAAGGAACAATCGTGTTGAACTTCATCACCTATTGAATATATAGTCACCCTTCTTACGTCCTAATTACACAGTTGCAATGGAAAGGAAAGGGTAACAAATAACTATAAGTGGTTTGGTAA
>JAAAKM020006971.1:143314394-143361285 GCA_010016025.2 Alatinidae sp. Z8VKAUB7J3 | reverse complement strand
CGTTTAGATGCACAGACAATTGATCGGATAAGAAGATAATCGTTTGGATATCCAGAAAACGTCGGATAATTCTGGACAAAAATTTCACCTACTAATCTTTCTGTTTATACTGTTTTTACATCTAATCTGTAATTGTGGTGTATTTAAACCCAAGATACAGTAATCTTAAGCTCATCAGAAACATTACAAACTTTGTGCATTGTATGAGAATGTTTCGTATCCGCTGCTGCAAAGGCTGTCGTCTTAAAGTATCATACGGTTATAAGTAATGTAAAATAGCTTTCAGAAATCGAGAAAACTACATTCTTCATGTTCGGAATAATACTACTTATCAACATAATCTTTCCTGAAAAAATATTTAATTGTGATCAGCTAAAAATGATTTTTGGCGTTCGGTTTATTGAGGACGGGATAATGGAGGCTTGTATAATCAAAGATGCACTGTTCTTTAGTATGGCTGCAACATAATTAAAATCTTGAGAACATTAAACGATGAACCTTTAGGAGTAAAGTACTTATGAGCACGCATGAAACGTTCCATGTTTTTAGAGTCAGATAAGAGTAATGTAACAATTGATTAATCTATCCAGCTTGTTGTACAAACAGTCATAAAGAACCAGATAGACTACAGACTATTTCTGCCTTCTGACAGAATGTTTTAGAGCATCGACTCGACACACATGTCACGTATCAATACTGACTCGTCACATCTTGTTAATAGAGAAAGCAATCACAAACAAGTAATTGTCATCCTAATGTTATGTTTCGGCTTACAACTAATATATCTCATCAATTTAAGATTGAAACATTCATATTTGTAGACTAGAATCGGTATATAAGGTTGTTTGAGCCCTTCGAGGTAGGGATACTGTATAAAGAGGGAAATGTAAGAAATCGAGCTAAAACTGCTGTTATCATAATTTCATGATTTGGCTTACGATTAATAAGTTTAATTTAGTGTAATTTTGGTATACTTGTGTCCAGAGTAGCCTTTCAGTTCAGACTACATCGGTATACTGTTGAACCCCTTGAGGGTAAAGATGATATATAAAGAACGAGATATAAGAAATCGTGCTAGAATTGCTCTTGTAATCCAAATGTTATGATTTGGCTTACGATTAATTAACCTAACTTAGTATAATTTTGGTATATTTGTTTCTAGAGTAGCCTTTCAGCTCAGACTTCACCGGTATGTAGTTTAATTTCTTGAGGGTAAAAATATATAAAGGGCGAAGTGTTGGAAATTGTGCTAAAATTGCTCTTGTTATCCAAATGTTATGATTTGGCTTACGATTAATAGACTTAATTTTGTATAACCTTCGGTAAATTAATGTCTAGAGTTGCCTTTCAGTTTAAACTACACCGGTATGTATTAGAATCCCTTGGAGGTAAAGATATATAAAGGGCGAAGTGTTAGAAATCGTGCTAAAATTGCTCTTGTTATCCAAATGTTATGATTTGGCTTACGATTTATAAACTTTATTTAGTATAACCTTCGTTAAATTTATGTCTTGAGTTGCCTTTCAGTTTAAACTACACCGGTATGTAGTTGAATCCCTTGGAGGTAAAGATGGTATATAAAGGCAAAGTGTAAGAAACTGTGCTAAAATGCTGCTGTGTTCAGTAGATAGTGTTGATGTGAGCTTACGCGGCGGCCAAGATCTATTAGTTATTGTTTCAAAGAACTCGAGTTACTGATAAATTGCATACCTTTATTTTCAGTGACTGGGCTTGAGAGTGTCACCGACACAATTCCGATAAGTAAAACCAGGGCTACCTTCATGTTGAAGTGAGTTTCACCAAGACGGTGTGAAAATTATTCTGCAACGTGCTGTAAACTCTTCCTTTCGGATCTAAGATACTCTGTCCACAGCAACTTACTTTAAAACCTTCTCCATATTCCTCATATTGTGTAGCAGGAGGAAGTAGTATCAGCCAAACCTGATTGGCTACATCTAATAAAAGAAGTAGCCAAAATTTGGATTATGGGTCGATCTTATCAGAATAGAACATAGTGAAGGTCAAATACTTGCCTTTGAT
Source organism: Alatinidae sp. Z8VKAUB7J3 (assembly GCA_010016025.2). Lineage (NCBI taxonomy): Eukaryota > Metazoa > Cnidaria > Cubozoa > Carybdeida > Alatinidae > Alatinidae sp. Z8VKAUB7J3. The sequence continues at coordinate 143,359,245 of JAAAKM020006971.1, read as the reverse complement.
CAGAATAGTCAACATAGCAACCATTCAGAAAGACATTACACAATAATTGTAAAACTAACATTGTAACAAGTATTTAGACATGTTGGCTTAAAAGCAAAGGGGGACATTGGGAAGCCTTCTCACGTGTAATTAATTCGATTACAGCAGCATTTATGAACAAAAGAAGGCTTGACATTCTGAGGACAAATATGGCAGTGCTCGGCTACATGTCAATTTTACTTTTCTCCAGGGCGTTACGGTGTTGAGGGGGGTGCAGTTTTATTAATAATAAGGTGCACGTGGAATGTAGCTCAGTCATTGATGGTTATATAGAGGCACGGGTCAATACTAGTCTATCTGTTTAGGGTGCTTCTGAGCGTTGAAACAGAGACGCATGCCTGCTGCGGTGTTTACTTTTAAGGAAGGCGATTCGATATGGAAATAGTGTGTCCAGCGATCCATGTCATCAGAAAGTTATTGTAGTTATCACAGCAAGTGACCGTCGTAATTTTGAAGAACGGAGGTAATCTATTTTCAGGACAATTTTGCAATTTGAAGAGGTCACGTGAAAAAGCAAATGTACCAAATAATCTGCTTTACTGAGACAGGTTTTAGAGACTACAGACGCATTTCCCTTTGATTAGGAAATAGTCAAGTTTCAAAATAAATTGTCTCTTCAGTGATGACAAAAGAGGGTGCTTGAGGGACCAACAAGTATTAGTCACTGACGAAAGTAAAGCTCACTTATCTGATTCTCATCTTGTTGAAAAGTTATATCGCGTTAATGTAAAGAATAGACTTTGCTGATTGTTAGTCAGTGGAAATTTCATGTAGGGAAATAATGCTTTCGGAACTCCTGAAAAAATTAGGAATGTTGCCAGATGTTTAATCAAGACCCAATCAGTGAGCTCAGAACAATACTTGAGGTCAGCCCAATTATAGGTCCCCATTTTTTAACTTTCTCTTGGCCTAAGCCGCTTTCTGTATTTGAAAGTTTCTTCAACACACCTTTTCTACAAAAATTATTTTTTTGCTTAAAACTTTGATCTTAACGTCACTCTGCTACTGATTGCATAAAAGATTGTAAGGTGATCATATGATCAAAGGACATGTCCAAATATGGTATACGTAAAGAAAAGCAAGCCCGAATATAGCAAATGTGAGGAAGGCTATGCCCAAATATACTACAAGTGAGGGGGATCATGCCTTAATATAGCATGCGTGAAAAAGAGCATGTCCAAATATAGTATAAGAGTTGAAAGTAAGTAACACTTACTATCTTGAAAGCAAGTTTTCTTAAACTTTGAAAAATCATGCTGCATTTCCTTTATTTCTAGCAATAAACGGCTGATGATTAGCGACGTAGTTGCGGCAGAATATAGCTGAGGGAAGTGGCTAATGGCCGTAGAGAGGAATTGGCTAGTAGGTAGTGTTAGGTATATAGATAGGTCATGTTAGGTAGGTAGTGTTAGGTACAGTAGTTAGATAGGTAGAGTAGTAGGATAGTTATAGTAGGTAGGTAGGGTAGCTAAAGTAGTTAGGTAGCTAGCTAGAGTAGGTAGGTAGAGTAGACAGGTAGGGTAGCTAGAGGTAGGTAGAATAGATAGGTAGGGTAGATACCTAGGGTAGGCAGGTAGTATAGGTAGGATAGGTAGGTAGGTAGAGTAGTTAAGCAGGTAGGTAGGTAGGTAGAGTAGGTAGGTAGGGTAGTCAGAGCAGATAGGTAGGTAGCTGGGGTAGGTAGAGTAGTTAGGAAGGTAGGGTAGGTAGAGTAGATAGGCAGGTAGAGTAGACAGGTAGGGTAGGTAGAGTAGATAGGTAGGAAGCTAGGATAGGTAGGTAAAGTAGGTAGCAAGGGTAGGTGGAGTAGGTAGCGTAGATAGGTAGGTTAGGTAGCTAGGTAGGGTAGTTAGAGTAGATAGGTAGGTAGCTAGGGTAGTTAGAGTAGATAGGTAGGTAGCTAGGGTAGGTAGATAGGTAGAGTAGGTAAATAGTTAGGTAGGGTAGGTAGAGTAGGTAGGTAGAGTAGTTAGGCAGGTAGGGTAGCTAGGGTAGGTAGAGTAGATAGGAAATTAGGATAGTTAGAGTAGATTTGGTAGGTAGCATAGCTAGAGTAGATAGATAGGTAGCTAGAGTAGATAGGTAGGGTAGCTAGAGTAGGTAGAATAGATACGTAGGGTAAATACCTAGGGTACGTAGGCAGGTAGTATAGGTAGGTAGGATAGGTAAGTAGGTAGGTAGGTAGGTAGGTAGGTAGAGTAGTTAAGCAGGTAGGTAGGTAGATAGGTGGTAGGTAGAGTAGATAGGTAGGTTAGGTAGCTAGGTAGGGTAGTCAGAGTAGATAGGTAGGTAGGGTAGGTAGAGTAGATACATAGGGTAGTTAGGTAGGTAGCTAGAGTAGGTAGAGAAGTTAGGCACATAGAGTAGGTAGAGTAGATAAGCAGGTAGAGTAGACAGGTAGGGTAGGTAGAGTAGGTAGGTAGGTAGCTAGGGTAGGTAGAGTAGATAGGTAGCTAGGTAGGGTAGGTAGATTAGAAAGATAGGTTAGGTAGCTAGGTAGAGTAGTTAGAGTAGATAGGTAGGTAGCTAGGGTAGGTCGATAGGTAGGGTAGGTAGAGTAGGTAGTTAGGTAGAGTAGGTAGTTAGGTAGGAAGCTAGAGTAGGTAGAGTAGCTAGGTAGAGTAGATAGGTAGCTAGGTAGGTTATGTAGCTAGGGTAGGTAGAGTAGAGTAGCTAGGCAGGTAGGATGGGTAGGTAGGCAGGTAGGATTGGTAGGTAGGCAGGTAGGATTGGTAAGTAGGGTAGTTAGGTGGCTAGGGTAGGTAGAGTAGATAGGTAGGAAAAGTAGTTCGGTTGGGTAGGGCAGTTGGTGTAAGTAGGTAGAGTAGTTAGGCAGCATGGGCAGGTTGTTCATGTAGGCAGCTAGGGTAGGTCGAGTAGTTAGGTAGGTTGTGTAAGGTAGCACTAGGTAGGTAGGTGTGTATAGTTATGTATATGAGGTACTGTAAGTAGTGTTTGGAACTGTGTGTAGGTTGTTAGTGGCTGTTCATTAGTGGTTGTTTGATAGTGTTATGTAAGGAGGTATTGAGGTTATGTTGGTAGGTAGTGTAAACTAGGGCCTGTATCACTGAGCTAAAGTGTATTCCTTACCGACTATGGGGATTAGCAGCTGCTGCAGGGAGTCTGATAAATATAATATTGCGCCGCTAGAAGTGTCATTCCTTGTTATCGGCGAAGGAGTGCCTGGTGCCGTTTAGAAGGAGGAATGTTACGTTAGCTGTGTTCATGAATTTCGAAGCAGTGAGAAGGAAATAAATGTGTAGAGATATCTGTATAACCTGTTGAAAGAATCATTGCAATGCATGTTAAAGCATATCATCTGTTTTACTTTTTTTGGTGCTGTTGTATTAGCATTACTTCGTGTTTCGTTGGAAAATGCTGCTGGATTTCAACAAGTTTTGAAATCCGAATTTATGTCAGCTGAATATGTCGTACGTTTAATGATTTCCAAATTAGAATTGTCGGAGACTTCAACCACAGAATAATATATATTTATTATTCTATGTCTTTGACCTCTCATAGCTGATTGTGTCTCTGTCTCTTATACTTGACTGCAAATCTCTTTGGTGCCTAATAAACGTCCCTTCGTGCTAATTAATTTTTCAAAAATTTTGCGCCCAGGACATTCTTATTCCAATCTCCCCCCCCCCCCCTTCCTGCGCATTAATTTTGACGTAATCTCCCACTCATGACATTTTTTGCGGGTTGCTTTGGCGGGCGAGTAGAAAATATCATTATTAAAATATGAAAAACGCGCATTACAAAGATGAAGATAGCCTTTTACGAGGCTCGAAGAAATGTGAAGAGGCGCATTACTGATATTAGCAATAATACTGTCATTTAGCAAGAGGATGAGGGGAACATTTTGAAACTCTTGGAAGGCATGCAGGAAACTACCATGACTTCGACTAACTGACTATTGTTTTTGCTGTATTACCTTACGTTTAGGAAGTTGCACATGATTCTAAACACAGGTTCTTGGCTTCCTTTTTTACACACCTTGGTCATCTTCCACCCCCCCCCCGTCTATTCTAACCGGCCGTTTATTAAGTTTTTGAGGTTTTTCCAATCCCTCCCGTTTATTCCAACCGCCTTCTATTAGGCACTCAAGGGTATGTGCACGGCTGATCGATGTCTCTGTTCCCTTACATCAATTGACGAGAACCAAAATCAAGAATTTTTTCGCGTTTACTGGCTTTTCCAGAGTAGTTAGCTTCCTGAATTGTACTAAGAAAAAAATCGTCGCCCCTAACAGGGATGAAAATGATTCTGTGAATCGAAGTCACTTTTACAGGGTAAGTATAATAGCTGTTTGTGACGAGGTAGTTCGTAAACCCAATTTTGCGTTTGCCTTAAGTGCTATTTTCTCAGCAATTATTTATAACAGAAAAAGTTGTACCAGGAGCTTAAGAAATTTCCATGGAGCTAAAGAGAATTTCTCAGAGCAGGAGAGAAGCTACCCTTGGCTTTGTTAATATGAGCTTAGAAGTAAGTCGGTAAGTGGAGTAGGTACATAGTAAGAGGGGATGGAAGAAACGCCTTAGCTAAGGCGCAAAAGTTGTGGCTCGTTTTTTTTCAAACGAGTATAGCTTATTGTCATCATTGATAACACAGAGAAAACTTACTTCCTTGCACGTTTTAAGTGTAAGGTCACCACGTAGAAAGGTTCGCATTTTACGAACCAGGAAGAAGTGCTGGTCATTTATTGATACTGACACTGGACTTAACGCGTGTTCTGTGCTGGTTTGTCATGATAGTCGAGTGTTTAGAAATAATTAAATTCCCTACTAACTATCATAATTAAGCACATGGGCCAAACAGATATTTATGAGTTCAGAAGTTGTTACAATCCCTTTTCATAGATCCTTACTTCGCAAAGCTCTTATATTTAATTTCGTAGTGTGAAAAACATAAGTGAAATGTAAACGTCTGATGTTAGTAGTCAGAGAAAAGCATGGCTAACTAAAGAAACACTTGCTGATATACAAAACGCGAAAATTTTCAATGCTTTTGGTACTATTTCGAAAAATGCAGTACATAGTATGCAGAGGGACATAAACCGCCGCATAAAAAAAAATCAAAGCGTACCTACCATTGCAACCCTGATATTATAATTTAATAGAAACACCCCAACCTTTTGCCTCTCCCCCCACATAAAAACAAGGGCTGATCCCAACCCCCACATTAACTCCTTCATTACATGTAATTACAAAATAAGAATATCTGATTAAAAATTTTTGTTACAACTGTTGAAAAGATGCCTTAAATATTCAAAATTACATCAAAAGGTGATTATTAGATGATCATTACCAACCTAGAACAGTTATGAGTCATATCAGATTCTTGTATTATAATGCCGTGGATTCCAGACTCACATTGTTGTGATATGACCAAATGGTTTCAATGCATCCTGTTACAAATGGAAGACTTAGCTTGAAAAGTAATTGTGACTAAGATATCAATGCAAGTTGATGTACAAAAATACTTATGGTAGTTTCATCAATTTTATAGCGCTTTATATATTATCAGGAGTGTTGGAAACGAAATGAAGGCGAGGGAAGCCGACACTTCTTCCTTCATCCACCACAAATGTTTTTAAAACTTCTTTTGTTTGTGGCATCAGCTGATGCAAAACCAGATTGATCATTCTTGACGAGGAGAAGATTCAAGCCTGGTCTTCGAGGCAGTATGAACACATTGGTATTACTAACTCGCCACAAACTTTCAACTGCTTAAATAAACTTCGCACACGAAGAAAATTTGTTTCAACACTGTTTAAACAATAAAACACGAACCCTAGCTCGCATTAGCTGCTTGTCTTTTATATAAAATGTCTGAAGACACATTATGAATAATAATTTTGGCTTTGTTTTGTAACAGTAATTTTTAGTTTTACTCTTTACCTTTTTTTGAAACCTAGTTTCAATTCAAATATGTAAAAAGAATTTGATTATTTCACAATGAATAAGAACCTATCAGGCCATACCCAAGATTTTTAGCCTCCTCCCTCGATTCAAAATCGAAGGCGTGGACCCTATTCAGAGCAATATGTTCCATGTTGCAGGCATGGCAAATAAATTAAATGACTTTAAAAAAGTTAAAAATTCGGATGATAAGACATTTGTTTACTCGTCTCTTTTCCACTACGAGGCTCTGTTCTAGTCAAACATGGCAGGCACTCTGATCTTTAAAAACATGACCGACGCTTGGATATCACTACGTTTGGCATCCGTAGTGCAGCAAAATACGGTTGGGTGCCGAATTTGAGGGGAACTATAACAAAGAATAAAGAAGCAAGATTAAGGTACGTAGATTGATGCTTTTTCTTGTTCTACTGGTCGCGCACAGACATTTTGTCCGTGTAGCTCAGGCCAGCCTAGCCCCTCATTTTATACTTCAGAATTTGGTCCCCTTGGGACACAGGCATGGATATGCGAGCGCTTTGGCAGGCTACGCCTCCAGGAAATATACTTATCTATGATGCATCTCTCAGCCTTTTCAGATGCCAATATTAGGCGCTTTGATCGGTACGTACGGATACAAGTTATCAAAATTTTCCAACTCACTGTATAGGCCTAGCTGTGCGCGTGCATCACCGCGACCCGGAGTTCGGCCCGATATCAGCGCAAGGCCACCCTCAGCTTAGAGTTAACTCCCTGGATTTATCATCCTCAGTGTTGCCCTTGTGCCACATATTCCCATGATTACCGTCCACGGCAACTGTAGCATATTTTTATTTTTACCTAGTACCTCGCAGTGTACTACTAGTAGGTTAATATATTTTTATGCTAATCATGAGTTACTTGTATGCTATGTATATAATAACTTACTCACTCCCTTAAGCTTCAGATAACTGCACATTTTAGTTGGTTACCAGCTGTGTTTAGAGATGTTGTCAGCATAAACTAATATATCACGGCTGTTACGCTCTGTTGTTCTCGGGGAAATAGAAAATGGGTAAATTCGATGTCATTTCGGAAATCTGACCGCAACTCATGAGTTTCAACAGTTTACTAAATCGATTTTCTCCAACTCAAATTCTGTTTATCGGGGTAAAAAAAATCATGAATATAGTTTAGTTATTCCTCTATATACCTGTTTTTAAAGTTTTTTAATAGCCTTTTCCAATTTTCTATAAATAAAATCGAAAGAGACCCAACTTTCGTAAGTTATTTTGTAGCAGAAAAATTTGGTCAAAATCAGCGCTCTTCTTTCCTTCGGCGCGATGGATGGATGGATGGATGGATGGATGGATGGATGGATGGATGGATGGATGGATGGATGGATGGATGGATGGATACGAAGAAGATAAGGAGGGAAGGAGGGAGGGAGGAAATATAGAGCTCCATTTAACCGGCTTCGAAATTTTATCACAACGAGTTTGGATTATAATGCAATAGTTATTATTGACGCTGTTCAATTATTTAGTAAGGTTATGTTTATATTTTGTGATTTATTTTTTAATAAGTCTTCACTGTTATGATTGCGAAAATAGCTGTGTTTTTATTAGAACATTCCCAAAAATGTTTGCTGATATGTAAGTAATGATACTGGATAAGATTTGGTTTTTATAAAGCTATTCTATATCGAATGACATGGTAGTCCAGTGGTACTGGACTTGCATTGCAAATCGAGCGACCGGAGTTCGGCTGCGACATACAGTGTGTTGTATCTTTTCTCATTGATGCCACATTGATGGCAGGTTCTTCCCATGGTCAGCGAGAGTGCCTGCTTCATGGCTTGTGTCTGAACCTGGTAGCCTAAATTGAGTGGCGTTGCCCTCGGACGCCCCAGCTGCCCTTTGTTAGCCTGTTTGGTGGTTTTCTGTTTATTTAGGGTAGTTTCAATGCCGGGTCCACTGCTCATCAGGGGTCTTCGATTGAAAGACTGCCAAGGTTCACGCATCCTTACGGGGTTGGTGAAATGAGTACTAGCTATGCTGGGAGAAGTGGTCGAAAACTTATATTGGGTTAAGAGTAGCGCCCGCCCCTACCACTCTGTTGGTAGAAGCTAAGGAAAGAGGATCATCCGTGTTACCTCGGACTGCGGTCGACCATTAACTTCTGCTATTTGGAAGTGTGTCATCTGATTCTCTGATATGTTTTCCCTTACAACCATTTCCCGTTTTAATTTATTATGAAATTTGTTACACTGCAATTCATATTGCCTTGTTATCGTAGTCCTTGTCTTTTGTTGCTTGTGTATGTTAAGTTGGTTACAAAACCACAAGTAGTTCACAAGTCTCTCCAAAAGTGTTGTTACTCTCTTAATTAAAATGCGGAGAAAACAATGACCGTGGCGCACTCTGACCTTGTCTTAATCTCTAGTTACTTTATAATTGCTAAACGGGAATCGAAATGCTGTGTTGCCAATACCAACGTACTGTTTCTTCTTGACGAGGTTAAACAATTGAAATAGGTATCAGTGGACCCTAGATGGAGTTTTTTGCATTTCAAGGAGGAAAATAATTGTTTCTTGAAGAACGTCATAGTTAGACTTATAGATAAGCCGTATACTGAGAGAAGGCGTAAAATTCCTTCTTGTCATACTATTTACAAATTCGTAGCTTAAATGTTTTGTTAAAATACCAGAGTCAGTTAACCAAAGAGGATTGAAATAATAATAAAGATTTATGAAAGGGTATTCAGGGAAGTATTATTCCAGTTCTTGTTCCAGAGACTATTTTTAGAGATAAGACGCATTTTGTTTGCGAGGAGTAACGTCAGCCTCGTCTTGAGGATTTCTCTGCCGATCTGACTGCATCAGGCCAGTTGTAAGTGAAAAGTAGCACCGTCAAGGTGCTAGCCCACATTACCGTGGTAGACCGTCGCTGCGAAGGTCACCCTGCATCAGGCACACCCGTATTCCCTTATATACACGTTACTTTTAATAATCAAGACTTCATAATCAACACGAGCCGGAGATTTCATGAAAAAAGTAAGCAACAAATGAGCAACATGCCAGCCTCAGTTTTTCAAGCAACAAAATTCCAAACAAGACATCTTTAAATGAATAAGTGCTTTTTTGACTATATTTTCTTTTTGTTAATAGTAAGAGTTACATTTAGTATATTTTATAAGTATAAGTATGCATTAAAACAGTAACAACGGGAGAATATAAAAATACAATAAATTAAAGCTTTTGTAAGGCTGCTGCATAAAGACTTCATCACAACTATTAAGCAACAATTAAGCCTCAATTAGCAACAATTAGGCATCAATTAAGCGACAATTAAGCAACAAATGAGCCTGAAAACCTTGCAAAAATTTAGCAACAGCGAGCCTCAATTTGAAAAGTTTTGTTGCTTGTTAAAAAATGCATGTAGCCGTCTGGAGAACCTGCACTCAGCCTGCAGTGATCAAAAGCAAGCAGAAACCATTCAGACATCCCGTGATGGTCCAATTAAAAAAACTGTTCAATCCACTTTGGGGCACAGTTTTTCTCTCGCCACGTCTTTCTGCACAAAATTTGTTATATATGATACACGTTTTCTACCTCTAGCTGCCTACGTGCCTCCTCTATTTATTCTAACCTATCCCAAACCACTACTGCTGAACGCTTATCTTCTTCCTTTATTATAATACTCCTATCATTCCTAAGCGATCTAAGTGCTATCCTCTCTTCCTTAGACAAATTACAAAAGTTACGACAAACAGGTGATATGGGCATAACTTCTTTACTTACATGCTGTAAATATGTCAATAGTGCAGGGTCGTTATCCTGTGGTGTCCAGCGTGACTTTCTTTTGAATACGCTCCTGCTGTCTCCCTCGATTTCTTCCACATGAATTCGAACGACGGATGAAACTGAGACCCATTTCTTCGGGGAAGAAATCGAGGGAGACAGCAGGAGCATATATTTAAAAGAAAGTCACGGTCAAGTAGGTAGACCGGTCATTTCCAAGGATAGAGTACCTTTAGTCGTATCTTTTCCCCCAGCATTAAATAGGCTCGATGGCTCAATGGTTAAGGCGTTGGTATAGTAACCATGAGGTCGTGGGTTCGAGCCTGGTCAGCACCCATTAATTGCAAACTATTGTGGTAACGCTCCACTCTTTGAGAATTATATATAATTGCAATGTGTATATATATATATATATGTAACTGATTCACAGGTTCACAAAATCCACAACATAAAGTTGTTAATTTGGCTTTGGACAGCTTCGCCAGGTCGTGTGTTAAATGATTCACAAAAAGTGTGATAACAGTGAACTTAGCAAACTACAATCCACCCTAGGCTGATACTTATATTTATACACAACGCAGAACATATTATGAGTTGGGCTCAAGATGACCTGGTGTTTGTTTGTTCCTCTAAAAATTGTTCCTACATTAGTCCTGTGCAAGCCTTTGCGTTTACTGTGTAAATGGCACATGATGTCTGGATAACACTGGATTACCAACCCGCATGATTAATGTGAAAGCATTACCAGCTAAGCATGCAACGTTGTCGGGTAACCATTTGACTTCCTTACACGCAGTACCTAATTAGACTTTGTGTATGGTCACACTCTTCCCTAAGTAATATAGACGTCCTATATTCGTTTATTTAAAGTTGTAGCTACTATTAGCCCAATCCGTAAAAATACCTGGATCCTATCGAATTAAGCAACGAGTGATATCCAGAAACTCGATTTCAAACATCAAAGTAGGTCGTTTCGGCTGCGGTGTGGTCCTCGTCAGTCCAGATGTGATCTGGAGCGTCCATTAGGGATTGCATACCCACACTATTCGTTACCCTTTGTCCATTGTACCACCATGGCTCACTTTGTCCGTCACATCAGCATCTTTTTTTGTCATTTGATCAGGCGATAGTTCCCCAGCTTTTTGGTAGACATTTTCGAAAGGTTTTTTGTAGTCTTTTAACCAGTCTTTTGTCACGAGCACGAAGCATCGTCCTCGTCTTTCCTCTTGATAGGTCCATCAGTGAATCGATTTCCTGGTCCAATATTTCCTAATTACGGTCATTGTCTGTTATCCTAAATTATATATATAGTTTTTCTACTTTTACCACGATCATATGTTTTCCAAGGTTCCTTGTATCTTGAATCGCGTAAGCGTGCCATCCTTAGTTGCCTGTTGGGATTGAGATTCGGCACCAATGGAGTCAAAGATTTTGCAAGTTGTCTGTTACCTTTTTCGCTACAGTAGTTGTAGGAATTGTCACAAGGAGAATACATACGATGGAAAGTAGCTCTTTTAATCTGAACAGTGTAGTCCTAACCATTCGACAAGAGCAAGTAGTAATCTCTAGTATTTAGCTCATCTTTGGATTTGACTATAAATCCTTATTGCTCTTGTCCTATTCACGTAACTGTGGACCCTACTCGCAGCGCCCAATGTAACTGAGTCACACGTTCATGAAATCCACAACACAAGGTTGTTAGTTCAGCTTTAGCTTTCCCTGCCAGTATGACAAGGCACACATTCTAATTATAAATCACGCCCCTCTATATCATATATCGTAAAACAAGTTACCTGACTTTGTGTATGATTACCTCGTGATCAAGCACGCACATCATGTGTCCACCAGGCTTGATTAGACCAATCAACAACATGTCCGCCGAGGAACAGGTCATTGCGCTAAGAAGACAGATGAAGACCATGTCACAAGCTCTTGCCCGGATGCAGACAACCGCATCTACCCTCCCCCCTCCCCCCCCCCAAAAAAAAAAGAAGGATTGAGAACATCCATCGTTGTATACTGAAGAAAAAAGATTGAAAAGTTTTCTAGTCAGAAGGGAGAGGGATTCTACTCTATGGTCGATGACTGTTTAGAAGATTTCAGTGGTGCAGTAAAGACCAGAAAAATCCCCGAGGAAGATCAGGAGAATTTTCTTCCATCTTTTTTACAGGGTGTACCTAAAGAAGAACTACGAATATGACCCGATGATGAGAAAGAAACACTCGAACAGGTCGCGGGCTTACCAGAAAACACCTTTGGCGAAAGACGTACTGCTTTTCAGCTGTTGCGATAATTTTACAGCCGAAAGCAGAAAGAAAGGGAATAGTTGAGAGATTACTTTCAAAAGCCCTCAATTGGACTGGAAATATCCTTGTCATTGTCAAAAACCTACGACTACATTAAAAGGTACATTAAAACCTATATAAAATAACTTAAAAAGCGAGCTACGAGCTTTCTGTAAAAAGCCTTTATCAATATATATTTATACACATACACACACTTACTGGTACACAGCTCAGGTGAGTGATTACAAGTGTTTTCTCTATCTTGTAAAATTGTGAATATCAAATATTTTTGTTATTTTTGTGTTTTATAGAACTGTAGGAGAACTTCTTGGATCATCAGATTTAGATATCAATATCAAGTTTGGAAAGGCAAACAGGACATTAATACACATTGCTTCGAAGTAAGTTGTCAGAAATAATGTCTTGAGCAAAATGTGTAGTTTTATTACCATAAGTAGAGGTTTTCTTAAAGCAGTCTTAATTCTAGACAATGCTGTACAGCAGGTAGGACTGGGTGTAATATCTTTTATATATGGTGTGCCAGATGCTATTTTGGGCTTTATGGGAATTTCTTTGGCTTGAGTCTATCTCTTCATTATCCTAATTTGCTAGATAACATATTAGTAGTTAGCATCAGCCTTCTTGCTGCAACAAATTCTCAATGAATTAAGACATGATTTCTTTTAATTCACTTGCACATCAGTAAATAAAAACAGGCTTTATAAATTTCTCTACAGCATTATTTCAGCAACTTTCGTAGATAATTTTAGAAATTGGCATAATTTGTGATCTATGGATATTCCCTTCATACAACTTTAAGTCTTTCTACTTTTGTTGGGGTTTTCCTCCTTATTTGTCACGTTAGAGTTCATTCATATGTGAGTAAAATTAATTTCTTGTGCGTGCATATATCTCACGTTTTCAGATGAATCAGTGTTAATTTACGCACAACCTCGTTTCCATGTTAAATGGACAGGAAACGTTTATGTAGGGTTTGGTTTTGTTATGCATATTACGGACTTGCCGAAAGGGAATATTATCGTCATTCAATATTGTATTTCTCAAATTTGATCGGTTTATATTTTTAGTTATTCCTGTTTGTAAAAGTTAAAGTAGAATTTATGTGATTGTTAAGTCAGACACAATGATTGTGTGTTGGAGTTTGATTCCGTGAAGATTAGATTGAGAATTTTATCTGCTGACTCTTGGATCGTGTGTTGCTACGTCCAAACATATCTTGTGTGATACCTCTAATTGTGTAGACATTTTTTCAGCGGCAATAAGAAAACACTGTATTAAAAACGCCGCTGCTACCACGTAACGAATGTCTTTATAACCTAACTAGCATTTCCGGTTTAGTTGCGTGTAAGAAATTTTGTCCATTGGCGACGTATATAGCGAGGGTAAGAGTTTTTGGAGGAGCTATTCTGAACTTATGGGAAGGGGGCTGACGCAGGTAGCAGGGAAGGATGACGTCTTTAAGAACCAGTTAGGATTCATACGAAGCTGATACAGGCAGAAGTATGGCAAGATATCGGTGTTAGGAACTATGGCTGAAGGAAGAATTTGCCAACGAAACGACAAAATGTCTCAAATGTGTTCTTTAGCGCCCGTGCACTAGTTAGAAATTTGGTGACTAGCCAAAGCCTCCAGATATATATTCGGCAAAGACTGCTTATTGATTTTTCAATATAATTTATTTTTATTACTTATTTCATGTGTTTATATTGCGCGAGTTCAACTCTGCAGTTTTCAGCGGTGTCTTGAAACGCGAAGTACCAAATAAATACACCAAACTTCCAATACTTTTCTCTTTTCTATTTTCTCATAAACACATCGTCAACAATACAGTAAACAACCTCAATTTCCAATCACATAACAGCAACTAAGCCCTTATTGGAAAAGTAAGCCAAACACATGGCAATCCTGAACTCTGACTAGTTAAATGAACCACGTGATGACGAAAGATAGGGAAACATTATCACAGTGGAGCGTGTTGAGTAGAGGACCTTTCCCAAGGACCCGAAACCGTGGGATTAGACCGGGATTTGAACCCACAACTATCGGACCATCAGTTCAACGTCACGCCCTAACCGTTCTGTCACGGTAGCTCCACTACCGTACGCACACTACGGTACGCTATGGCTCCAAGGATAAGTTGAACTAATATCTGGTCTTAAATTCAGTATACAGTAATTTTGTGACATCTTGGCCATAATAGGAAATACTTATTTAACGCTTATGCAGCTGGGTGTTTAGGGAAACATTCAGCTTTTTGAGGCCGTACTTCCTCATTAGGGACTGCACTGATCGGCAGAGGGGACTTACTTGGTCACTTCTGGTACCAGTTTCTTCATGCAACAGCCTTTTCCCCAAGTATTGCTAGGCTAAAAACACCCTCCAAAAATAATAAGAAGAGAGAAATGAGAGAGGAAGCAGGAAAGATAAATGAAAGAAAAGAGAACTAAGAAGAAAGGGGAGAAAAAGAGAGGATGCAAAGAAAGGAGGTCATACGGCAGCACCTTTTAAACTTCATAAACAAAACGTTCTGTAACTTCCTTCCGTTGTACCTTTACAGGTTTCAAACCATCTCTTAACTTTCATGGTCAACTTAATTGCCTTCACTGAACTGTATTCAACTATAAGCATGATAAATGAAGCCCAACATTTGCACGGCCAGCTTTGTGATCCAGTAAGTTGTGATTTCCTAGCAATTATAGTTCAGTTCTGTTGTTTTCTATTCCAAATCACTATGATACAGCCAGTATACTATTGTAGAAAGACGTCAAACATAAAGCACCATTTCTATAAGAACGTTGTTTTCTTGGTCAACTTGTAGTCCCCCTGGGATACACCGTTCGAAAAAATCGCTTTCGACTCTACTCAATAGCAGTACTCAGCGTAGCATGCACAAATCTAGTAGCTCATGAAAGAAAATTTACTTCAGGGAATATGTCTCAGGATAATATCTGTCTCAAATACTTTCGCTATCAACAATTGCAGGTAGCTTTTGGATGAGTCTAAGGAAACCCTGAATGTACGGACACATTTTTATAAAGTAAAATGTGCGACATGAGGCTCATACATGTCAAGATAACCTGGATTGTAGGTATGTTGAATAGAAATTTAAAGTATTGGTCACAACATATAGGTTTTCTAGTTGAAGCAAAGCTCTGTATGAGAGTATATTTCTTGATGAGCTTATCAGGTCTCTGATGGGGAAACTTATGTTATTTTGCACTGAAGTATAACTTAACTGACTTAACACATGTCCGTAATCCCACAGAGATCCTTGCACGCTTCAAGCCCATATAACTTTTCCACAGTCTCCAGCCCCTATTTCTTTCCATTAAGGCCGTAAAGTTCTTTACCCTCGCGAATAAGTAGCTCTTAGGTGGTCTACAACGGGATCGTTTGCAAGGGAAATTTTCCGTGCGATACAAAATCGTGCATAAAAGGTACCTTTTCTATACAGCGTGTTTACAAGGTTATCTATCTAGCTCAAGGTATTTTTTTCAATTACTACTTTTTAACCTGATGACAAATAACCATGTCTATTTCACAGAAACGATCTCATCATCCCATCGGTCATAATTAGTGACTTTGGCTCTTTACAATGCATTTTTTTGGTTTTATCTGAAGAGGGAGAGCATCATGTATGGAAAAAACAGACGTGGGTCCAAGGTTAAAATTTATACACTTGATTTGATAGGACGGGGAAGATATTAGCTTTAGCTTTCATTTGGGATATGGGAGCCAGTGATATAGTAATATATTTGCTATAAATAGAAAAAAACCTGCAAAAGACCCAACAAATTGCCCTCAATTCCTGATCTGTGTTATACAAGATATTTCATTTTAATATTTGTGATGGTTACATCCCTCCTCCGCTACCGCGGTGCCGTGATCAAAGGACAGTTTACCTACAAGAGGGCCGAAGGATTTAATCCTCTCCTCTCCTCAAAAATTCCTCGCGGAAAGTTTAGCTTTAGCTTTCATTTGGGATCTGGGAGCTAATACAAGCTCTCAAACAGGATAAAGGGATGGTATATTAGCTATAATACAACAACAACAAAAACCCTCCAGAAAACCCAATCAATTGCCCTCAATTCCTGATACGTGTTGTAGAAGATATTTCAGATTAAAGTTACTGATGTTTAAACCCTTCCTGCTCTACCGTGGTGTAGTGATCGAGGGATAGTTCACCGACAAGAGTACTGAAGGATCATTTACAGATTTTTCAGTAACACAAGAGGCAGAAAACGTGTCGCACACGTGCCTACTATTTTTTACGACATGTTTTAGCCCTCTCCTTTCCTAAGAAAGTCTTTGTGGAAAGTTTGTCCATGTATTCCAGACGATTGTTGTGCGCAGTGTCTGACGAGAACGTGTAGAAAAGTGAACCCTTTATTCAACGTAGTGTCAGTACTCTTTTTAAAAAATGGAAGTAAAATGTATAACATAATTGTACTGCTTCTTTTGGCAATTTATTTAGGCTTGTCGCAAAATAAAGCAATGAAACGCAAAGGCTTTTGTTAAACGATCTCGACAGACACTGGTCACAGATATAGAAAACAGTCACTGGAAATTAACTAGTGTTGGACGAAAATGATGAGCTAAAGTTTATCCATTACTTTACACGATTGCGTCAGTTGCAAGGCCGGATAGATGTCCTAATTACCTTTGCCTTCAATGAATAGGCAATACCTCTTCTAAGTACCAAAACGTATTTAAGAAGCCTTCTTCTTCTTCTTCTTCTTCTTCTTCTTCTTCTTCTTCTTCTTTTAAGTGCCCTGTCTGACGATGTTGGCGATCATGATGTTCCATCTGTCCCGCTCTCTCGTTAGATGTAGGATGTTGTTTGATCTAATACCGTTTCTCCATCTGTTTGCCAGTTGCTCTCTCAAGTTTCCCAAGAAAGTCTTTCTCTGTCTGCCTCTGTCTCTCGTTCCCTCTATCTTCCCGGTCAGCATCAAATTTTCTAGGCCTTCCTTCCTCATAGTGGTTCCTAAGAACTCTAGCTGTCGTCTTCGGATTGTCCTCAAGAGGTTCCTTTTTATATTTCCTCTTTGTAGTACCTCCTCGTTTGTTACTCGATCTGTCCAGGATACTTTTTGCATCCTCCTCATGAACCACAGTTCAGCAGCTTTCAACCTCTTCCCCCTGCTTGCACCTGATATTGTCCAGCATTGGCAACCGTACAGCAGGGTGGGTATCACCTAGCACTGTAGTTCTCTCATTCTTGTGGACATGATCAATTTCTGGTGTTTCAAACTTTTTCCCAATCAATAGAAGGTCTCTCTTGCTAGTCCAATTCACTACGTCTCTTTATTATCATAGTAAGCCAGTTGCCTCGTTTGGATCCAAGCCCTTGCTTAGTCCTTAACTAAGTGATAGACTACTCATCAAACAAACAAATAATGCAGTTTACGAATTCATATGCAGGTACGATATCAACTATAAGGGTAGGACGTCTTAAAGATTCGTCAAAAGGGTCTACCAGTACGTTTCCTCTTGGCTATACCACAGGGGCCAAGGCAACGGGCAATCTAAACACTCTCACTAAATCTAGGACTTTAATTTACGTCAACAGTCACGAAACCCCGTTAAGGCCAATCGTCGAGTTTGGAAACAACGATTTTTCAAAAGTATATGCAATAGTTCCATGATCTTCCGAGGAAGGCCGCAGAAACCACATAAAAGCTGAAATAGATACCCTTGCCATTCAGCATGTGTTCTGCGGCATTTACAAAACTTTTCTATGTTTTTAGGGAAAGCTTACATCACTTATGTTCACGATTGTAGCTATTCAACTTTTTGAACCCACCAGCTGGGTAACCCTGAGTATGCGCAACTTTACATAAAATGTTGTGTGTCAATAAATCTAGGAATGTCAGGGTAAAGGCTAGGATATCACTTAAGAATCTTGAGGATGAGTAATGAAATTTATATACGACTAGACGAAGAAAAAGGAGGCTACCAAAACTCGAACGTGAGGCGCAAATATGGGCTACCCTAATCTGCAATGTATTATTGCCAAATGGTTAGCTTCTTGAACAGTTGAGATTTGAAGCCTCGTTTTCGATAAGGAAACGACTACGGTGTTCTAATCTTTCGTCTGAATATCAGAAGTAACACATTCTAATATTTGTGGAGGAGATACCTTAAAGGCACAAAAAGTTTCCGGGAACAAAATGTTGTTGGAATTAAAAGTTGCGAAAAATTTCTCGCAACTTTAGCAACTTTTTGTTCCGCAACATTTAATTTTCAGAAGTTCGCAACTTTAAATTCCCGCCACTTTTAGTGTTGGGTGTCTTTCGCAACTTTTAATTCTCGCAAACATTTTTTCTGGTTATAGACCGCGCGTTATGACGCATGTTACAACGGCAATTGTTTTATCTGCTTGACTAGTTCTGCGAGATCGAGTTACCGAGATAACCTTTTCTACATAATTATATTTTTGAACCATTTTGAAATTCACAACTTCTAATTCCCGTAATTTTAAACATTTTACCTTTTTGCAACATTCAATTCCCGCAACATTTACTCCCTTTTTTCGTGCAGAAAATTTCGCAACTTCGTATCTTTTTGTTCCTGCAACTTTCTGTGCCTTTAAGGTATGCGGCAAATTTTGTTAACGAGGAAGTTCTTGCTAAGAATGGAATTCTTCAGTAGAAGTCCTCTAAACTCGCATTGGTTTTCTATTCGCTTGAGAATGAGGCTACAAGGCTACAATTTTTTGAAATATAACCCAGTAATCTGGATGGGCAGCTCCATGAATTTATCTAAACGAGGTTGCTGTAAGGATGGCATCAGCAAGTTATGTGTTTAAATCTTCTTGAGTCATGCATCATGAGTCATGAGTCATGCTAGTTTATCATGCTCTGGAGTAACCTCTCTTGCAATGTAGTACCCAGACCCTAGAGACTAGTTCTCTCCAAAACTCTTTCAGCTGAAACTACATTGCGATATCACCAGAGGCAAAACCTTTTCTTCATCCCATATAGTAAATAGGTGTACGCTGCTTAGAAACGCAGCACCTTTTTATTTTGAAATATTGTATAATAAAGGTTTCACTATTTCAGTTCTATTGCACGAAATAGCGAAAACATTGTGTACTGAAAAGCGTCTTTCGTCTGACACTCCTCAGAGTACTAACGTCAGAATGACCGAAATGGAATGTGTGAAAGAGTATACCCAACTGTTGTTTATTTGAGAGCTAGTGTTGTTGTTCTACTCTCTTTGAAATATATATATATATATATATATATATATATATAATTACAATAAACCTTTGATATATATATATATAGATATATAAAATAATATAATATATATATAATAAGATATAAAATAAGATGTTTATACTTTTAGATATATAGATAGAGAGATATAGATTCCTCGTCTACCGTTTCGGGAATCTTCATAACAGATACCGTGTAGATTATAGAGCCTACACATAGGCACGTATGCGCTGTAAATGACCAATACCTTAACTGGTTAAGTTTGCAACTGTCTTCTAAAAATCTGCTGTTTAGAAAGCCAACGTGAATAAATTTAACGGGTTTTTAAAATGATTAAAATTAATTGAACCTGCTGACTGAACGGCAGTTGCTACTGCTATAAAGTATGGAAACTTTGTTAGTTCACTCCAGCAGTCACAGACAACAACGATACAATCACTGAGGTACTACTGGCACCAGACGAATCAGAATTCCTAAAGACAACTTCAACAATTGTCAATACAATTGACCTTTCACAATGGGCTTGTATTAAAAACAAACACGCAGATACTAGGAAAATTGGTCTGAAAATTTGAAGTTAAGTTCCAGTTCTTTAACGGAGACATCTCTTTCACTTGACAATGAAAAGTCTACTAAATTTGTCCTTGGTTTAATAAGGTTATCCCTTGTAAAATACTGCTTTGTATCTCTATCGCACAACGATAAACCGACACTAAATTAACGATGGTCGCTACATGAACAAATCTTGTAAATCTAGAGAAACTTCGCAGCTCTATTTCTGCTTCTGGCTCCGTCTAATTTGCAAGATAGTCGCTAAAACTGTTCATGGTAGTAATTAAGGTCCTGAGAAACTGTCTTTTCCGAGACAAAAAAGTTAATAATCAATACCAAATTTACTGATAGCAACAGAACAAATATTGCAAAAGATATGAAACTTCCTATCAACGGATTTGGAGGACAGGAAAGATTTATTATGCTAAACTATGCCTTGATTTTAAGTTCAAGTTTCCCTATCATGAAACAACATCTTGAGTGACTTCAACCCTCGCTTTTAAGTGGTTTTTATCGAGCCTAAATTTTACGAACCTTTTCATATACATTATGTACTTTGTAGGTCTTTAGATTTTACGGTTGTCACTATCGTATAGCACGTTCTATCGTGACAGACAATGAAGTAAAGGAAGAATTCCAAACCAACCTCCGTTATTTTAATGTTCAATGTCATCATAACAATGCCTGTTCCTAGTGTTGTTTCTGTATAAAAATGGACATTTAGTCTAGCTGCACCGGGAACCTTCGATAGGGTCTTGACCATAACACGGTATCTTCATGCATACAGTCTCTGGCAGCTTAATCCTAAATTGCACATTGATGGAATACATTTTCACGCTAAACTTTTCCGTAATAAAACGTTTCACCGCTTTAACCTTACGTCACTCTTTATTGGCATGATGAAAAACTGAACTTAAACGACTACTCACATTCATCTCCATTTTCCTCCACGAGGTAACTCTCAGCCTTCACTATATTGTTCTCACTGCGGGGCCTTTGGTGCTCGAGCTATAAGACTTATAATTGGGTATCTGAAGAAACTTTACCATTGGTAAGGTTTGTCAGCAGCTAACGTCTTATCCCTTCCATATCCCTTTACACAGACTTACGCAAAGACCTAGATTCCTATACTTAAGATTCAAAGCTGACATATCTTCCTACATACACATTCCAACGTTACACACCTCCTGTATTGTTAGTTTCGAAATAAATTCAACGCAAGGCACTGCAAGAACTTGAGCCTGTAAACAAACACTAATCCTTTTGCAATATTAAGTCGGCACAAAACATTGCTTTATTAGTTGTTGGGATTTAAATACAAGAGAAACTCCCACAAACGATAACAATAGCTATAACGTCTATTCGAAGATTAGAGGCGAATGGAAAACGAATCATATAATAGCATGAGATAGTAGCAGACCTACCTGATACAAGTTGCAAGACAGATGTTCTCGATTATTAAGTTGTCGGACTGTCAACCGTGTTATTTAGGGTGATGCGGTTTCGAGCCAGGGTTATCATTGTCCGACACATGGCATCCTGTCTGAACAGGTCAATCCAACAACTTTTTAACGGGGTTCATAAATGAGTAGCAAGAACCATGATGAACACATGGGTAGCGTAGTACACAATTCTTAAGAGAACATGCAATGAATCTAAATAGCCTCTTAATTGCTTTTGTAAATACGAACCTTTAACGAGCGTCTATATACAAGCACTCAGTCTTGCTATTTGAGCAGGCCACACTCGTAACGTTCACCACTGATCATCTACGATCACTGCACTTGCACTGGTACAGACAAAAAGGTCGTTTCACAAGTCTTCGGAAGTTTGCTTGACTAAATTGTACTCTTTTCAATACTAAGAAAGGCAGGCGACATGTTTCTGCACTTAACAATCCGTTTCATCTCACTGTAAACAAAGCTAGGATATAACGTATCTTCTCCATTGCCCTGTTTACTAATCTTTTACGAAATGAATAGACCCTGCATGATGGTTTCCGAAGCTAATCAACTAGGGCTCGATCACGAACATTCTCTGGATTATGGCTGTAAACCGTAAGTCATAAACAGCACTAGCAATGTTCAATGCCTTTTAAAGAGCAACAAATGTAACGATGATGCATGCTACAATAAATTATTTGACTCACCTTATAGTTACGGAATCTCGACCGAAAATAAGAGAACCATTATCACTCCCTTTGATAGAACAGAACTCAACTTTCGACGTTGAAGGTGGCTAACAAACTAAACTTCTTTCTGCTGCCAGATTTAGACAGGTGACTCCAATTCTGGTTTTCCTACTGGCCTTTCTGATCGTCTAATTCCTCTTCGAATAACTATTAAGGTGACCACACGTATGTTCATTCATGACGAAATCAAATAAATACACCTTCAACCGAAATCTGTTTGCTGCGAACGTTCGAACAGTCCATTCCCGTGACTGCAGATTGATTGCAGCTCGAAATGAGTAGCACTAAGAACGCATTGGTTTATTGCGAAAAAGGGTTCTTGTATCGGCTTAATGTGGGAAAGTAAACAAGATGAGTGGTCTTTGTGCGTCAAACAAAACAATTTGCAGGCTTCGTCTCGCTCACAATACCACAAATCTCCGATATCTCTTCCTACAAACATCCAAATCGAATATCTTATATAGGCAGTTTGATCCCTAGCATTGGAAAGCTGATCAAGTAGACCAGGTAAAGCATTCACAGGGTCTTACAGAGCCAGTATACTGTAAGTTGTAGATCTCTCTGTCGATCAAATAACTTTACAATCGAACACAGGCTCCTTGTTTTCAGCTTTCAACATTATTAATCCGTCAATGAACGTGGCTAACTGCATTCTTATCTACATCGACATGCACCATGGATGCCTTGCTCCCCTACGACGTTGTTTATTTCTGTGGTGGTAAGCGTCTTGGGACAATAGCACGCGACAGATACAACCTCTCTCTCAAACAGATTATTGCCACTCCACGGTCAAGTCGTAAAGAAGAACAGTCAAAAGAGTTGCTGTATTTTCCAGATCATTAACCGTCTAACATTACAATATTGAAGGAACTAGCAGGACAAAGGCGTAAAGTTGAATGAGCTATGACTTACAAATCCCAGTCAAAGCAAATAAGCAGCCTCTACAAAACGAGGCTTAATTCTTAATGCCACAACAATTTTGTGGTACACCAACCCGAGCTCCGACCAACTCCGATCAGGGCATGGATAGGAAAATCCACTGAAACTGGATTAGCATTTACACAAATGAATAATCAAACAGTACAGCGAAGCGAGGCAAATTTGCAAAGGTCAATTAACGTTAAACTGTGTTGAAAAGGTAGTGAAAGATTTGTTTATGGTAGAAGTATACCTTCCCAATTCGATTTACTTTAAAGAAGTGACAGGAACATCGAAGTGATTTGGATCCTAAGTAGGGATCTTTGCGGTTCCCTTGAAAGAATGTTATAATATTGGATACAATCTGTACTAATTCATAAACTGGTCTGGAAGCCAACGAAAATTGTACAGACAATCTAAAAGAGCTATAAACGTTATACTAACATTTACGCAGGCTGGGCATTACGGGTTAACCCTTCTTGCAGAGGAATCATTGTAACTACGGGGTCGGTTAAAAATACGATTGAATCGAAAGATCCAGTCAAGACACCAAGTAATGGTACTAGAGCATAAGTACCTTTCGCATCCTAACAATCCTCTGTCAATCGACTTCCATCTTAAATAATCACATAAACAACAACGGTAGAGTAGGCAATGACTTGTCATTCAAATCAAAACCCTCTTCTCAGAAATCAAATTTTGACGCTTCCTAATGTTAAAGTACATTGTACATATGCAAATACACGCATGCATGCAAATACGAACATGAATGCAAAATACATACATGCATGCAATGACACACATGCATGCAATGACATACATGCACGCAAATTTATACATGCATGCAATAACATAGATGCATGCAACTACACACATGCATGAAATTACACACATGCATGCAATTACAAACATGCAAGCAAATACACACATACAAATGCACACTGTATAATATACACATGCAATGGTATACGTGCATATGCACACACACCGACGTAATCATACAAGTGTGCGAATACTAGGTAATTTTCCTTTAGCTACCGTGATACACGCTTTACGAACACATCTCTGTATATAAATCTTCACAATCCTACACAAACCCCATTATATCACATCTACATACAGTCCTTTGCATTTCCTTGATACCCGCAAAATGCCTCTCAAGGTTTAGCAAAAGATCTAGTTCTTTACTCCTGAAGCCCTTTTAAATCACTTCCACCATGGGGACCACCACTAATCCAAAGGAGGGGGGCGAGAGATAACAAAAGGTTTCGTTCCTTTGTTCCATTCAATCTTTAGGGAAGGTTTCACATTTTGGCACCATTTAGGTTTCATATGGGACTCTCTTTCTCACTTTTCTTTCCTGTTTCAGTGTCTCTTGTTCTCTTTGGTATAGTGAAACATTACTTGGCGAAAAGAGGAGGGCTCAAGACTTCCAATGGGGGCGCCGCTACTGTTCCTAATAGTTGTACAATAGATTCAGATCTTAGCACTTTTACATGTTACTTTGCTTTTTAAATCAGTTATAGAAATCTGTTTCACAAGAATCAAGTTTCAATGAGATTGTTGCCCGAAGAGATGCTTCTGGGCCCCACTCAAGTGAAACAAAGGGTCATTAAATAAAACTCCAAATGAAAGAGACAGTCTTGACATTATACTTCAATCAATTCCGCTTTTTAATAAACATCATCATTGAAACGTCTGTGTTTAAAAAATATATTGTATACAAGTTGAAATGCTGTTTATCACATGATACCTAATGCCAGGGCGAAGGGTGTGAATAGGGAGATTAAAAGCCGGATACTGCACACCTACGTGCGGGATAAACCTTAAAGAGCCACTAGGTGTTACAGTTTGGGTTTAAAGCGAAAAGCAACAAAATACCCTAGTGCCTCAAATAGCGGGATTTTAACATCGTAAGAAGAGACAAAGGATTGTACAACTTACTTTGAGATCACTTCATTGTTATCCACGATTTTAAAAAGGTTACCAACCATAACTAATAAGCAGTTAAGCTGAAACTACTGTAGTGAATAGTGCTCCTCCTTACAAACCCGTGTAGCTGTGAGTCTCAACAATATGGTTTGACATGTAGGGGTATCTGGTGCAGTGGGTGAGCTTCTATTACCTATGGGGTTCGATCCAATAGGTTCTGGGTCTTACGCTGTAAAAATACTGGTGACCGCAGCACTCCTGGTACCGTAGTTTGCCGAATGACGGAAAACGACTGCGTTAAGGACTAACGTTGTACGAGTTGTAGTATACACGGCTTTCATAAAACGTACCGAGCTCCACATCGGTATTGTTACTTCTATATTACATTACTATCCCTTAAAATCAAAATCTTAGCGCTTACTACGGTTTTCCAAGTATCATAGGATGCTAACAGCTTCTTTCAGTTTCCGTTCAAAACGTTCTGATTCTTATTCAATGCAGCATAGAACTGTTCCCGGTGTACTTGCGGCTATCACATAAACATTAAGCAACACTTGTTCTTTTATTTGCCTCTTAATGCAGTGGTTGATAATCGTGCTGGGAAAGCCGTTGTCAAACAATAACCCTAGAATTCCAGCTCAGATCTAATGTAAATTCTCATGAGCAGATGACGAGCCTTACCTTTTATTTGAGGGCCAACGAACAAGTGAGTATACAAGCATACCTTGTAACAAAACATCCATAAAAGAGCGCAGTTTTTTCTGTCATCCTCATAAGTAAACTTAAGAGAAGGGTGTATTGAATTACTGCTATCCAGAAACTGATCAGAATGAAGAGCTGTCTCAAACATGGCAACACAATCATCCATGCATCTGACAAAATATAGCACAGAGTGATGTATCGATCTGCTTAGATTTACACATTCTTACGGTAGCCTGTAAATATGTTGGGCAATATAGGCCTTAGAGGCGATCTTATGGCGACACCGTATACTTGCCTGTAAATGGCCCCGTTAAGTTTTAACTCCTCTGAGCTGGCTGCGATTGCCATAAGTTCAGTAAACTCGGATATATTAAGGTGACATGAAACATAGCATGAATTTTAAAATAGTTATTAGAACAAATATCAGTAACTTCACATAATAGCACCTTTTTAAACAAACTAACAATATCAAAAGAACATATAAAATTGGCCAAAGAGTTATTGCATCTATCTTAGCGACATAAACGTGGTATACCCTGTAAAAAACTATGTAACAGAATCTCTCAATACTGACAAGGAAGGAGGGGTTAACAGTGTCTTTAACTGTAATACACCCAAATGTAAGCTCCTCCAAATTTAAGCCCCCAAATATTTGTCCGATATTTGCTTACCAAAACACGTCTTCGACTACAATATCCTTTGAATTCAAGCCAAGATTATATATTTAGACTGTCCATAGAAACGCTGAAAATTTGTGAGTTATCGGCGTAAAAATTACATTGATGATATAAGTTCAATCTTCATTGAGACGATGTAGATGAGCACGAGGAGAGTTGTACTGAAGTTTCTCTAGACTAAAATAGAAATACGAAAGGAATAAGCACTTACACAAGTCCTGACTCTAAAAAGTAGATTATGATAAGATATGTGTAGCTGATGGTTAAAGGAAACTGTTAAAAACGAGCATATGTCTTTGTCGCCAGTTGCTTAGCTTTCCCTACTGCCTATGGCGAGGAGATGTAACACATGCGAGTTCCGATCATAATTATCAAGCAGCCGCTAGGATTTATTTAAGTTTGTCATAGACATCTCTTTATAAATTTAAGCCTACTTTAAATTACTTACAAACTTTCATAAGTCCGGAGCTTACGATTTAACGATATATCATTCGGGATCGTCTTACATAGGTCCCTCAATGCCGCTCTAACTAACATACTGTAACTTTAATCGTCTATGTTAAATCATCTTTAGTGGACCACCCCTTCATAAAATTTCACTTTAAATAATATTTTTGATAACAGTATTCCTTTTGCAAATGAACTTTGAACTGCATGTCTAAGTAAAAAGGCTCCCTCAACATCAGAAGAAATAACCAGGCCACACATGCATACATGAGTGCTATATATATTTCAACCTATAAGCACAGGAAGAAAAAGACGGGGGTGCCTTGCTGCTCTAGGATAAGTATTGCTCCAAAACAATTCATTTTATAACTACTATGTTGTTTTTCTGTAAACGATAACTCGTAAGTGACCAACGGAAGCGTTGTATTTTATTATAGACTGGGATCATTAACCTTTTTCTGCAACAAATAAAATTACTCTTCGATGGAAGGGCTATTAAAATACAGAACACACCCTGCCAGGTAAATGTATTATTTCATTCAATACAAACATGTCCGTCTTTTGGTCTGTTAAGTATATTGACTGGTTGACAATCACTTATTTGCTTATGAGGGTCTAACATTTCACAAGCAATCATTTGTTATGGCACTTATCTGTGGTCGAAAAGCTAAAACCCGGAATTTCCGCCTAATTTGAATCGGAAGATCACAGTATGTTAAGGTACTTTATTATTTTCAGTGTCTTTGACGGATTATCTTTGGAATCCCAAGCAACAAACGTTACGTCTTGTCCTGCTGAGATCAACGCAAAGATCGTGTTTGTCCACGAACTAAATGTTACTATCTTAATAAACACTGTGTGGTCTAATGAAATTAGCGAAAGGTTAGACGGTTGTAAAACTTTTAATGAGAATTACTAGATAGAAAACACCCAAAGTACCCTACTGGTTATTTTGGCTTTCCTATCTCCTGTTATTGAATAAAAATTCCGCTTGCCAAAATAACCACGTGCAAGGCAGAGAGAACCAAGGACGTGCTTCTTTGAGGGTTTCTAAACGCCGGTTGCTTGTTAAAATGTTTTCTAGAAATTAAAAACATATTTTAACAATCTTTCCTTTAAGCTTACACGATATTGTCGTCAGAATGTGGAAGAGCATTCCATTGTTAGGAAAATAGTGTAGCAACAACTCCTTGCAAAAGCATGAATTGTCTGGAAGCACAAGTTTTAACTGTGTGCCAGGATGCTTAATCGTCATGTTAAAGTGGTTACAATCTTCTCCTTGAATAAAAGACTATATTATTTGCTACTCCGTAGATAAGCCTTGTGCGTATGCACACACTGGGCAATACTGCAATATGTATCTGCAAATTGTAAAAAGAAAGTCATTCAATTACTTATTAGATTATTAACAACGGATGGCAGTTTAACTGCAAATAGTAATCATTATGGTTACTTCTCCTTGTCGTCCTCGTCATCTTCCTTCTTATGCTGCTATTACTACTGCTACTGCAGATTCTTTTATTGATGTTTTTATTAGTAATATTATTTTTGCCACGTCTGTTGTACTTAGTACCACTTTTAGTGTTCGTGTAATCAATTACAATATGTGCAGAGGGACATTTTTTATGTGAAATGTGTAAAGCAAACTAAGTGAGTACTGTAAGTGTTTATTTTAAAGTCATAATTCACTGTCTGTCGACAAAAAAAGACAAAAAGATGAGGATCAGTTAAAATATAAGGTGTAATGAGTTCAGTTAAAATGAATTTATATAGGGTTGTCAGAAGAGAAAGAAGCCACAATACCTGTAAAAACAGACTTGTCAACATCAAGTCTGCGAAACCTTTACATTAACCGTGTATTGTAATATCTGAATATAAAATTAGGGTATACTGATCATGATGGTTAAGAAAGGACTGTCACATAGATTACAAATAAGAATACTCAAATAAAAAAGAAGAGCCTAAAACATTATTATACAAAATGCAACTCTTCTCATGTAAGTGTCTCTCTCTAATATCACCATATTCTACATTCTTTCAATCATCTCTTTACTGCAGGCTTTACATTCCCGTAGATTCTTTGCAGTAGCCTTATCATCTTCTGCTAAGCAACCAGTTGCTAGGCAGATCACAGGGACTCGGGAACCAGTCATTTCTGCACTGTTCCACATCCTACATGAAAATACTTTGTCTGCTTCACTACGATATTTATATCTACATCTTTCTTTTGAGGAAACATCATTTTACAACTCGGTTTCCTTTGATTCGCTATTCGGTCCGGTCTTGTTACAATAATCTCTCTTTAAATACGTATTTAAAAACCAAATGTAGCTTTAGTATGATTGTATGAACTGGTGTCTCCATTCCCACGTATTACTTTCTACTGCGGCATATTATCAACTACCAATCATTGTTTCACACACTCTAATACTAGCACCATCAAAGGTCTGCGGTGGCTGTCTATACCATGCCTTCCAGCTAACATCTTTCATTTTGTTTGATTCTCGCATCATTTTGTGATGATTTATTGCCTACCGATGTCTACAAAGTGAAATAAGTAGCCATTAATTCACGTAATATTGCTGAAACTCAAAGAGGCTTCCTAAAATTTATCTGTAACCATTTTAATGTAAATTTATTAGGTGTGAATTCCACTAATTTGAACTACAACGTCATTCATTAACAATGGTCGTAATTTTCATATCTCAAAATTTACTATCTCAAGTAACAATTTTACATATTTTATATTCCAATGACGTTTCCAGTTCATATTGTGTTTAATTAATAAATGATAAGAAAATTCTTTAATATAACTCTTATGCTGACTTTACATGCCATTTGAATCAGAGTTTCTTCTTTAATCTTTGCGATTCAAACTACTTTGTTCATACACCTGTAAACTTCAATTTAGATGGAGAATAGATGAGAATGGTGTCAATGAGATACATTTTGTACAATTCTTTGCAGGAAGATTAAATGAAGAAGATGATTTTGCTAATAAGGAGCAGAGTGATGGGGTTCCTGGAGAGGCCTGTAAGACATGGGCAGAAACTAAAGGACAAAATTGACTTCAATTTATTCAAGACTTCAAGTTAAGGGTAAAAGTATTGATGTTCGTATGCGTGAACTAAAATTTTAAAAATGATAAAATTGAAATGAAATGTTACAATGTTAAAATAAAAAGTTATAACCATATGAATTATTTCTTAGCGTCAGCAAAGGTTCAAAGACATCTTTTATCAAATTTCACGGTTTTAATCTAGTGATAAGACGCTATTAAGGTTTCTTTGACGTGGGTAAAAAGCCCCCAGCCCACATTTCTAAAGTCAAAAAATGCTCGTCTTGGGGCAGAGGTCAAACATGTTACTGTCATCTTATCCTCAATGGGCATCTTTGGCAAAAAAACTAGAATTTTTTCTTGCCCCTTTGTCAATAACTACGAGGCTCGAAACAGTGAAAAATTTAGTAAAATCTAATAAACACTGACAAGTTAAAGTTTTAAACTGTCACTGTGCCTTTTTAATTTACATTTAACATTATATATTATAATTAGAAAAAATTCTAATTTTGATAAATCACTCACATATCAAAATGGGAAACACAAAAATTGTAATGTCACTATGTGAAATTCTTTATTAAACAAATAAAATTTTCAAGACACAATTAAGAAACTTATGAGGCTCAGATTTGGAGTCGGAACATAAAATTAGTCGTTCTTTAGTAAATGAAAAGAAACTATTGGGAAAATGAGGCTAAATATTGTCAATTTTACACACCTTAGGTTTATTTACTGATTATTTGATATTTATCCGACACCAATAGGCTTACATGATGATATTGATCAATTACAATCTCTGCAACAACAACAATAATGTTAATACTTAAACTATTTACACTTGTGTTATTTGCAAGTATTGCCACTGCCTTTAGATTTTGGTTATTTAGGATGTTTTTATAGACGTGACATGACTTGATACGTGAAGAAGTGATTTAATGACACTTAAAAGCGACTGTGAAATATATGCCTAGCAAGATCCCTTTATTTGTTATTCAAGAATGTGGATGGGGAATAATAATACTATAAATACCATAAAGGTGATAAACGACACGCTTGGAAATATAAAAGAGGATTAGAAAATGTATTACAACTGAAATACATTACTATTTCTCTAAGAATTTTTTTTGGAAGCTGCTCATTGTTAACCCTCTCTTCTCGATGTTACTTTTCAATTTTAAAACGGTCTTTAAACAGATTAAGGGACTGGATGGCAGTTACTCCTGGGCATCGTGTTCGTGCCACAGGTGAACTTATTTCATCGCTTGCATTATGGAGGCACCCATCATCTCACAATCAGTCTCGTAAGTTGACCTTTCGAAGACAGGATACATAAAGATACATCTATCGCCAAGGAAGGCCTTTTAGAAGCTATGACAGATAGGGAATGCTAGATGGGTGTAGTGAGTTCTATCTCGGCCGTGGCCGCAAGATGATTAAACAATGCATTGTAAGGTAAGCACATCTCTAAAACAGAGAGTTTAGCTTTGGCGATGTTCAATTAGGCTAGGTTTGACATCTTGGTTTTTTGGCGTATCAAGGGATTACTGAACTGATCTACCGAAAAAACCCATTTTACAAGCCTTTAATGTAGTCACTGGAATCTTTTGGTAAAAGGTTACATTATTTGGAGTTCAGATACATCAATCGATCGATCGGAGATAGAAGACCAGAAAGGAGATCCTTATGGTTACATTGTCGTTAGCTTTTGCTTGCAGAATAAACAAATTAAAATACCATAAATACTTCATTAAAGGCGTATATCTAATAATACCTGGTATTTAGGCAACCTACAATACAAACGCGATGCTCAGTTCCTTTCTATCCTAAACATTGGCCTGACAAACAACTGATATATTCCACCCTTATTAATCAAGTCAAGTCATTGATGATGTGTTCTGCCTGTCTTAGGTCTAAACTTTCCTTCACTATGGTAGCATATTGTCCAAGGTTCGAACTATCAGTCAGAAAAAACTTCGCCTTTTTTCTCGCGAAAAATGCCAGTCCTACAATACTAGAGTCACGGGTTATGCAATAGATTTTTATAGCTTTCCCCTCTTAGATTACTGTTAGTATTAAAGATGTAAGACGAAATTGTTACACACTGAAGACTATCCACTCCCACATTTTTACGTTTTACAAAAATATTTGGATGCCTTGATTAATCCACAGTAAAATACAATTTGAGACAGACATGGCAGAAATAACAAGAAACAACGAAGTATCGCACACAAAATGCTAGACATCAGTAATCACCTGCTTTGTAAAATTTTAGAAAGCTGCAAAAATTCGATTCGAATTATTTTCAAAAAGCCGCAAACTGCTTCGCCACTAGCGAATTTCCAGACGACAATTCGAACCCTGGAGTCAAAGTTAATTTACCGACAGGCCTTACCATTACTCGCCCTGTGTTCTCGCAATACCCCCCTCAAACATTCAATCTTGCACTAAAATCGTTCCGTTTGTATTAAGGCTAAATACCATCCATTAGCATAAAACCGCTCATAGCATATGCACCCATATTACGCCTTATTAGTACAATATCATCGACCCATAAAAATGTGTATGATATAGCGCATCATTCCAACTTGTAGTTAAAACTTTATATACCCCATTTTCAGATGTGTGTACCCTAAGGTAGGCTTATTTAAATGGGGACCCGCGGGCCCCATGGTGCCCAAATGCAGAACTCTAGTGGCCAGAATACAAAAAAACCCCACTACACGCTCCCCCAGAAAACCTTGAATATTCCTTTGATTGGTCATTTACCTGCGAAGACGAAGAATCAACATGAGATGTATGATAGCTTCCTAAATCCATACTTGTCATTTATTCATGTTCATGTTGCCTTGAAATTACGCATTACCTTTCTTCATTGGCCCCTAAAATTTTCTGGCCCGACTTATAATCCCCGTTCTAAAATCCGACCCATTAAATAGCCCTACCCAAACGGAACGTGTCACCCTAAGGCTCAACTCATGTTCACCAGTCAACAAGATCCGTATAGATGAGGGCGGGATGATCGTAGAATCCCGGGCAGACATGTTACGATGAGAATACGTCAAAAAATGTAGCATAGTATTAGTTAACAAGTATCTTGCGTGGGTGTTTTTATCAACTTATATGAGACATTGTTCAACCTAGATAATAGAATCCCGTGTGCCATTCCAAGCCAACCTACTCTCTTGTTATCAACACATGCAAAGCATAAATACAACAGCACTCATCCAGATTAAAACTAGCACGTTACAAGAGGAGTGATAAATTTAAATGCAAAAGAGAAACGTTCGTTGATGGCATTATTTAGTACATGAATGACTAGTTAAAGTACCTCTTTGATCTAATGGTCGCTTAAAACAAACAACCACTTCATAAAACATTCCCAGGCCCTTTACTATTGTCACTTAACTGGTGTTTTTAGCAAGACTTCGGTGAACCCAGATTGGCGGAGCATGCAATTATACATGATGTGCGCTATGTACCATACCTCATGATTATGTTCCGGTGCCTAGAGCGCATTTGGTCAGTTTCATTCAGAAATGGAGCGGATGGTCTTACAAGGCACAGATAACGGTTTTTACATCATTCTCTAGAGTTTGTCTTTTAACACAAATTTGTACATTAACATTCCACTTTGCTGTGATGGGAAGATATCGTAAGCTGTGTGTGTAACTACTATATGTCTACACTTCCCTGAAGTAAATCAGCAAAGGTTTTAACAGCAAACCTGAGTTGCCAAAAAATCCCGAATTCGTTAATTTTTGCCACAGCCCCATGCAACAGAATCCAAATACTACCAGGAAACTACTGAACGAAAACCAAAATAATTCTCGAAAGGTACGTTGCATAACCAACGATATAATTATGCACAATGACCACGTCATCTGGGTTCACCGATGCTCGCCACTAATTTGTAATCAATCCTAACTCTACAAAACCGATGCTTCCCAGACCGCGCCAACTCGGAAAATATTCATTTACTTAGTAGAATTTTGTAATCAGATGACGTGATTTGCATACCTAAACATGAGCTACCGTTTATTAATTTATGCAACTGTACACTAGAAATGATCCAAATTAAGGCAATTATCTAGAATCAACTATTCGATTTGTTGATAAAAATCTCCTGAAAGACATTAGCAGTTTCGTCGATTAAACTGTCTAAAATTGCGTCAGTCACTTGAAATTTCACTCGTAGTTCGTCTTCATCATAATTCACCCATTGTGGTTCGTCTTCTCGTAGCTCTTCTACTAAGATTGCGTCCACGTAGTCCTTCTTGCTGACATTCAATGGCAGCCTACGTTTCAGTACATCAAGGGTCGGTCGACCCGGTTTCAGTCCGAGGCAGACACAAACGTAATTTTGAATAAATTGTACTAAATCGTTTTTGACAAGGGGATGCGATTGGTGTATGAATCGAGAAAAGGGTCTACGTTCAGGCTTCATCCAGGGTGGTCTAGGTTTCGCTTGTATGTTCCTGAATTCCTGAATTTCTCTCATCATGTCTTTGCTTAGGTCAAACATTAATTGTTTAAACAAGTATTTACTTCGCCCCTCGAAATCGCCTTCATCATACGTCTCTTCAATGAAGTCGTCATCTGGTTCGGCAGCGTCAACGCCACCATCTTGCTCCATGGCAGCAAACACTATATTTAATGATCTCTCCACCAGCTCATTGGTCTCTTCGACAGTGTGTGATACATATATAACTGGATCACCAACGAAAAAATCAGGTATTGTAGAGGCAAGGTCTTCATCAGCATCCGGTAGGGATAGAATCTCATTCTGGTTTATGATAAAATCATCTTCTTCATCCGACTCGGCTCCGAGCAAATCATCCAACTCTCGGTGCATCGTTTTTAGCTCATTCAGTTTTTCTGTTAAAAGAGCACTATCAAGAGCCGATTGTTCGACAGGCACTCGATCCGGAGGGGACCCATCACTGACTCCCCTTTCTAACGATTGCCTTGTATCCCTTGTCGCAGCAGCATTAATGGTCTTTGATTTATCCACTGCATCCACAACTTGATTGTCTCCCGTCTTCTCCACCTCATTTGTTAGTTTCCGAGCTTTCGATTTTGCCACACCTATCATGTGACTGATTGCATCGCCGAGAAGCCTGGATGTAGCACTCTGTATGGACGGTGCTACTGCCACTAGGGGCTTATCTTCTGCCCATGATTTGGGGGTTATGTAGGCTTCGCTTAGCTCTTCCGAAATCGAATCATCATCTGATACGACCAATCGGAAGGGTTTATCTTTTTCATTCGAAGCTACTGAATTTTTACTATCTGACGTTAAGGGCAATTTATCATCAACATTATCAGTGATTAATGCTATGTCCTGGGGATCGTCACTTTCTACAACTGGATGGCGCGATGACCGAGAGGCAACTGAAACACCCTCCTCGTCATCTCTTTGTGCTTGTCTTACAACCGATCCGCATAGACTTTCAAAACTCTCTTCAAGCAGGCCCTCAAAGATCCGCTCTGCAATGTTGTCTGCAATCGCTGACAAGTCTACTCTTTTGGGTTCTGGTGGAATGTCTACTTCTGAGTCGATATCAGATCCAATTATAGTGTCCTCATCTTTCTCAATTGCTATCTTGTTTCCTTTCGAGTCAGAACTCTTTAAAAATGTCTCAACTGAGTTTGCTGCCGATTTAATGATCTGCTGCAGTTCCTCCGAAAAGTGGTTACTTTCAGCAGCGGACCGATCGTACAGCTTACTGTCCGATATTTCCGCAACGTTGAAGTGTTTAGAAGTGTCAGCAATATCACGCTCACTAGAACTGATAGGCTTTTCGGACTCCAGGTGCTGTTTCCTTTTTCGGTCTGAACTAGATGACAAGACAGTGTCAAAATCTTCTGAGTATTCTTGATTTTTTGTCCGACTGCTTTCATCGGCATAGGCACGCCCTTCCGTCTTTGCATCTGAATTCT
This sequence comes from Alatinidae sp. Z8VKAUB7J3, assembly GCA_010016025.2. NCBI lineage: Eukaryota > Metazoa > Cnidaria > Cubozoa > Carybdeida > Alatinidae > Alatinidae sp. Z8VKAUB7J3. Next base: position 143,323,576 of record JAAAKM020006971.1, on the reverse strand, counting down.
CACTTACACTCGTGGGATGATCCACAACGTCGATATCTTCTTCAATTTCCTCTGGCAGTGATACTTGCGAATCTCCTTCTTTATCAATAGCAGTAGAGCTAGCATCCGCAGATTGGAGTTCATCATCAACTGCATCTACCTTAGCTGACTGCTCAGAGTGTGACAGTTTACTAATGGGGATAAAGAGACCATGATCTGTCCGGCAACTAAAGTATCGTTTACCTTGAAATGAGCCGTCGTTTGTACCATACGCACTGGCTAGTTCAACACCCGCTACTGCAACTGGTGAAAAGGGAACCTTACCGAGGAAACGAATGACCCCCGACATGGAACCATCTACAAGCACACGGTTACCTAGCCGGAAACCTAAGAGGGACGAGACCTCAGACTTGGAAAGATCAGCAATGGCCACTTCTCCTTTACTAGCAGAGGACACAGAACTTTTAGATCGACTTTGCTCTGATACTAAAGATATTTCTAGAGCCTCGGAAATTTCTCCGCAAGACTCGACCTCTTCTGCTACCTCATGCTCACTTGAATATTTACTTGAATGAGACTTGGTATCTCTCCAGTCACTTTTCTGCCCATCCAACCCGTCAAGCTCAGTTGTGCTCTTATCTTCCTTGCGTAATACTTTGTTTTGGGATTCAGATTTAACAATATCTTCTTCATCCGCCTTGCTAATTGTCGATGCGCTCCCAGTTTCGAAAAAATCATCGTCATAAATATCGGGCTCGTTGTCTGTTTGTACATTTTCACTAATAGATTGGTCTATTCTGTCATCCAAGGCTTCAGCGGATTTCGTCGACAGTGGAATATTTTCTGAAATGACTGAAGGAGTTGCAGAGTGGTCTGCAAATGAATATTCTTCCTCAACCGAGGGAGTTGCATCTCCCCACTCCACTCCATCGTTAGTTTTTTCAAGCTCCGTATGCTCGGATATCGAGTCAGTCGTATTATCTCTCGGTAATTGCTCAGATACATCCTTCACGGAAGTGTGCTTAGAGGAATCTTTTATTGAAGTGCTGTCTACTAATGATTGCGATGACCTTCCAGCCGGCGTATTAACACTTAAATCTTTCTGATGACTGCTTCGTGACCGGTCAGCATGTCTGATACTCACACTATTTTCTGGGGAGGATACGAGCCTGCTAGACTTCGGCTTTGATCCACGACTGACATCCGATTTCACACTGCTTCCCTCCGCCTCTTTCTCCCTATCTTTCGTTGAAAAGCTGGCGACTGGAGAGCCACCATTTTCACGAATATGAGAATCGGACGAGACGCCCTTCGGAGTATCTGGAAGAGCGGGCGAGGTAATCGATCCCCGCGGAGATAAAATTCTTGGTGGCTGATGAGCTTTTCGCACGGACTTTTCAAGCGAAATGATATCTTGAGGGATATTTTCCTTGTTTTCTTGGTGGATTAATTGCTCCACGGCCTTAAAGGAAAAGGGAAAGTAATGATTATCTTCGATTCGATGGAGGCGGACAACGGCTGGACCACCGAGAACCTCGGCGCCACCACCGGTGCCTGGGAGCGCGCGGTTCCTCAGGAGACCGACCAGGGCGGCATCCCGGCCCAGCCCGGCGCCGATCACACCGGCACCGGCAGCCTGGCGTTCGTGACCGAGGCGGCGGCCGGCACCGGCGTCGGCAGCTTCGACCTGGACGGCGGTCCGGTCATCCTCACCTCGCCCGTGTTCGACCTGAGCGGCGTGCCCGGGGCGCGGGTCAGCTACTGGCGCTGGTTCTACAACGGCTCGGTGTTCAACGACAGCCTCATCGTCGAGGCGAGCGATGACGCCGGTGCGACGTGGACCGTGCTGGAAGAGGTGACCGGGGTCCAGAACAGCTACCAGGAGGCGAGCTTCGACCTACAGTCGTTCATCGCGATGACCGACCAGGTCCAGGTCCGCTTCACCACCTCCGACAACCCGAACGACTCGATCGTCGAGGTCGTCATCGACGACTTCCGGATCGACGCCACCGAGTGCAGCGGCATCGCCCCGGCCGTCACCGCCACCGCGGCCTGCGACCCGGGTCCGCACGCGGCGCCGACCACCGTGCCGATCGACGTGTCGGCGACCAACACCACCGGCGTGAGCCAGACCGTGCAGGCGACCATCGACAACATCGACACGCTCGGCACGGAGTTCCCGCGCACCAACGTGCCGCTGACCCTGAACGCCGGTCAGACCCGCTCGGGCACGATCCCGCTGCAGATCTCCAACCAGATCGCTCCGGGTGAGTACACCGTGCGCGTCCGCGTGGCCGACGGGACTCAGATCCTCGACGAGGCCACCTGCAACCTGACCGTCGAGTAGACGTCCGGTCGCAGCGCGATCTTCGAAGGCCCCCCGCCGGCGACGGTGGGGGGCCTTTTTCGTTTCCGGCACTCGGCCGGGAGCGGGTAGAGTAGGCGTGGGGCGTCCTCCGGGGGGAGGCCGGACGCCCGTTCGACGGACAACCCCGAACGGCCCGCTGCCGCTCCCCCCGCCGATCCGACGCTCGCGGGCCGTCGCGAATCCACTGCAAGGAGAGTCACTCGATGCGACCCCACCTGGCCCGCTGCACGGCCGTCGCGGTCTCGCTCGCCCTCGCGACGTCGGCCCTCGCGATCGTCGCCCCCGATCATCGGCCCGAGCCGATCCGCCCGACGTCGGTCGAGCCCGTCCTCGACGCCGGCCGCCAGGCGGCCCTCGGCGACGGCAACGCCGCCTGGAACCGCCTGCTCGCCGACCACGGCGATGCCTGGACCGTCCTCTGGGAGCCGCGCAACGCCACCGTGCGCTCGTTCCAGGGCAGCGGCGTACCGATGCTCGACCGCGCGAGCCGCGATCTCGACGAGCTGGAGCAGACCGCGCGCGGCTTCCTCGGGCGCTACGGCGAGCTGTTCGGCGTCGAGCCGTCGGCGCTGCGGCGCGGCGACGGCACCGCCTTCCACGGCGGCCGGGGCGAGCTCGGTCTGGCGGAGTTCGACCAGTACCACGCCGGCCTGCCAGTGCTCGGCGGTCACGTCTCACTGCGGGTCAAGCTCGGCCGGCTGATCCAGGCGCGGGCGAGCACCTTCCCCGGCATCGAGGTCGACGTCGCGCCCACGCTCGACGTCGCTGAGGCGGCGCGCATCGCCGCCGACGACGCGCGCAGCTTCGCCACCGACGTCCGCGCCGGCGACTCCGGCGAGCTCGCCATCCTCCCGATCGGCACCGCCGAGGGCTTCGACTTCCGCCTGGTCTGGCAGCTCGAGGTCGAGGCCGACCTGCCGCTCGGTCGCTGGAGCTACCGGGTCGACGCGCACGACGGGACGGTGCTGGGCCGGATCAACCGGGTGGTGCACGTCAGCGACGGCACCGTCACCGGCGAGGTCAGCTCGCGCTGGCCGCAGGACCCGACCATCCTCGTGCCGCTGGAGGGCGTCGAGGTCACGATCGGGGCCGAGGTGGTGGAGACCGACGCGACCGGCTTCTACGGCTCGGCGCTCGACGGCACGCAGACCCGCACGGTCGAGCTCCAGGGCTCGCGCGTCGACGTCGAGAACCGTGGCGGCGACAACGCCCGGGTGTCGGCCACCGGCGACGGCACGGTCGACATCCAGGTCGACACCACCAACGCCCGCCTCGACGAGACCTCGGTCGCCCACTGGGTGGTCCAGATCAACAACGAGGGACAGCGCTGGCTGAGCCTGCCGTGGATGGACACGCCGCTGCCGTCGAACGTCAACCGCAGCAACTTCCTGCTGAGCTGCAACGCCGCCTACGACGGCAACTCGATCAGCTTCTACCCCGGCGCGTTCTGCGAGAACTCGGGCGAGTTCGCCGACATCATCGCACACGAGTGGGGCCACGCGATCGACGACAACGACGGCAACGGCATCCGCTCGGGCGGGTTCAGCGAGGGCTTCGGCGACGTCATGAGCATGATCGTCACCGACGAGTGCGAGCTGGCACCCGGCTTCATCTTCGGCGCCGGCATCCGCAACAACTGCGACATCTGCCCGCAGAGCCAGTGCACCAGCTTCTTCGATCCGCACCGCACCGGCCAGATCTACGCCAGCGCCTCGTGGTGCGTGCGCAACAACCTGATCGACTCGCTCGGTGAGGCAGCCGGCCTCGACAAGTGGAAGGAGCTGACCTTCGTCGCGCTGCCGATGACGCTCGACATCGACGACTCCTACGAGGCGCACCTGGTGGCCGACGACGACGACGGCAACCTCGCCAACGGCACCCCGAACCTGTGCGCGATCAACGACTGCTACGTGCAGGCCGAGGTCGAGGAGGCCGATCCGTCGTGCGAGGCGGTGCTGCCCGCGCTGAGCGCACAGATCGCTTGCGACGCCGGCCCGTTCGGTCCCGGTGGCGCGGTCCCGGTCGACATCACGGTCGGCAACCTGACCGCCCAGTCGCAGACCGCCAGCCTGGTGGTGAACGGCGTCAGCGGCGGCGGCGAGCTGATCCTGCTGCAGCGGAACCTGACCCTGTCGCCGTCCCAGAGCGTGTCGCAGTCGCTGTCGCTGCCGCTGCCGGCCTCGCTGCCGGCGGGTGACTACACGCTGCGTCTCGACGTCACCGACAGCAACGCCCTGACCGCGACCGATTCCTGCTCTTTCTCGGTGCAGTAGGTCCCACGAGGGGCCCGCTCGGTCGGGCCCCTCGGTGCTCCCGTGCGGACCGGACTGCGGGGGCTAGATCACCCGCTCGCCGCCGGTCCGCACCTCTTCGGCGAACAGCTCGCCGAGTCGGCGGGTCATCGGTCCCACCTCGCCCGTGCCGATCCGACGCCCGTCGATCCGCGTCGCCGCCGCGAGCTCTCCCATCGTGCCGGTGCAGAACACCTCGTCCGAGCGGTAGAGCTCGGCCAGCGACAGGTCGCGCTCGGCGTGCTCGATGCCGTTGCGGGCACACAGCTCCAACACCGTGGCGCGGGTGATCCCCTCCGGGCAGGCGTGGGTGAACGGGGTCCACACCCGGTCGCGATCGACGGTGAACACGTGGGTCGCGTTGGTCTCCGCGACGAAGCCGCGTCGGTCGAGCATGAGGGCGTCGTCGACGCCGGCGGCGTTGGCTTCGATCTTGGCCAGGATCGACTGGATCAGGTTGGCGTGGTGGATCTTCGGGTCCAGGCAATCGGGCGGAAAACGGCGCACCGAGCTGGTGGCGAGCGTCAGGCCGCCGCGGTCGTACACCGGCGGCTTGTGCTCGGCGAGCACGATCAGGGTCGGTCCGGACTGATTGAGCCGCGGGTCCATCCCCGAGGTGACCTTCACCCCGCGGGTCAGGGTGAGCCGGACGTGGACACCGTCGCGCATGTCGTTCGCCTCGAGGGTGCGCCGGATCTGCTCGACGATCGCGTCGTGCTCCGGGATCTCGGTGAAGGCGAGCGCGAGCGCGGAGCCGCGGAGGCGATCGAGGTGCTCGCGCAGCTTGAAGATGCGTCCGTCGTACAGCCGCAGCCCTTCCCAGACCGCGTCCCCTCCCTGGACCGCCGAGTCGAACGGGCTGACGCCGGCCTGGTCGCGGTGCACCAGCCGTCCGTCGACGTTGACGATCAGGTCGCGGTTGCGCTCGTCGAACTTCTGCTGCATGGCGGGGCTCCTCGCGGGTTCGACCGCGGTGGACTCACAGGCGATGGTCGTGGAGTCGGTCGTACAGGCGCCGGCACCGATCGTGGAGCTCGACGAGCTCGCCCGGCACGACGTCGGGCTTGGGAGCGTAGGGCTGGAATCCGGTCGAGCGCTCGACCGCCGCGTACCAGTGACGCGCCCACACGCCGTCGGTCGGTCGCGGGCCCGGCTCCCAGCGCAGCATCCGGTCGTCGAACTCGACGCCGATCCGGTCGCACAGCCGTCGGAGCTGTCCGGCCGGGTCGTCCAGCACGTCGCGCGCGTCGACCACCGGCGGCGTCCGACCGGTGCGATCGCGCACCCGCTCGAACAGCTCCCACTGCTGCGGCAGGCCGGTGTCCTCGAGCCGCGGCTCCGGTATCACGCGCAACAGCGAGGTCAGCATCTCGCCCGGATCGCGGATCAGGAACACGTGCACCAGACCGTCGAGCCAGTCGCGCTCGATGCCGGGCAGCAGATGGTGGGCCATGTGCTTCTGGTAGAAGATCGCCCGGCCGTCCGGGATCGGGCCGGTGAGCTGGGCGACCACGCGCCGCCAGTCGCGCTCGTGGACGGCCAGGATCTCGTCCCGCCCCGGATGCTCGAGGCCGGTCGCCTCCAGGTAGTGGGCGTAGAGCGGCTCGTCGCAGACCGCGGTGTCGGGTCGGCTCCCCCACGACCGCAGCAGCGCGGTCGAGATGTTCCGAGGCCCCGACCAGGCGGCGATGCGAACTCCGTCGTCGTGCGACACCCGATGCCCTCCGTGGAGGCGTCCGGCTCTCCCCGGAACGGGCCGGTTCGAACCGGATCGCAACTGGACGATGACGTCGGCTCGCACGCACTGTATCCTCTGCCAGCCATGGTGCAACCCAGATCCATCTTCGGTGGCGAGCTCGGGCCGATGATCCGGCTCGCGATGCCGATCATCCTGGTCAACCTGAGCAACCGGCTGATCGGTGTGGTCGACACGCTGATGGCCGGACGCATCGACGGTCTGGCGCTGGCGGCGGTCGGCATCGGCGCCAGCCTGTTCTTCGTCGGCGCGCTGATCGGCATCGGAGTGAGCCAGGGGCTGGACACCATCGCGGCCCAGGCGTTCGGGAGCGGCGACCGGGAGACGGCCCAGCGAGGGCTCTGGCAGGGGATGTACGTCGCCACCCTGATCGCGCTGCCGGTGATGGCCTTCGTCTGGCTCCTGGTCGGGTCGCTGGAGTGGGTCGGGGTCGAGGGCGAGCTGGCCGAGCTCGTCCAGCTCTACGTGGTGTGCCGTCTGCCGGCCCTGTGGCCGCGCTTCCTGTTCTTCACCCTGCGCTCCTACCTCCAAGCGGCGCACCGCACCCGGCCGGTGGTGGTGGCGATGGTGGCGAGCAACGTGGTCAACGTGGTCGGCAACTGGCTGCTGGTGTTCGGGGACGAGGGGCTCGTCCAGCTCGGCCTTCCGGCCGTCGGTCTGCCGGCCCTCGGAGTGCGGGGGCTCGCCTGGGCGAGCATCGCGGCGTCGGTCGTGCAGGTCGGGGTGCTGGCGATCGGCCTGCGGGCGGGCGACCTCGGCGGGGCGGCCGCCCGACGTCTCGACCTGCCGCTCATGCGACGCCTGCTGAGTCTCGGTCTGCCGGTGGCCGGGCACCATCTGTCGGAGATCGGCGCCTTCGCCCTGACCGGCGTCCTGATGGGCACCATCGGCACCGCAGCCGCCGCCGCTCACCAGGTCGCGCTCACCATCGCGGCGACCACCTTCATGATCCCTCTGGCGATCGGCTCCGCGGCCGCGGTGCGGGTCGGACGGGCGGTCGGCGCCGGGGACCCGCCGCGGTCGCGCCAGGCCGGCCTGGCGGGGCTCGGTAAGTATCAAGATGCATTAGACAGGCTTATTTAAATTAATCGTACCTTAACATTTTGATTCTATATCTTTATCAACTTCGCATCTCCAATTGTATCATTATTATGAATAGGCGTTTAGCTAAACGTATGTTTATTTAAAGCTGTGCACGAGAGAAATAATATATGAGTTCAGTGTTGTATCAAAGAGGCGTTATCTAGAGCGAAAGAATAACCGATGGGTGATTGAAACCGTTCGTCAACACTGGATGACTTATCAATGTGTACTTGTCGGGGTCATCTTTCCATTGCTTTCTAATTACTTTTATCTACGAGTATCTAATTCGTTACACAAATAACTGAAAAAAGTTTGCTTATAAAATGAAATGCAATGCGTAACCCTCTTGCCGAGTTATGGCTGCTTTATATACAAGCATAAGTATCAAGCCATATCGCAAAATAGTGGGCAGACATGTTGCACACAGATTCACGTTTATTATGTCACAGATAAAGCCCAAGGAATTAACAGTAGCTCCTTTAAACTCACACAAATGTATCGAAATTTAATCAGCATATAACCCTATATTTACTAAGATCGTTCTTTGACTGCAGCTCAAGTTGATTAGAGTATATACTGAAACAACAGTAGAGATAATCTCTATGCACCTACTCTAATCGGTTTTTTGCTGATAAGCCCTATGGACAAAAACACTTCAAATTCTGTATCTACTCCAGACTACAATCCTCTCTTAGACGTAGCAAAATACGACAAAACAAACACTTTATAATAGAGAATGAATTCACTCCACTTACATCATCTCTGCAACGGTTGAATTAAAACTTTATAGCACCCTTATTACACTCTTAGTAAAGTACGAAAGTGCTCAGGACAACTTTGCAAAGCAAGGATGCTGGGATCTCAAAACATAACTCGTCTTGTAAGCCATTATTATGCATGGATTGGTTAATTATTTATGGTCTGTGGCAGTCAGTAACATGAAGTTGTATTATTGCAATCCCTACAAAGGAATCTCCTCCACAATGGTTTCATGAAATGAGAAAATTAGCCTTATTGAAATGTTAAGGCTTGCATACGATGATTGTGATAAACAATGTATTCTATCATAGAACAGGTACCTGACATGTCCTACTTCTGTAATCGCAAATATTATCACCAACGACAAAGCTCCTAACAACTTTTTGTTATTATGCCTTAATCCGAATTAGGATCAGAACGCCATTCTTGGCATCAAAATTAATACTTCTGAATGCCAACGCTCCTGGATTCGCATATTGCTTTATCAATCGATATTTTGATCTAATTGGTGAAGTGCCTTATTTTTCCCGGAATAAGAGCTTGGGTCTCAGCAGAGTTAAAATTTTACTAATATGTCACAAAGGCAGTTCGTTCTAGGAAGGTGTACAAAATTATTACTGATTCAATGGCAGTTTATTATTGGCAAATGCTCTCTAACAGACAGGGGCGGCTTTAGGGTATGGCGGACAGGGAGGTAGCCCTGGGCCCCGCACTCAGGATTATCACAGCCAAAAACGTCTATCGGCCATTCAGTCTGCTTCTCTTTTCGTACTCTTTGATGTATACACACGCTGCATTGCATATAAGAATTATAACACACGATAGGCATTGTGAAAGCCCCATATTATGTGAGCTAAATTGGGTGCAATATGGGCAAATATACATCTTCTTAATAGGGCCCCGCGTTGAAAAAGTGCCGAGGGCCCCACACGTCGAAAAACCGCCC
>JAAAKM020006971.1:143253414-143307627 GCA_010016025.2 Alatinidae sp. Z8VKAUB7J3 | reverse complement strand
TTTGTCTTATAGTGTGCTTTTAATTTGCCCTTTTCACACATGGATGGTTGTATTCCCAACTTAGGTATGTTTTTTCCTGCATGAACTTTGACACCAATTGACCTATGATGCCCAAATTTGTGATGAAAACGTACCAGAGAATGTGCGGTGTACTCTTGGGTCAACTTTGTTGTAGGGTGTGCCAGGGGAATGGTTAGGCTTTGGAAGGGGATACTATTAAACTAAACCTTGTAAGTTGTTTTTGGGGAGCTTTTAGAGGCTTTAGGTAGCAAAACTAATGGAAATTAGTAAAAATTGTCAATTAGAAGGTTGTCAAAAATGCATGAAATGAAACAATAGGACCTCAAATCCATGACCAGGCTAGGTAAAATTTGGGCCTATAAATGGCTTTGGGTTCAAAGCTGCCATCGCGCGATTAAAGATCCAAAATTAAAATGCCTCCAAAACACATTCAAGGTATTTTTATCAGAGAAAACAAAATCTTGTTTTTATTCACCAAAGCTTGATCCAAGCAACGCCAGGCACCTCTTCTAGTGGCGTATGTTTCATGGAATACGATGCATACAGAAACAAAACTTGCAAATTTCAAAATGCATAAAATGTAGGGCATGGAGGGAAAAACAGATTTCAGACATGAAATCAGAGTTGAAAAAAATCAAGAATCAGCTGAAATATCTCATGCAGCAAAACCTTTTCGAAAAATTTGTTGCCTAAAGTGTATTTGACATTCTCTTCCTTTTAAGTCGTACAATTTATCCAAGTTTAGGAGTTAATGAAAGAAGTGAAACCAGTCATTGACTTCTAAATAATAGCATCAGGATGCTATTATTTAGAAGTCCATGAACCAGTACTAGGAAAAATATGTTGAAAGCAGAAGTCATCTCTCATCTCAGATTAACAAAATGTTGTTTGACAGTCGACAATCCTCAACCTCAAACTACATTGTAAAACAATGTTACTCTGTAACATTTAACTATTAGTTCTTATTGCTCTGAAGATGTCAACAGTTTAGTTTGACAAAACGTTAGTTTAGTTTAAAAGAAGAAAAAAATATGTCAATATGTCTCTTACCTTGAAAAAAGTTTTTAAAAAATCTTTAAGATTTGTAAGATTTTAAAAAATCTGTAATACTGCTCACTCTTCATTAATAAGTACTTGTTTTGAGTATTTTCCATCCTACCAAAATAAAATCGAGATAACTGCACCATAGTATTCAAAGTTTTCAGTCTACATGACCAGCCTTATTCGGCCAACTGAATTTGAGTTCTAGTCAACATTTTAGTATTGGTCAGTCTGATATGTATTGCGCAGGATTATTTTGCATCGTTGTTGCATGACTTTTGGAGTAGTAGTTTATACATTTAAGGGATCTATACCCAATATTCAAAATTCATTCCTGTCTAAGAGCTTTCATCTAGAGCTGTTTTAATTATTGATACCAGAAGGCTTGGATTGTTGATCACCATGAAAACACAGAGAATTCTGTGGAGCTACCAGTCATCAGGAATAAGATCCTAACAATCATCTAACAATCCTGAAAATGATCTTTAACGAACATGGCCAATTGGTTATTGTAGATTCATTGTAAACAAAATATATAAACAATTGCAGACTGATTTATTAAAAACGTGTAGCCTTCATATATGCTGAATGACAGGATCTCATTCAAATACTTGCTGTGTACTGTAGTAGCAGACTTGGAAAAATGACCCGTCTCCAGTCTGTTAACTTCCCTGCGTATAATCTTGGGCACCATATACAAGGGGGGTTATTAATTTTTCCATTCCCAGCCCTTGTTAAGACCCCCCTCCCCATTTGTTGATTTTGACAAAACAGTGTCCAAGGCTTAACATGATTTTTTAATACGAAATTTTGTTCGGAAGATAAAAAGTCATTGCAGTGTAGTCGTAATCTAATTGGATTGTTTTCTTTTAGGAAAAGAGTTGAAGAAAAAGTTCTTTTTGTCAAAAGTATAAGATGCACTTGTCTCCTTAAATGTCTTAATAACGCGTCTTTTTGCAAATTCCCTCCTGTTTATTAATTTCTTAAAGATTTTCCACCCACCCCATTTATTAAGACCCATCTTGTATTAGTCACCCGAGAATACAGCTATCTAAAAGGTAAATATTTCTGCTTAATTCCTTAGAAGTAAACTTGATCAAATGGTGACTACTGTTACGAAAATTCCAGAAACTTTCAGCTTATTTAAAGTGCTAATGTTTATACCTAAGTGCATATTTATAATCCATAGACTCTCTACTAAGAAGACATCAATATGCGATATGTTTTTCTTTCACTTTAAGTGAATTTATAGTTCATACCTCACATTACCATAAACACCCCGTTTTTACAAGAACATTGGACTAAGTGCAAGTAAATAAAACGTTTATTTATATAAGAAGAGACAGCACTTGGTTCTAAAAAGTAAAATTAAGACTTGTGGAGAAGCGTGTTAATCATCTGATCATCAATTCTCAGCGAGTTCAATCCCATATGTCACATCCATCAAGGGTCTACTTTTTGTGTGTCTTCCTATTAGCCATGGCAGTGCCATTTCCTCACAATATACAAGTGGCGTGTGCTTGAAAATATCACATAGCAAGTAAACGGATACTCTTGGGTGCCTGATAAACGAGGGGGGTGGAATAAACGGGGGTGTGTGGAAAAATCCCAAAAACTTAGTAAACGGGGGGGGTGGAAAATTACCAAAAAGGAAGTTGTTTTGATTGTACTTTCTAGTTTTGTCATGTCATTGTAAAACGCTGTGTGCCTTTGCGCCACACCTACAGTGTCAATCATGTGTTCGTTAAATCCCAGAGGGCACATGATGTGAGTTAGTTTTGAGTGAGTTGTTTAAGAAGTTGTTAAAGAGTTTTTAAGATGTGTATTCAAGTTATTAATCAGAGATGTTATTAAATCATGTTATCAAGCAAGGATTGTTAAAATTATTTACTTATTGTTACTAATACATATTTCAGTTTAACCATACTAAAATGTTCCGTTATTGACTTGGGTTCTCTATACACTGGGACGCCCGGAACAAAGTCAAGGTGCAATGTTCAGAATCAACAGCAACTCACTAAACGTAGGGTAACACAACACGAACAGTAGCCAGTTATTCGAACTCATGGCAGTCTCCTACATGCCTTCCAAGATTTTAAAAATGTTCCCCTCGTCCTCCTTCTTAATGACGGTATTATAGCTAACATGTGTAATGTGCGTCTTTCCACTTCTTCGAGCCTTGTAGAAGACCCCCGTCATCTTTTAATATGTGATTTTCATATTTTAATAAAGACATTTTCTACTTGCCAATCAAAGTACCTCCTTGAAAGATTGTCATGGGCGGGAGATTACCTGAAAATTAATAGGCGGGGGGGTTGGAATAAGAATATTCTGGGTGGAAAATTTTTGAAAAATTAATTAGGGGGGGACGTCTATTAGGCACCCACTTACACACGTTCATCTTTTTCTTTTTTCATCATCTGCTTTAATGCAAGTATTCTCTCCTCCATAGCCTTATTCTCATTTTCCAGTTGGACTGAAGATGACTTCATCTCCTTCACCTTGCTAGAAATTTAAAGATAAATAAAACTAGATATAGACTAGAACTTGTATATGTGGTTATGATTATAAACATAAACAAATATACATACACCTTCTACAGAAAACTACGACATTAAGCTCTATGAGTTTTAAAGCCATTTTATGCACTAAGTTGACATATCTTTCTAAGAATATTAGTATCAATGAAATTTGACATACAACAGTTATAAAATAGGGGAATGAGCTATGGTCTGTCATACATATTTATAACAGGCTTTCAAAGTGGTGTATTAAAGCTATGATGTATATATCTGTTATGATCATAGAATTGTATTATAGTTTTTTAAAAAACACTAGAGAAATAGAAAATATGTCACCACTGGGGGTAAAACCCGTGACCCACATTTTCATGGCATGCACTCTACCAACTGAGCTAGGTGACCTCCGACGTTAACATGCTCTTTTTCTCTAGTTGCCACATTAGATCACAATCATCCATTGGTGGACATCGACATCCAGCTCAATGCAATATTCAAATTGTAACATACCTTTTTTTACTTTGACACACAGTGAAATGTAAGGACAATTAAACAATGTATCACAGCTGATAATTAATGTAAACAAATCTGATATGACTGAATGAATGATTACACCAAGGAAGTGTTTTGTGGTCTGTAGTTGGTCAAGTATATACTTCTTATTAGAAACACAACAAATTTGTGATGAGCATGGGATTTATTTATGACACAACAATATCATATATTCATATAAAAACATCCAGTTTAGGCTTGATAAGCCTTGTTGAGTGTAAAATCTGTTGTAAATAGGTATTTGCTTTTCCATCATTCCTCTTGCCTATTCATATGAACAAGGCCCTACCTAGTTGTATGAGGCACTCTAGATAGCACCTGTATCACTATCACGTTTCCAGAGAGAATACATAGAGACACATCTATTGCCAAAGAAAACCTTTCAGGAGTTTTGAAAGATAGGGAATACAGGAAGAGCGCAGTAAATTCTATCTCGGACAAGGCTGCAAGATGATGATGATGATAATGATCACTATCAATAGTATATACTTGTGATATACGTATATATTACATAAAGGCAATTCAACTGTGCCAGAAAATACATTCAGAGGGGCATTCAGCCTTTTAAACTAATTGAACTGCTAAATTTGTACCCACAAGAAATCAACCTTGTTAGGGAAACAAGTTTATATTTTAAAACCTATGATGTGAAGAAAAATGGAATAAAGTGATATCTACATATTTCACTGGAACAGTAATTCCAGGTGTGACAGATGTTACAAAGAAAGGACGTGGATACTATAATTGCTACAGGGTTATAAAAGTACTAGTTCTGTATATATGCAGCTCATAAGGTGACTAAGAGCTAAAAATTCTTAGTGTGCACACATGGATTTATTGAAAACCCACATGATGCATAAATGTTATATTCTTTCTTGTCTATTAATAATGTTCATTATATAATATCAAAAAGATGTGATGAGAATTGCATTCAAATACACAGATCACATTATGAAGCCAGGGCAATGATTCTGTAAACCAAGCATAGAGTTTTGAATTGGTATGCGGCAGGAGTAGAAGACCAATACACACTCAAAAGATTTGGCCACAAGAGCTTAGAAGAAAATTTGGGTGAAAGGTGAGGGCAAAAACACAGGAATAAAAGGAAGTTGGGAGCTATACCATGGTGCAATAGTCAGTGCCCTTTTCAAAAAGAGCATAAAAGCTGAAAATTGTAACGGATGATGATGATGACGATGATGATGATGGTAATGGTAATGATGATGATGGTGATGATGATGATGACGAACATATATAGCCTGCACTTTGCAGTTGCAGTTTAGGTCTTATCGACTGAGTCTTTTATCATAAACACCTAAAAATTATATGTAAGTATAGCCTCAAAATATACCCCTTCTCTATTAAGTCAGTAACTTTGGCTACCCTTAGCTCAAAGTCATTAGAATTTTCTTGAAATATATACTTCTAATAGTTTCAGCACAACTACTGTAGGGTCAGGAACAAAACTATTTATCACAAGTAAATAATTTGGATTATTAAATTATATATTTATTTAGTTCATGACATTATAAACTACTTTAAATACTGACTGACATAAGTTGAAATTACCTTTCAATTGCTTGGACTTGGTGTCTGCGGGTTTGCATTGTAAATTTAACTGCTATCCACTTAATATACAATTGATTAGTTGTTAAAGGGGTCCAAAGACGTTTTAAATATTCATATCCATAGTAAACTATGAATTTAATAAGAAGATACAAATTGATAATGTTAATGTGTATATTGAGACTCAATTATTACACATGAGAGCATTTGTATCAGTTGATAAGCATATGCCATCTAGCTGCATATGTCTATTACTTATATACATATATAAGTAATAGACATATATATATATTTATATGAAACTCTAATAGCTTGTAAGATCCTTAGGGGCAAGAACTCTCACTGTAAAAGTAAATACAAAAATAACATAATAGATTAAATGAAAGTTAAACCTTACATTGAAAATACAGTTTTAATCTTTTAAAAAAAATTTATGGTTCTTCCTTTGAAACATAAAACACGATGACTCCCATAAGCATAACGCTGCCCTCTACTAGTTCTTAGTAAGTGTCGAAAAAAACATTAGCTATGTGTCACATATTTAGCTTTAATGCAATACTAGCAAACATTAGGGCGGAAAATTAATTAATTGTGACTAAAACAAATTTAAGAATTACTTTTGCTGAGTATTATCCTACTTTACACCATCTTCTTATCAGAGAAGAACTTTGCGGGGTAATTAAGCTAGCAGTAGCTTGATATCATATTGAGAATGTGACTTGCCGCATGTAGCACCTAACGTAGCTATAGCCGAAGTGTTATTCATTTATTGCGTGCACAATATATTTTGTCATTCATAATATGGTTTATGCTTACTTGAATAACTATTACGGTCATAACTTCTACTGTTATTGTAAAACCATAATAGTTATTCAGGGTTACCAAAGTTAATTGTACCGAAAGTTTTTCAGTAGCTGGACAATCCATTTCCGGTATCTTGTACGTTACTTGTTAAACTGTCATATTGTACTCATAGCTGCTTATGTTCTCTGTACCCGGACACGCGTACTGAGGTGTATCGGTTTTGGAGTACTTTCACGCATATCTATCAATGTCCGTTGAATTTCTTATGTATGACTATATCTTTGAGTAATGCAACTGTAATTAATACGCGAACAGACAAACGGTCAACAAGACGCAATTAAACTTACCCACTGCCTGCCAGTTTCATAATGACGAGCTGAGAATTTGGCCTTGAAAGTAGATCTGAAGGCGAGCTCTTCTGCTTTCGCACTCTTCAGTCCATGGTACCGAATTTATGTCCCCGACAGCTGTATCTAAATTTCTACCATGTACATATTGTTTAATATCTCAACTCCAATGCTGTATCACATTATAATTTAGACCATAAATCAAGCTTTAAATAGGGCTGTAAGCCTCTAGCTCTATTTACGATCGACAGGATATCTGCACCGCGACGCAGATTTCTCACCCACGAGCTTTCCAGTGTATCTTGGTTCAAGAGTGAGGAGTGCAGATATACTTTTTTGTATCTAACATGTAAGTTTGAAACAAGGTTCCCTACGTCTATTTCAGCACAACCATGTAAGAGAATTTCTTCATAGTTTCTTCCGTCTGTTTACCACCTTGACATCAAAACATGACCCATATTTGTTGTTAGATTCAAAATGGCCGGTACGCGCTATTCAAGGCAAAGACCAATCAAATGCTTTTCACTGTAAAAAGATGTTGCGGTTGTTTCCGCTAATGACGCTTTCTCCGCCCCGACGCATCGATTACCCAATTATCAAATTTACTTATCATCTTGTCATAATAGCTTCTGGTCAGACATATTCTGTGTCCAACATCCTACAATCCCAAAGCAGAGCAGCATAAAGCAGAATTTATTAAATGGATGAGACGGCAGTATTTTGCCTGACTTCATCTTATGAAGACAATACTTAAGATACTGCTCTCTGTAGCCTACAGGATTTCAACAAACCGTCGTCACCTTTATCAAATAAAGGAATTTTCTTGTTTAAAAGAAGTAAAAAAAGATTCCTCTGTTAGAATCTTAATACCTGATCAAGGTAACGGAGTCGTTATTTTGAATACCTAAGAGGCTGACATGACCAAAGGAATTATGGACTCTGTTTCAAATGGTATGACTACTCAAGAAAGTCGTAAAACAACTAAATACAAAATTGGTAGTTCGCGCTTGAATATGAGAGATATTCTTTCTTGTTTTTATGAAGATATTTTGCATGTAGTATTGTTCTTGGGGAGGCGGCATCATCAATCAATATTGCGTGCCATACTCTCAAAACAGTTCCACTATCACGGATCTGTAGCCGGAATAGGCTGAAATATTTTCTCCCCTCCCCTCAGCTTCATACCTAGTATCAAACCTGTTTGTCTTGCTTGCTTTGCCACTTCAGTATGAAATCACAGTTTCGCGTGGCATTTGTAACGTGGCATTTGTGACGTGGCATTTGTGACGTGCCACTTCGGTGTGAAAGCTCCCTAAGGTAACCAAAAATTTGATATGACCTCGGGAACGTCGGTCGACTATAACAAGAAAATTTCGGAATTCGATAAATACATTTTGCAAAATTTAGGACTGCCTAAGGTATTTAGATATTTTACATATAGTGAATATTGGTCTCAGAAAGGAAGAAATTGAAGACTTTGACCAGAAAGTGGCGAAACATGGCACCTGGCCCCTTATTGATGAAGGCCCCTAGAATGTGCATGGAAAAATTAATAGGTGGTTGAATAGAAGAAAATGAGTGTTTCTTGATAATGGAACGTTAGCAAGTAGATCTTCGTCGCTCACCCTTCATCGTAAACACTTGTAATACTTGATTTTCCTTTTATGGGACATTATTACTTAATTAGCAATTTATTTGAACGATTAGCAATATTTCGTGAGCATACCTAAGTTAAATTCAAAACAGATTTCAACGGAATACATTATATAATGTTATCTTTCTAAACAGAAACTGCAATTCATAAATAGGATGTTTATCTAGAAAAGACACAAAATTGTTCTCTCTTCAGTTGTATAACTAGATAACTTTAGCCTGAGTTGATAACTTAATCTAACCAAACACACTGGGCTTGCCAATAGATCTATGAAACACCTTTTACTGAAGAACTGAGAAATGAGCTTTGGGGGTGATTTGCAATAGCTGGTGCTAACAAACGCAGTGTCAATCACTGTATTGAAATTATCAGTGCTTGTGATTCTGAAGATAGCACTGACACTGAACTATATATTACCATACAACAAATAAAGGTTTCTCTTTGGAAAGGAATTATATATATTCCACAGAATTTCTCGACGATGTGAGACCTGTAAAGAAAGCATTTTTGACCTTTTCACTAAAATTTAAGCCAAAACGTACCTAACGTCCTGACAGTTCTAGACGTTTCTGCAGGGGAGAGACTCTAAACAAAGCGTAATAGTTTTTTTAAGCTTTAGAACACTTGGTGACAACTGAGCAAAGCGCAAGTTCCCACGCTTTTCAGATTCTACAATGGGCGGCAAGAAAGAAATCAAAGTAATTCTATTTTAATCTTGGAAAGAAAAGCATCACAAATCCTGATACAATACAAAATAATCTGCCTCTCATGATGTTCAATTGGTCACTATTAAACTTCAAGTAATTGTAAGCATATTAGAGCAATATTATTACTATTGTAGGATAACAAATAAACAACAAAATTATCCAATTTGAATTCTAATTATCTGTTCAGTCAAAATGAAAATATGTTTGAGGATGCTACTACTACTGGCCAGGTGAACAACAGTAACGCGGGCACAAATGACGCAAAAATAGCTGAGAAGGATTTAAGTCACGCAAATATGGCAATAAATTCGTAGGTAACCACGTGGAGGGCTTGGGCACGGTTTACTACAGGAAGTCGACAAATGCGGAGCTGACACTAAAGCATTTACACGAAGCAGGGGTACAACAGTCCACAGAACGGATACGTTATTCAACTTTAGTGGTACACCAGTGAAGGTTATAAGTGAAGAGGAATAGTAACATGTACTACAATTTTACCAAGTGAGAGCTAAGTTAAGCTTCGCGTTGTGGCGCTTGATGTTATATTAAACCATACTAAAGATTACATTTGACTTACTTGACTTACTTGACTTATCATCGAGAAGAGAGGATTTGAAATGTTAGTTTTGAAAAGAACACTAGAGAAATAGAAAAGCTCAGTTGGTAGAGCGCACGCCGCGAAAGCGTGGGTCACGGGTTCGATCCCCGGTGGTGACATGCTTTTCTATTTCTCTAGTGTTCTTTTTAAAACTTACTTGACTTGATTGCGTACTCCAAAAAGCCTTGACACATTACATTTTGCACCATGATATATGGTCATATGAAAAGACCTCTTTAATCTACAAACCAGAGCGGTGTCTTGTTCGAGATGTAAATGGAACTTTACCACGATCTGCCTTACCAAATTAATAAATTGATACGAGGATAAGCGTACGACACTGTATTAGTACTAATAGTGATTGATAGGCAAGCACTTTACCTTGGTCCCATATGACGTATAGCCACACCTACTGTTTTTTCTAGCTCAACAATGCATGGGAAGTTGTAACTTTCATGAAGATCGCATAGTGTCAATACACACTGAAAGCAAAGTGGGTAATACAAGAAAAGAGAAAAATAAATTCAATCTTACAAAACGTAAGTCGACGTCACATACTCAAAAAGGTGTTTGAAAGGGTGTTTCTTTACTTCACATTGCATTTCTCTTTGTAACCTACTTGAAATCTCACCACAAGATGTCCCCATTCGTGTCATTAAGTAAAGAAGGAAAACCGATGATTGACACAGAGCATTTGTAGACTTGATTTGTAGATGATTGACTTAATTCTGATCCTTCTGACAGCAGTTGATTAACAACTGAATTTATTCTGAAGATCACAAATGAGACTTTCCAACAGTTCAATGACTTTCTGATACTCTAAAAGTAAAATAATCTGTCATCCCTTTTATCTCATTTTAGCTTTCTTATTGATCAATTATTAAAAAGTAATTTACGTAAGTAAAGTATTGTAAAAAGAAATGCACTAGGCAGAAGTCGAAATAAGGAAATTTAATCGAAGCGTCTGTTTTGATTCGATTGAAGCGATACGAGCGGAAGGCGCGGAGCGCCAGGAGCAAGTACATTCGGCTGGGTATTTGGTGGGCGCTACGAGCCCCCTATCGGGGCTGGGGAAAAATTTTTGATTTTGGTGGATTATTTAGCCCAAAATGCCTATTTCCCGGACCATTTTCAGCGATTTCATTGCCTCTTGACCAATGCATTATGGAGAGAAATGTGATTAACTTTCATCCATGATGAACGGAAATGCCCGGCTTATGTAAATTTCTATCCATGAAAAATTGATTAATTTTCATACCCAATGTAATTTCAAGCCGGCTTTTTTCTGAAATTTAATACCTTCTCGGACCGGCTAACGGGCAATTTGAGCCGGAGCAGAACGGTTATTTCGAACCCCACTAGCAAAGATTGTATATTTCAGTACCAACCACCTGCAAATGTGTCTGGTGCATCATAAAAGATCCTCCAATGTATTTTGTTATTTATTTTATCAAACTATTAGCTACTCTTAACAGCAAACACAGTCAATTAAAAGGGATGCAGCTGTGAAGCATGCGGCTGTGAAGTAACATTGACATTAACATTGACCTAAAATCAACCCTACGAGTTCCAGCTCTCTGATCTTGCGTCTGAGTCCAGTAATAGCCACTTACATCGTTTTATCCCTGATTAGGGAATGTCGCGTTTGACTACAAGGGAATAATTATGGCCTTTGGCCCCGCCGCCACTATAGCAATACCCGTTTAAAGTTCTTTAATAAGTTACGTAGGTTAGTTCATCGTTCGATTTGCAGGCGAAGTACAAGCTTGTGTTTTAGTCACAAGAAAACAGAAAAAACACATTTCGAGAGACTGACTTCGAACTCCTTTGTTTTGTCACTGGCTTGTGAAGGTGAAACAGCGAGGGGCTGTTCTTAATGGTTGTTCTAATTCATGCTTGTAACATTATCTTTACTTGTGTTGGTTTGAGATATACCGTTACATTCGCCCTATTGACTGGCAGACATTCTGGCGTGGCTTTAGGTTTTGTAAGCAGACCCGATTGAGTTCATAATTGAATACCTCTGGTATACGGTATATGCGTGTATATGAGCATGGTGCCACAATTCACGTACCTTTAACATCGTTTTCGGACATGTTTTTCCGAATGCCTAAGAAAAGAAAAAGTGCCTCCGTTAGAAGTCACGAATATACTCACTGTTCAAAGTTAATGTAATTCAAGCTACAAAAAAGCAATATTAGAATTATTATTGACATAAATAGTACAGCGCCGTTTGAGGAATAGTTGTCTAACAAAAATCTACGAGGTTCATTGGTAAAACTGGCTTTCCTAGTATGGTACCCACTAGCAAGTAAGCAATGACTCTGTAATGCTCCACCTAACTGCCATTAGAGCCCGGTTATGTTGGTTAAACGACACCGTACACACCGCGTTGTAACTGCTATGCTGACAATGAAGGACTGAGACGCTCAGTAAATGACTGTTATGACCCATGTTAAATGCAAACAGGGAACATAAATACAAACGGGCAGCCTGGTTTTTATATGTCTTTACTTATTTGACGACTCGGTTGGCTTACTGTTAATGAACTAAATAACTTCGCTGCCTTTCACTTTAGTTTTATACGAGAAATAATCGACACGACAACTGATGCGACTTCATGGCCACTAAGACATCTTGACATAGAGCTTTGACTCACTTTACCAAAGACTACAAATCCAAACGAAATTACCAAAAAGATCTACTTGTAGATGGGCTCGGCTACGGAATGCTCTCGATAAAATAGACAAAATGCCCTGGAATCTTGCTGTCACTTGCTCAGGGGACGGATCAGCCCATCAAAAAATGGATGTTAGGAAAAAAAGGTATTCCACCAAACATCTTGCCTATAATCCCAAAAGTTACTACCAGTTTATTTCATATATGACAGCTTTGTTTTAGAATACTTTTAGAATTGTTTTAGTACATTTTGTGTAGTTTTAGGAAATTGTTTTTGTATTTTACAATGTTTGTGTATGTTGCACTGAGTAGAAACATGATTAACTTTTTTCATTTTGATCTCATGATGTCAGTAACGACCAAAACATTTACTCAAATACGATGCTTCACCACTATAGTTGTTGCCTTTCAATCTACAAATAGATAATCATCTCATGTATTCACTATTTTCCATTATTTACCAGTTTTTGCTACTTGACTATCGCAGATTTCGTTTTTTCGAGGGGAACGGGAATTGCATTGTAGTTCCCACACGTGGTTCGTTATAAAACAGTTGTAAGTGCTGAGTGTACTATCACGTTGCCCAATAAACCGATTTGCTTAACACTTAAGTTAACTTTGAAAAACGAGGATATTTTGGAATGCACTGGATAGCGCAGAGGAGTCTCTTACTTGTTTACAGTAGTCCACCATATCTACGGCCCTGAGTTTCTGGTACCCCAGTGGGTGTAACAAGCAACCTAACATACGATTCGCGCTGACAGTTATTCTTTTGATTACGAAAGCGGTCACTAAAGGCCCGTACGAGTAGACATACATAGTGCTCTCTAAATACATTTGGGGTTATAGATTTAAATTATAACTTTGAAGCATTCACCCACGTTACGTCAATGTAGATGCTTTCGGAAAACTAGAGAGTGTTACAGACATACGTATGGTCATGGTTATTTGAAACGACACATTCTTAAATTAGCATCTACTCCATTGCTTATATCCAAGGGTACCATAAGTATTCACAATGAAGTCCTTTTCAAGCTCAAATAAAGATTTCCCTACCTAAGTACATGCTTAGAGAACTAATTCATTATCGGTAAAAGACAGGACAAAAGACCCTAAACTCATGACGGCTACATTGGGGTTGTTGTACCTGCTTTTAACACACACAGCCTCTGTATGATGCCCGTATGACCGTTCGTAGATTAACACTAATGATCCAGCACAGTGATTCAATACCGACTTACAGTAGAAACTCTTATGTACAATATTAGTCTACTATATAGTAAAACGCCCTCTTTTACCATCGGTTTCCCGCCAAAATAATACTACAGTTAATACAGTAGAAAGTCACTACCACGTATCATTGTCGGACCAACAACTCACGTTTGATAAAGTACAATATTGCTTTTACACACATTTTGGCAGAAACGACCTCACTTAAGGAATTTTGGGGTATGTATTACGTTTGACTAGGTAGCGTTAAGTAATCCTTAAATCGGACGCTGTGCTAAGAAGCAGTTTCCAAATCTGCACTTGCGGAGTTTGAAAGAGCATGAGATCTCCAATACCATCTAAGTAACCTTTTTAGTCTAGGAAGATCTCATTGGTCTGAGATTTCCACAGATCCTGCTGTGCGTGATAACTTCAGTTCTGAGGAATTTCGAGGTCTGCCTGACAAATCCTTAATACGCTTTATGCATATTGCTTGCAAAGGAAGTATCCGACACGTCAAAAATGATGCTAGTATCATCTGCTGTTTCAAAATTCATACGCAGAAACGAACAACCAGCGCATCTAAATCCTATGGTATTAAAATTTTGGATTCGCTACCTCTAGTTTTAGAACCGACCGGTTTCTTGCTACTGTGCTTTAATCGTAACATCACTTTCAGGACTTGTGGTCTAAACCGGCAGATTAGTGCTGGTACAAGATGTATAATATGTCTAACATAGCTATCGAATACGGCTATCTTTCTTGATAAACTTAAAAAAAACTCTGAAGCAGACCTGGCCAGGGATAAGATATGAGAGCATGATACATTCATGAGAAACTCTTTAGCATTGTCTGAAACCTCCCGTAGAGTTCTAATGCTGAACGTTAAGGTGTTGTATAAACACAGATAATACCTACCTCAAAGAAAGCAGCTATAAGCGGAAGTACCAAATGCCATACGGTATAATATTTGTACTTCAGTCCATCCTCTACTAAACTACAACAAAAATGGGTATAACGATAATTTAGTCCGAACAGAGTAAAAATTCAATGTTACACTATAAGTGAATTTAGATAAACGGTGCATGTAAACTGTATTACCATGTAAAAACTGTAACTATTACTACCTTCGAAAATTTAATTTAATGGACCTAAAAAATGACCCGTACACTACGGAAACTGCATAACGTATCATTTGTTGGGCATAACCATTCTTAAAGGATACACAATAACTTGCTTTCTTTTTTCACTAACGGTGCTGAGGAAATTCGAACCCACGACAAAAACGAAGTGAAACGTTTCCATGCCACGGCAGTTTTAAGTATACAGGACACTTTTTCAGGGCCGAAGCGTTTTTCTTTGGACAATTGTGAAAGTTTAAATCTAATAGTGCTGTCAACGATGTCTTCGGGATAGCCATTAGAACGAAATTATATTATATATTCTCAGCAGACACATTGCATTTATATATAATTCTCAAAGAGTGGAGTATTACCACAATAGCTTGCAATTTAGGGGCGATGACCGGATTCGAACCCAATATATATATATTATAGTACTTATATATCTCTGGCACTGATAAAAGGCTAAAAGCCGAAACACAATTGATAATTATAATGAATGATTTTCCCCTTACCCACTGAGGTGAGGCGAAAACATGGCAAGATTGACTTGAAAATTTCTCACCTTAATTATTGGGCATAAGAAATAACCAATTGAGCAACAACAATCAGAGAATTATTGTCAACTCAAAAGTGTGCATGGAATAGTATGGAATACGGCAGTCTCATAAAATGGAGGATGAAGGAGGGTCAGAGCCTTGATGTATGTAAATAAGAACTGCAGCAACAGCAATCAAATCATTAAGGTAAAATTAGAACATAAAAGGGTACAATGAATAAAACGGTAAATACCTGTAATAAATAATAGAGGGAAGATGTGGTAGGAGAGCATTAACATGAGCAAATAAAGAAACAGAGAACGTCAATCAAATGATAAATAAGAATTCAAGATCAAAAAGCGTACATGGAAAAAAAATGAACATAATACTAAAGAATGGAAGGTAAACGGGGTAGTAGTACGTTCATCTGAAAAACTAAACCGTGAAACAGCAATAATCAAATGATAACTGTCAGCTCAGCAGGGAAAAGCGAGCATGGAAGGAAAAGGAAAGTAGAAGTAAAGAATGTAAGGTAAATGGGGAAAGCAGAGTATTAAGGTGGAAAATTAATTAATGCAACAGTAACAATAAAATCAATAATGTGAGCTCAAACTGCAAGAAGGTTCATAGAATAACAGCAAAAATAGACATAGTAAAAAATGAAAATTAAAGGGGGAAGCTAAGCATAAAGATTAGGATTTGAAGAAACGAAAAACAACAATGACGTTATTATTGTTAATTAAAAATGCCAAGGCCTACATTAAATCACTGGGAACTTACAAATATTTGATAGAGAAGGGTAATAAGGGTAACAGAGCATTCATATCTGGATATTCGTATTGCAAAAACAACAATTACATCGTTAACGTCAACTCAAAATAAAAAGTATCACATGAAACAAAACGGAGCAAAGCAACAACAAGGAAGAAACGGTAGTAGGGGTAGCATAGCATTAAGATCAAGAAATAACCAATGTAACATCATAAACCCAATCATGAGAGTCAACTCAAAATGAAAGAGCATATATCAATTAAAGGGAAACATAGCGATAGCAAAAGAAGGGAGGTTAGAAAGGTTAGCAGACTATTGATATATAGAGTTGGTAATGCAACAACAACAATCACATCATTAATGTCCACTTCAAATGTGAAAGAGTAGATGAAACATAAGGGAGAAAGCAACAACAAGGAAGAGACGGTACTAGGGGTAGCAGAGAAATAAGATCAAGAAGTAACAAATGCAACATCATAACACAAATTCTTAGAGTCATCTCAAAATTCAAGATCATAAGTCGATTGAAGGGCAACATAACAATTGTGAAAAATGGAGGGTAGAAGGAATAGCAGAGTATTTAAGTCTGATTATTTCTAACGCAATAACGACAATCAAATTATTAATGTCAACTCAAAATGCAAAGGCGTGCATGAACTAAAACGGAACACAGCAACAATGAGGGAAAGTAGGAAGTTGTGGTAATAGAGCAACAAGATAAAATAATAACCAATGCAACATCATAATTCAACTCATTAGAGTCAATTCAAAATGCAAAGGCATATACCGATTAATGGAAAACATAGCGAGAGAAAAAAAGGAGAGATTAGAAGGGGTAGCAGAATACTCATATCTAGGAATTCGCAATGAAACGACAAATGACAACTCAACGATGTCAACTCAAACTACAAAATCCACTTTTAAAAAAACTTAACTAGCAATAATAAAAAATGGAGTGTAGAAACGGTAACAGAGCATTAGCACCAGAAGACGATTAACACAACAGCAATCAATGGAATCAAAAGAGTAAAGACATGGAAAACGTGTACATGGAATAGGATAGAATATAGCATAAATAAAAGACAGATGGTATTAGGATTACCAGAGCATTAACATAGGAAAATGATGAATGCAACAAAAACTATCAAAGCATTAGAGACAACTCAAAATTCAAAAGTGTACAAGGAGTAATAGGGAAAACGGCAACAACAAGAGAGGGATGGTATTAGGATTACCAGAGCATTAACATCAGAAAATGATGAATGCGACAACAACAATCAAATCATAGGAGAAGACTCAAAATGCAAAAGTAAACATTTAAACCCAGCTAGCACGGGCTTTTGATGACTTAAGCCAGCCCGGGGGGGGAGGGGATGGTAGGCCCGCGGCTGTTTTAAGCTATATAACTTCTATAAAACGTGGTTTTATGCTTCGATATTTTGGTTGTAAATACTTCGACACCTTTAAAGTTGAATTAAAGCGTTTTTATTGCGAAATTGTTGGTAAAATACGTGTTTTTATTAGTATCATAAGGTAAGGTAGTTATCTCAGAAAATGTTTACCGGATGTAAGTCTGATCGAAATGGAATGGAAGTTGCTACACTTTATTTCCTGAATTAAAAGCAGCAACAGTTACCTCAAAAGCAATTTTGAGCAATACAATAGTTTTCGATTCTAAATATCTGAGAAACATCAGTATTTGTGACTAATATCGGAACCAATAGAAAAGATGAGGAGTCTCAATAATCGTAGCTAACCCACTTGAAAGAAAAGATGTCGATTATGTGTCACGATATGCATTTTTTGGAACAGTAACATGTGGTTATACTTGTTTTAAATGCCATTCTTTAAGCTTTCTAGATACAAATTTGTCAGAAAGTTAGGATAGGAAATACTACGCCATCAAAATCGAAAATTACCCATTAATTAATGCTAATTGGCTTTCAAATAGCATCAATCGGTTTGAAATGTATTAAAAACTTAATTTCAGGTCATGCTACAAAATATTTGTAAAATTCGTCAAAAATATCACCAGTTATAGCCCTTTGAAATTTTCCACCATATGTGCTCAACATTCTTATCAGGGGTCACGTGGCCAGACCACAGGCCATGACGGCCAAAGTTTTCTTATCAAAAGTTTGCCAGATAAAAGTTAGGCGAACTCAGAAAGTTTCAGCAACTTAAAAGAAGGCATTTAAAAATTATTAAACAATCTTCACAGCCGCGGGCCTACTAGCCCCACTCTCAACCACTCTAAAAGATCATTCTCCTCAGAAAGTGATGGGTGCAACAACAACAACCAAATCATTAGAGTCAAGTCAAAATTCAAAAGAGCAGTGCGAGTAAAACAGAATATAGCAAAAATAAAATACGAATTGTGTAAGGATTAACGAAGCAGTAACATCAGAAAATGTTGAATGCCACAACAACAATCAAATCATTGGAGAAAACTCAAAATGCAAAACTGAGCAATTAATTGATACGGAAAACGGCAACAATAGAAAAGAGATGCTACTAGCATTTGTAAAGCATTAACATGGGAAAATGATGAATCCAACGACGAGTATCCAATCATTAGAGTCAAGTTAAAATTCAAAGGAGTAAAGGGAATACGACAGAATATAGCAACAATCAAAGTGAGATGGTACAAGGTCTTGCAGACCATCAACATCAAAAAATAGTGAATACAACAGAAACTATCAAATCTTTAGCGAAAACTCAAAATCCAAAAGTGTACATGAAAGAATATGAATCAAGGCAACAATAAAAGAGGAATGGCATTAGCATTAAAAGATCATTCTCATCAGAAAGTGATGGGTGCAACAACAACCAAATCATTAGAGACTACTCAAAATGCAAAAGTAAACAGGAAATGATTTGGAACCTGGCAAAAAGTGATAGTAGTGGGTCTTGCAAAGCATTAACATTGAAATATGATGAATGCAACAACGACAATCAGATTATTGGGGTCCAATCATGTGCAAATGGTCACATGGAATAAGACAGAATATAGCAACAATAGAAAAAGGTGGTATTAGGACTACCAAAGCATTAACATCAGAAAATGATGAATGCAACATCAACGATCTAATCATCAGAGACAGCTCAAAAGGCAAAGATGGGCAAGCAGTAATGGGTGACAGGGCAACAATGAAAGAGGGATGGTATTCAGATTACCGGACCATTAATATCGGGAAATAATGAGTGCAACAACGACAACAAAATAATTAGAGAAAACTCAAAATGCATAAGTGTACTTGGAACAATACACAACACGGCAACAATAAAAATGGGATGGTATCAGGATGTGCAGAGCATTAACCTTGGAAAATAATGAAAGCAACAACGACAATTAAAACATTGGAGTCCAATCAAAATGCAAATGCTTACATGGAATACAATAAAAGAAGGGTGATATTAGAACTACCAGAGCATTAATATTAGCAAATGACGAATGCAACGACAACAATCAAAGAAGTAGAGTTATCTCAAGCTGGAAAAGTGTACAAAAAATTGAGGGTAGAAGGGTAGCAGAGCGTGAAGATTAAGAAATAACCATTGCAACAATTGGAAGTATTATTTTTATTTTGAAGTGCAAAAGCATACATGGAATGAAAGTGAAAAATAGTAGCAATAATAAGAGCGGACGGTGGAAGGGGTAGTATGGTATTAAGATGAGGAAATAAGGAATGCAACAACAACAACACCACAAACAACAATAAATCATCAATATGAACTCACAATGCAAAAGCTTTCATGTAATGTAAGAGAACATGGCAACAGTAAAGAAGGAATAAAGTTATTAGGGAGGCAAAATATTCTTTGGGGGAAATAAACAATGCGACAACAACAATAAAATCATTAATCTCAACTCAAACCCCCAAAGCGTACCTCCAACGAAGTGGATCGTAGCAATGGTAAAGAATTCAAGGTTTTAGAAGTAGCAGAGGATTAAGTTGGGGAGTAAAAAATACATCAACATTTATCAAATTATTATTGTCAGCTTAAAAATTAAGATCCGGTACCAGAAGAAAAGAGAACTTAGTAACAGAAAAGAATGTTACATATAAGGAGTAGGGGAAGATAGAGCTGTGGAATTAAACAATACAATAACAATTCGTGAAAGTCAACAAAAAATGTAAAATGCAAAATGGGACACAAGACAACATAGCAATAGCCGGAGCTGGAGGGTTGTGTTTTAAAACTAATCAACGCAAAAACAACAATCAGGTCTTTCATGTCAACTAAAAATGGAAAAACAGAAAAAGGATTAAAAAATCTACGTAATTGAAAGGGATAGAAGATAGGAAGCGCGAGGAATGCGACAATGCAACAACAATCAAATCTCTTACATCAACTGAAAATGCAAAAATTGAAATTGGACAAAAATTAGGTTAGCAATATTAAGGAATGGGAGTAGAAGACGTAGGAAGGGGACTAAGCTTTAGAAAAAACAATGCAACAACAACAGTAGTATAATAGATGTCAACTCAAAATGCAAAAGAGAAATTGGACAAAAGCGTAAGTTAATAATAGTAAGGGGAAGGCGCCGGAAGAAATAAAACAAATGACTTTCAGTAAGGAATAGAAAGTAGAAGAAATAATAGGTTTAAACTGTTTAATTAAACAATGCATCAAATCATTGATGTCAACTCAAAATCCTGAAACAGTCATATGACACAAGGAGAGATAGTTAATATTTGTAATTGAGGGTAGGGTTAGATAGATAGAATCAAGGTATAAAATCAAACAAGGGATGAAAAATAACCGCACCAGTTATGTCAACTCAAATTCAAGAATGGAAACGGGGCAAAAGGGGAAATAGTAATAGTGTTTCTTGTCGGTTAGTAAGAGTAAAACAGTTTTAATTTCCAAAATTAATCAAGGTAGTAACAATAAACAAATTTGTAATTGTGAAGTCAAAGTGAGAAAACGTGAGAAACAATCAACAAAATATAACAGATGTAGATATGGGTTAATTTGGATTATAACACAATTTTGCTGTAAAATTGAAGAACGGAAGAAAGAAAGAATTTAAGATGCAACTTTTGATATCAAGTGACTTTCATGGTAAACGAGACAACGTTCTTTACATTGTCCCTTGAAAGCACTCTGTTGGATATTTCCGTACCTACGAAGGAAATTTCTTTGTTTACCAACATTTAAGTGAGACTAATCCAATTTTGCAAAAGATTGATTACCATTTGCAATATGTGGGAACAGTCCCTGCTGTTTTTCTTCTGGTGATGATACCAACACGTCTATCTTTCTGCTGTTCAATTTCTTATCGCTTTTCTCTAAGCTACCTTTCCACACCAAATGTCTGTACTGCATTACTCGTTAGATGATCATTACGCCGTGAGCAAATTACAATTGCAGCAATTCATCTTTATACTTACATTCAACTGTTACTGTATCTAACTACAGTAGGTGACAGTCAATGGTGCATTGTGGACCGATTTTTGGTAAAGTTGTACTCCAGTAAAGGAGATTCTGCTTTCTCTGTACGTTTACCTTAATACTGTTTAAGAACTACCATAAACCATCGCCACCAGTCGCCATCGCCATCACCTTTCCTTTGACATCTTTCTTTTGGCAGCCATTGTAACATCTCTCTTGGGACTCGACGGTATATTTTTTTAAGGTTTTGCAAACCGCCAACACGCTTACATCCTAATTTTGTCATTAGTGATAAGTATTGGATAATTATGTCAGTTATAAGTATAGGAGCACTTGTTCCCTTTGACCTCGTAAATCCACAATCATCTTCATGATCTTAAATTTCCCGTCACTAAGTTTACTTGACTCTTGTGACACATTCTAATGGCTTAATACTTCTACGATGCTTTTGCTATTTAGCAAAATATATTAGTGGCTGAAAACTCTGACGAGCAAGCTTTGAATGGTGGAAGGATTGGTTGTTCAAATCTATTGGAAAGATCCGCGGTACTGACCATAAAGACTTTCTGATCTTCATTGCTTACAACGAGGCATTGGATTCTCATTGCTATTTACAACTAAATGGAAACATAGTCGGGGTAGTATATTTCGCGCACCCGTTGTTGCTTTGCTGCAAGGCTTATGAATCAATCACAGAGGATATGGACGTTACACAATGGGACAATGAGACAAGAAGCTGATCTATTGTGAAGTAGGAATCAAACAAGGATGCATTATGCTATGCAGGCTGTTTACTTCGTA
This sequence comes from Alatinidae sp. Z8VKAUB7J3, assembly GCA_010016025.2. NCBI lineage: Eukaryota > Metazoa > Cnidaria > Cubozoa > Carybdeida > Alatinidae > Alatinidae sp. Z8VKAUB7J3. Next base: position 143,285,298 of record JAAAKM020006971.1, on the reverse strand, counting down.
GAAAAGTGCGGCCAAGTCTGAGGAGTTTTGTATTTGTCGCTCTCCTGATAAGAGACAGATATGCAACAGCACTGTTCTCATTATCATTTAATTCGAATATCTCCGACAAGCTTAGGACACCCCGGACTTTGCTTTAAACTGAAAGGCCCCCAAAAGAAAATGGTGTACAAAGGCGAAGCAGGCAATTCGATCAGCCGGAAAGGAATGTCAGTAGAAAAATTGTCTCAAGTGATAACTGTCACTGAGCATCAATGTTAAGTACTTTTTACATCAAAGGCAAAATGGTCATCATTAGAGTTATCATATGTTGGAAAACTAAAAATATTATCGTGCGTTCTTTTATATTGTATGTTCAGATTATGCAACGGAATCGTGTGACTTGCTGAAGACGGTAGCAGTCCCTATCTGGAGACAGGTGCGATTGCACGTCCAAGTGCCCATCCACCTGCAAACAACGCAGCACGAGCGAAAATCTGCTCATGCGTACACCAGTTTCAACGGCGCAATCTCTACGTACAAAATTTTGAGTCAGAAACATCCTTCGGCCATATGAGTTTTTGCTTATTTTATCCAGGGGTCATTATTTGCATACTAAGTTTGCCTTGGGTTGTTTGTTTATTTGAACTTGTATTTCCTGTGTGAATAATATTTTGCCTCGAATCTTTTTCCTGCCGAGCTTCAGTAACCTTTTCCCCAATTGACCAAAAATATGCTCTAGGTCGTTGTTCTGGTGATATTATGTGCAGCACTTCCTGGAAAAAGTTCCAAATATCAACATACATTGCATATATAACCTAAATTAGAGATAGTTTCACTACTGCCAAAGAATTCAAAAAAGGAAACATGCTAAACTTACATTACGTTTCAGACATACTGAAACACTACAAGTATAGCGAGGTCTTAGTACCGTATAACCCCGCATACAGTTGCACCCTGCGTATAGTTTCATGTGACTTTAACCGGTTTTAGTTGCATACAACCATAGTTAAGACATATTGCAAAAATATGTACCGATATATATAAACTGATGACACGAATGTATTTTTCCTTTAATTATTTTGCTTGAACTCAAAGTAGATTAGCTACAACGATGTATTTGTTACCTTGTATTTCTTATCATTCGGTAATTCTTAGTTACAATGCTCTTTATAGTTGTGTATTCACCTGTCTTTAGGAACTGCATTGTAGCTAAATTATCAATTTGATTGAAATTTTATCGAAAGTTGATGAACGAATATTATATTCTGTCTCACTGGAAACTCCGAGAAAGAAGTCTTTTAGGCTGGCAACCTTTATTCAACCTTTGAGCATTCTTTTCAAAGTCTACTAAGACTTTTATAGTTGTATGCAACTGTAACCAGAGCAAAATATAGATTTTAAAATTCCTGAAAAGCGAGAAATCCGCTTATAGTTGCATGCAACTTTATGCGAGGTAACACGGTGTGTACGATCGCATACTCAGCAGAAGGTGTATGTGAGATTCATTGCTGGTGGACAAGAGTATTCCAGATGAGGGTTGCGATAGTAATGTATGTCAATCAAGGCTTTTGTGCGTCTAGGACATCCACATGTAGCTATAAGTGTTGATCATGGAGAGGAACGTGGGTGATGATATTTATATACCATTCAGAGAGAAATCGAAGTTGTACGGATTCGGACGTATTGCGCTAATGGAGTAATGTGTCGCATGAAGTCTTACCAAGAATTACATAGGAAGGATCAGTATGAATATTCCTCTATGGCCGCCTACAATAAGAGGAGGTGGCTGGTCTTCGTAAACAAAGGATAGGGATAATCATAAACAGATTATACGAATAACTATAAGGACTCTTTGCAGCTCAACGTATCTTAAAATACTTGTACAGCATCACAACTTTACCTTGACTCAGGCAATTGACTCGTTTTCTGTTCCCTAGATCTTTCCTATAGTTAGAACGCCAAGAAGGAAATCACAATTTTGACAACAATTCGTTTTTTCTTGTAGACTTCGTCAAGTCTTCGTACACTGGAGGTCACAACATTGATCGTTTAACGTTGTGACCTCCATTATACAAAAACCTGACGGAGTCGTGAAGAAAAGACAAAACGTTGACAAAATTGTAGTGTCCTTCTTGGCATTCTACGTATAGTTTGTTGGTGTAGTTGTCACCATAATATTTAAATCTTTCCTAGTAATGATGAGATCGAATTATTACTTCTGTACCCTCTAGTAATGCGTTCCTCGTTTTCCGCACGACAATATTCCCTGCTTCACTCCTGTCAGTTCTTGCTGAAGGCCAAGGATTCAAGACGTGATTATTCACGTGATTTATGTCATTCAGCCGTGTTTGAGAAGATTTCCCTCGTCTTCCTTTTATGTTGTCATACTTGCTAATAATGTCTTTGCGGGTTTTCGTTTTTGACATCTAAGAATGCTTTTGTGTTTCTTGTTACTTTTCTTTCCCAATATATTTCCACGTCGCCTCAGACTGACTCAAACCTGGCTCACCATCCCTGAGTGCATTATTCATAGTTATAGCTTCTTCTTTATTTGCTTTCGTCTTTATCTGTCTGTATCTTCCTTTCTTGATGTAACTCTTATTTTGTATCGATGGCCATAATGTTTACTTTGTGTTTACTTTGTGTTACTAGCTTGTGGTGTTATTTAGCCGGGTGTTGCTGCTGAACATCAAGCCACTACCTGCAGCCTCAAATGTTCAGCCCATATCGAAGAATCCTAGCTGTTCCAAGTAAGCATGTCTTCTGAAGAGTGCCAAATGAGATGGTAGGGCTGATGATATTAAGCCAATCCATGAAACTCTTCGAGATGGTACCTAGTGCCCCAATGACAATTGGAATAACTTTGATGCTACTACATTCCCAGATTCTCATCAATTCCCATTTCAAGTCCTGGTATCTGCTTACCTTCTCTATCTCTTTCTCTTGTACTCTTGTGTCTAAAGGGCAAGCAACATCGATAAGCAAACAACATCGATTTTGTTTATCACGAATAACAATGTCAGGTTTATTATGTTCTAATTTTCGGTCTGTCTGCACCTTAAAATCCCAGAGCGCCTTAATCTGATCATTCTCTGTCACTGCTGCTGGTGTGTATTCAAGGGGGTGGTTACGGGAGAGGCTACGACGGGTGCAAATCCCTTCTGCTTTGACCATCAATCACTTTTGACTGTTAGTTTTTAACGGTGTACTTCTAATATGTGTTCGTCTAAGGCTCCCAAATGGCGGGAAAATGCATCTAATAACATAAATATAACATAACATTGTATTAAATAGGTAAAAATCACCCCTTTGATCTCAACCACTAAACTTGTTAGTGGATCTTATGCGCAATCTCTCCCCGGGGCATTTTCTCAAAAAGAGACGCATTTTTCTTGTGTCTCGCTGCCCCAACAACTTTAACTTCAAATCTACCCCCACCTACTTGGTCAGAGAAGAATGCATTTCTTTTTAACTTCTTTAGCAACCTTATTTGAAACTAAGCTGAACAGTAAAAGTTCATTTACTTGTGCATTGGAGTGAGGATAAAGGAGAACCTACATTTACAAGTTGCCTGGAGGCATTCGACAAAAGTACCAGTGATGTCCCAAATGGGGAGCGGCCCTTTGATAATTATTAAGGTTAATTCGTCACGGTGGTGACAAGATAATTTGGTATGTAACATGGACTGAGTTAGCAGTCTTGCATCAATATCGACTACGGGACAATAGCTTCCTTTAGCCATTACGTGTTGCACTGCCAAAGAACTAACTAACCTAATTAACGTACTTACATAGTTTTACCCTTCGTACTGTACTCAAGACTGGGTACTTTAGTACACTCTTTTTTTGATAAACAACTCACTTTTTGAATTTTGCCCCAAAGGTTGTTTAGTTCTTTGGTCAAAAACGCCCCCAAAAGTTGTTTAGTAGTTGTTTTTAGATTATACTGAGTAAACATTTTAAATAATTGATAAGGAATTCTGGAAACTAAAGGCCTGTTCTTTTTTTCATGTCAGAATTCAGATAACAACGCCAACATTAGTCAAATTCTGGGTGAATTCCTGGGTTTTTTTTCACGAAATATTGGCAATGGTAGCTAGATCTCATTACCCTACTCTAGAGGATGTTTAAAGTTGGTACTGGTAGCATTGGTTATTAGTAGTGTAAGGATATTTTATTCTACATGCAATAATATGCTGTACTTTATGCAGTAAGTTTGGACATGGGTTTTGTTACAGCTTTTTATTACCATGTATGGCCTTTAAATGTTATGTTCCATAGCAACTCTCAAAAAAACTTTTTGGTCACCATTCCATTAAATATTGATTTGCCGTTAACAGTTGTTTAAGGTTTTACATACAAATTCGCCCCATGTAAGTTGTTTATAAGTTGTTTAAAATTTCAGTACTTTTCGGGGTGACTTTTTTGTTTTGGGGGTTGTTTATATAAAAAAGAGTGTACTCATTACTGTGCTTACGGGACCAACTCAGTCAAGACGAAGATACTTTGAGGTCCATCTATATGGACTATTCCAACTTTTCGAAGGTGCACCCTTGTCACATTGTCCCTTGTCAGGTCAGAATGCCCAAGCTGAAATCACCCACAAATTGTGTGGAGACACGAGTAAATCCAGCCAACTTAGGTGTTTGGTTAACAGGTCGTTCAACTCAGTAGATGGATCTCTTAAACATCATGGTGGGCGAGTGAGTCAATCATATGCCTACAAGGAACGCGTCCCGTTGTTTCTCGACATTGAATCATTGGTGGCAGAGGAGTTCCTTCCTGGCACAACACCCGCTTTCGAATCCCTCCAACGCAACGCCTTGTACCATAATAATTAGCAACGTAATTTATGACTATAACTTTTGTTAATTCATGTCAATACAGTTTTACATATGGTCTCGTAGTTGCTTCCTTATCCTAATATATGAAGAGTATATCACGTGGGCGAATTTGTCATCCAAATTCTTAATATGGTTAGAGGACCACATGGTTTCCGGTTATTCTATTGACTAGGTTAATTCCACTCGTGCTTCTACGCATGCGTGTAACATTTGCATTAAATGTAAAACAAGTGCATACTCTAAAATGAATTCCCATCTAACTGTTACATACTAACGCGTGATTCTTAACAAATGACAGTCTTAACTTAAACTAACAAAGATGGCACTGAAAAAACAACATAGTTTTGGCTCCTTACTATACCCAAAACATGGCCTGTTCTCCTTTGTTTCAGATAGCATACACCCTTGCTCAAAATTTTCTCTACCGCATTGTTGAATTAGTTAGTGAAGTTAAAATCCTATTTGTTATTTGATTTCCTTCTCTTTCGTGAAATACCACTCCATTGCTGTAAGACATAGCCGTTCGGAGCAACCAAAAACTTCTCTCAAGCACTACCACTCTGCAGCAGTAGTAAGGTGATGTATTGAGTGGATGGAGAAACTTATTTCCTTTCATAACGAAGTAGATTACTTTCTGTATTTGTCATTTATTTCCACTATTTCAGGCAAATATAAAGGAAGCATTTAAAAGGAGTCTAAATGGACGAGAATGTCGGAAAAGAGCTCTTCTGCATATGTGGGATAAGGGTAAGCGTCATAACAAGTGCGCCCATATCTTTATAATTGGCTGTTGCGTGAGTATTAGGACGAAGTGTATTAACAGCTTCACAATCTATTCTATGAAATTCGTTCAGAGTATAAGGGTTGAAATAATACGTGCGTTATATCTAATGGAGCATGAATGAGATTGTTATCACCGCTGTCTAGTATATGATAGAGAGTGCGTAATAATAACGCTTTTCTTCATAACATCCGCAGAAAAGGGCGTGCTTAGTAAGATTTACAACCAATAAAGAACCCTTACAATCAAGTATAATACACAAGGCACACTACACTACTTACCTGATCCTATCAGCAGTAACGATATGTCGTGTGCGTTTAAAATATCCATGGACGTAATCCTTGTCGTTTTAGGATTCCCGTTTAAGAAGTAATTTGTTCTTATTCCTTGCTCGTAGTTCCAAATACTACAAAAATAAAATCAATAACTAAATAGCGTCATTTTACTGTGAATGCAATTTGGAACACCAAGCTCAATGGCAACAACTATCACTAAAGCTCTTGTAATCTACAAACGAGACCAAAATGAGTATTAAACTGCGACCATTACATTTGAAGTTGGCTTTTGCATAAGACTGTGGGTTGCGAGTAGGCTCCCAGGGCCAAAGAGACCCTCATCCATAACTAAATAGGTAAGCATACTAGAAAACAAAAACGAACGGGCATTAGTTTGGCTCGTCGCCCTCATGAAAAGTGGCAGAGTAAACTTGTTAATTGCTTTAAAAACACTGTACAATAATCCTGTTAACGCAATTTACTTTTCTTCTTGATCACTCTAGGTTGATCAATGCCTGCCTAATCCGAAGAGTGCGTTTTAATTGTACTATTTTAGTTGGGGAACGATCAGAAACCTCAAACATTAATAAGAACACATTGTCAGAAAAGTACAGGCGTCTAATTTAGAAATCCTTCACTCTGTACACTTCTCGTAGTACTGTTGTCTACTTACCTCACTCCTAGTCGGTCAGCAAGAGCTAGATGAGGCTCATAAGGATGGAATTTTACAACACATGGTGGATTCACGTTCCGATTAATAAATACTTGATCATCCAAACGTTGGGGTGCTGAAAAGGAAAAAAAATGACAAAACAATGTAAAAAGACTTTTGGAGTAGCAAAATTGTCTCCACAGTGATAAACAGCGCTACTTGCTCAATTGTAAGACGTTCGCTAGAGAGGAAAGACGCAGCATACATGGGTTACGACGAAAAACGAGTGGACACGAACAAAGGGGAAGCACTATTGAGTGTAGGTGCGTTTTTAAAGATCAAATCAGTAACTGTAAAATGTTTAAATTGTATCGACGTAAATCTCAAATGAGGTGTCGGCACTTTCCTTAGCAAGGTTAAGCTTTTAAAATGGGAAGGCGAAAACAGAACATATCTCTTGTTAATACGTAAAGGGAATCTCGTTCGCTGTCGTGGGCACACATTGTCGCTTTTTACTCTTCTGTTTTCCTTATTATATACCATCAGCTGTAGCAGATATTTCTAATTGTACATTTACCCGAGATATTCAATAATTTTAGTAGAATTTTAGGCCAAGGCTTCTCAATGGTTCTTTACGATATTTACTACATGACACTTGCCAAAGCAGAAAACAGCTATCTCCCTGGTTTTGCCGCAACTTTATCATTTCTAAGTAGATGTCAACACGTCGGATAACGAAGACGTCATATAAGGTTTACTGATATAAACAGCAGTGGTTTGAGAAAGTGGCTAAAACTATAGAAAAGAAACTTACTTGTACGACGTAAAATACCTGGGCAAAGCTAAAGGCAGAAAAACCTAATTGGAAAAGCCTATTAGACTAAGTTTATGTATGTACTGCCCAGTAACTGTCGCAGTACCATAAGCACAGCGTTCCCTTCCATTTAATAAAGAAGCAAATAACTCCGAAGGGTACAACATACCTCCTTTTTGAGCCAATTTTTGAGACTCTTGTCTGACTTTCGAATTTCGTAGAAACCGCCATTCTCGCTGAATATGTTGTTCACTGTTTGGATCAAGTTCGTCTGGGGGCTGAAATAAATTAGAAAAATAAATGATGAGTTCCGACACTGCGCCACTATTTACTAAAGTCATAGCAATCCCACATTTTCAATAAGTAATACCACTTATGGCTACACCAGCTTAATAACATGAAACAACCAGGGTGGAAGATGTGGTATTAGGCCCAACCGATTGTGTGCCATTACAGTATCAAACATTTGTCAAAAATCTATTTTTGCTGGTTTCCACAATTATAAACTACGACCAAATAACGAGGTCTTGGCAGGGATTCATTAAAAAATGAAAGAGCATTTCTTGGTGATTGGAGAAGACACTATTTTACAGTGGGCAGTATTTAAAAACATATCTATGGAAATTGCTAGGTATTTTTAACTTTTTCATATTTATATTTTGATATCGAAATCAACATTGTTGCCGCAATCATTTTAGTTATCATTTTAGTCTCACCAATCTTAGCAACAGCAAACACAACTCCACCCCTGAAATACGCTGAACACTCGGAAAACGTCCTCTTTCGGCTGACGCCGTCTTTGTACTTACCTTGTAAATCTATGCAATACTATCCCTGCGTCTGTAATGTTCAGAAGCTCTTCTCAGCCCCACAAAATTATAATACAGAGACTAAAAACTACGGAAGGGAAGTTTGAATATGATTTTCTTATAGCTATTGTTTTGGTATATCTGTTGGATACGTCATCGTTTTCACAGAACCTGGATCTACCAGTAAGTACACTTCTCCCTCAAGTATAGGAAGACAGACAGTGCTCCCAATACTAACACCCCTTGGAGAGGATCGACTGATTTGTCCTGTAACCAAACAGAGTGATGTTCCACTTACCTTCATTACTGACTGTGCAAAGTAACTGCAACACCATTCATAGAACTTTGTTGTCACCAAGGGTGGCTTTTCGGTGGTCGTCTCTTCATCAGAATCCTGTTCATCATCCCCTGGTACGGCCTGCAAGCGTAAGAAGCCGACATCAATTTCAAATATAAACGTCAATTAAATGCCATTTCACATTTCACTTTATAAAACCCCAACACAGAGAGAGTGATGCGTGGTTAAAATACCTGGAAATTAAAATTGGGATTCTAAAGAAAAAGAATTGAAAACTTTATGTTGGCAGTGTTGCAGCTTTCCAAATATCAACAGTTGACTTCGATTGTTTGATGTTTCATGAACTTGAAAATTCAAGTCACTTGTAATCACTTCGTCGACTCTTGATAATTATTCAGCAGCAAAGTTTTCACATTAATAAGTAACGTCCTCATACTAAACCACACATCATAACACAAACCTCGAAAAAAGTGAATGAAAAAATACACCCGTGCATTAACTCTTTTTCCGTGGGCCTCTAGAGTTTAAAGCGCAACGAGGACGTTTTACGCACTCTCATATATGACCCACCTTATACCACAACTCAAATGGATAATTAGATCAGCTTATCCTCACCAAAACATTCATACATAACCACGTAGCCAAGTGCAACCTGCAGCTAGAAAATGCTTACCTCAGGCCCCTTATCAAACATTCTTCTCTTTGTAGAGAACTCGACAGAATGCGGTGTCCTAATGGATGGTGATGGAATACCTTTTTTCTTTTGACTGGTCCATTCTGGAGTACCTGGCTGTGAAGCACTAGTCCCCGAGATAGGCATATGGGTTGTACCACTTGCCGATTGTTGCCTGTTTAATAAATGAATAGTACGTAAAATAGAAATACAAAATGAAAAATTCTCCAGATACAAAAACTAAAAAACTTGAAGCCAATGCAATAACGCATAACAAAACGTTAACACTGCCTCCTGCTCATCTTAGCTGCCAGGTAAACAGGCGAACAACACCAAAAACCCACAACAACAAAATTAACACCAAATTCAACACAGGTTGAACATAAACATGTATGATTTCCTACTCCTTTATCTATAAAAACCCTTTTCTCCCTCTTTTTAGGACTTCCACTTCAAACTGTTTCATTCGTTAACCGGTATTAAGGAAATACATCCTTTGCCGTTCATGCTTATCTTTTCTACAAATGAGAATGAAAGCTTATCGCCTTCAATTGAATTTTATATCACGTAAAGGGTACTGCCCTTTCTTACCTTCTGTGCATGTAGTATTGGCCCCAGACGTTTGTAGGTGATGAAGGTTCTGACTTGTAGCCAATTGAAAAGGCATGCGGCTGAGACATTGTTGCCTAGAAATTAGCAGCGTATATAGACAAAATTAAACTTAAGAGGACTAAAGGTAAGACTACAAACTTTGCATGGGAGAATGAAAATTCTCATATTCAATATATCTCTATTAGAATTCCAACTCGACTTCCAATTCCGACACTTGCTATCGCGGCCTGCTACTTCAGCTTTGCTATGGTGACCCCGATGGCACCACACAATATCTTTTCTAGTCGCCACGTTACCTCCCAATCCCCACACGTGGACATCGACGTCTAACTCTTTGTAACTCCAGAGGTTAGCCTCTCTACGCCTTGTGCTCAATTGCCTTTGGACAGATGACGAGCGGTATTGCAATATTTTCATTGTTTTGTCACACGACGAAGAAACATCGGTTTCAAATAATGCTTGGGCCCTAGCTTAAACTCCCAGTCGTGAAATAATTTATTTCTCCTAGGAACCTCCCGAATTTATGCCATATATAATTAGAACTCTCAGACCCACGCGTTTGCATAATTACAAATGATATCAGTCTGAGCTGAAAGAATTATACTTTAACAGGTCAAGACAGACGGTTGAGGTTTAAATATCAAGATTAAATGTAAAGGAAAATGTTACGAAAAATTTGAAACTAAACAACTATAAAACGTATATTGATCTCACATCAATCTAGGCCGTTGTAGTTCCTCTGATAATTATTAATATGAAAGACGACGCCCAGTTTAAAAGGAAATACTGCACTTTGGCGTCGATTCAACTTATGATTTCAAAATGGAATTGGGGAATGACATTAATATTGCACAAAATAGCGTAAACATATTGTACTGAAAAGCTTTTTTCGTCTGACACTCCTCAGAGTACTAACGTCAGAATGAACGAAATGGAATGTGTGAAAGAGTATACCCAACTGTATTTTTAAAAGAGCCAATCAGAATCTGGACTGCTTGAATGGCTTTTGTTTTTGGATCAATCAGCGTCCATTACAACAAGATTAATTGAATAGGCCTTGCGAGGAAACGAATTCTTTTTGTTTGCATAGTAAAGGCTTTCTTGCTTTTATGTGGACCTACTCCAGAACCGCCAAATGAAATGCAGACCTGGTCTTTCCTATAATAAGGAAGCAATCGTCCGTGTACACGTTGGCACAGTCTGGGTTCTCAAGCAAGTGCTGCCCTATAGCAGAGTCACATTGCTTAGTGGTATTTTTGGTCTTTCACACACCGTTCTACACTTATCAGTCCTCTTCCTCCCTCTTTTCTCTTTACATATACCCTATCAACGTCACTCTTTGAGTGGAATGCTCCATACATTGTCATTGGTTTCCGTGTCTTTCTATCCGTCTTTGTCAGCTCACTTTCTCGCCATTAAATGACACCAGTGCCATAACGAAAAATAGCTACTGCCCATGTATTGATAGCAGATATTTTATTTCTTCCATTCGATTTTGCTTTGAGGACCAATCTAAGCCTTCTTTTGTATTATTATTATTATTATTATTATTATTATTATTATTGCCTTTATTATTAATGTCAGAGAAAACACAACAACTTTTAATTTGTTAATGCCATACACGTTTCAAAGAACATTCCTCGTCCTCAGTGTTTTTTTACAAATCCTGCAATAGCTTTTATGCGGATATCAACAAAAACATATTTCCATGGATATTTTTAAAGGTATACCCGAGAGTGTAGAAAGAGAAAAAAGAACTTCATCGAATTTGTTTACAAATGTTGTGTAAACAAAGAACATATCGTGCGATGTCATGCTCTGTAATTCTTTTTTCTCTTTATACAACCATTAAAAACTATAATTTTGAAACATATTGGAATCTATAAGACCGAAATCGTTGGGTTATCGGTAAACTAACCTCGCAGATAATAAACAAGGAAACACTGCTTCAATTCGTTTTAAGACAAAGCCTGGGATAACAATATCAACCCAACCATTTTTTTGTTTTGTTACCTATAACCGGAAATCATATTTTTTACCCATAGCAAGATTTTAAAGCTTCATTAATATGCCCATCCTATCTTAAGACGTAATAATTTTTTCGCCATGTCTATCGTGGGAAGACATTTTTGTTTTCGATCGAGCATTTTCTCAGGTCAAGAATCGTACACAGATTCAATAGCAAAGCTTTAATACTATAATCTTTTATCAAGACCAGGTGCATCACCATCTGTATACTCATATCCTTAATCACTTGAAAATATCTGCATTAACTTAGAAATACCTTCGTAGTCCATATTAAATCCCATTTCCACTAGAAAGATTTATTTTCGCAAATCAGTTAAGCTGTTTACTTGAATGTTTTGAATATCTGCGGAAAACTAGCTGCGTTTGCTCATTTAATGATTCTATCATACACACCATTTACTTTTTCAATTTGACTGCCTTGTACTGTAATCGCATATGTGGCACGTCGCACTCGTTCGTCTACATTTAGATGCAGCGCCATTAAATCAAAGTGGGAGGGATGATGGAGGACTGAGGTACAGTGAAAGGTTTTGGTTCTAATCACTGATCACAGAACAGTTTTCATCTTTTGAAAATACGATTGTACAAAGGACCCCTTTTTTTTCTTGTTTTACTTGTTACAGTCTTTTCTGTGTCCTTTTTGGAGAGAAGAACATTACGTAGCAAAACTCTTGAGATGCTGAAGCCCTCCCCTCCCCCGACACCACCCCTACCGGCGCAGCCACTGAGATTTCTTTCGTATTTCACGCTTTCTTTTCTTGAACATTTACAAGAACGTCTTGTTGTCATTACACAGTTTTGCTAAATAGTGAATTTAAAAGTTCATTTACATTGCAGAACAATAATACTGCTCGAAATACCGAAGCCATATTGCATCGAATGATTTTCTTCGTCAGACAGTTCCCCAGAGCACAAAACGTTAGAATGATTGGGATGGTACATACGAAGGATTGTACTATCCAGTGGCTTTCTTTGCTTTCTTAAACAGACAAGCAGAAACTGTGCTGCCTGATGGTTCCATGTTTTGGACCAAAATGTCCACCAGAGCTACGTCGATTAACCAAAAAAGACCCAAGGCAAGAGATAGGGATTAAACCAAGAAAAACACTGAATTTCTATGTTGCAACAGCTGTTGCATTGCAACATTTACGAGGCGAAAATGTATGGCACTGACGTTTTAATAAATTATTATTTTCAATTTTTTGTTTCTCGTGTGATGCTGCTATTTTCATCACGCGAACTGCTGCATTTCCCTGTGTTGCCTTGAGCAAAGCTCTGTTGTTAGATATTATAAAACCTCAACCGTCAAGGCTCTTCTATCATGACACGATCAATTGCTTTCCCCAGTTTTGCTTTAAGCAAGTCTCTGTAATTACATCTATTTACGCACAGTTATATATTATCTAAAAATTCTGCAATAGTTTGTTAACATTTCCGAGCAGTTTGAATATAATCTTTGTTTCTCAGGTGCTATTTTGCTTACATTTAAAACTTTAAGAAGTTCGTATAGCAATTTATTTGCTGACATTCACAGCACTTTTGAAAATACTTCGACCCGAAGTTAACTGAACGAAAGTATCAAACTACCAAGAAAGACCGATTTGCAATGAAATTACTGTTTTTATAAACTTAAATTCATCAGTTTTGATGCCCAACTAATTTAAAAAGATTAAGAAGGTCAGTTACTTTCATCTGGAACCCTAGACACCCCCTATTTTCATTTCTGTTTGTGAAGTCTGCCCCAGATATAGATTCAGTACACGTATGGGTTGTTATAGTTTTCATACGTCTCCAAAGAATTAGTTTCATTTAATTGGAAAAGAAAGTGTAAATTTATCTTACGTTTTCAACAGAATTTCTACCATTTTCAACATTCCCTCAATCTTTCAAAACCCTTTTGTAATACCTAGATTTTTGTATTTGAAGGTGCTTAAAAAGAGAACTGACAGACGGTAGATTTTGAGAACAGACAAGGAAATGGCTTTTCATACTCATTAGCTCGATATCTTTAACACCCCAGAAATAGACATTTACAATGGGTGTACTTTGCAGAACCCTTAAGTCACTAAATATGTGTAGTGTGTTTTAAATACAAATGGTGGAGTACTTTCAGCCCATACAGAGAAAACAAAGATTTTAATTTTTGAGTCGTTGAGTCCTACATTTATCAAAAGTGAAGAATTTACAGCCAATAGTTTAAATATTAAGGAATCAGACCCTCACGATGGATCTTCGGTAATATTGTCTTGAATAAACTCAGTGCAAAAATTCATAGTGGCCCCGTCTGACACCTACAATCATTATTTAGCCTCTTGGGCAAAACGGTTGGTAAGCCCTGTTTTAAGACGTCGTATACTAGATACGACACGCTCTGCCTCGGTTGAGCCTAAGAGTGATAGGCATTTGCATTCAATTATCAAAAACCTCCGTATGCTCGGGAAGCAGTCTGCATTCGCCAGTTTAAGACAATCAAGTAAATAGTTGCACAATTCCGTACGCCTTGTGATCATCTACGAGAAGAGCTATGCCCTGTCTTCTTTCATCCGATTTCGATAGTCTTTTACGTTCAGGCTCATCCACTATGCTTAATGATGGAACTTGGTCTTAATTGTTGTCGTTTCGGCGCAATGTAATACATCACCGTTCCGAAGTTCATATTTAAACTTTAAGATTGATCGTGATTTGAATATATCGTAGTCCGGTCTTGACATAACAGACAGTAGCAATGTAACGCCCTTATGTTTTTCCTCACCTTGCTTGATCATATTTTAAGTGGAAAATGTACTCTTCCTTCTGATTAAAAAGCCTCTCTTTCTGAAAAATTTGGCCCATTTTTCTGAGAAGGGAATGCTGTCTTCCGAAAGCAAGGCACTTTCTTCTAAAACAGTGCAACTTGGCAACATTTTTAAAAAAAGGTGAAAACTCCAGAGCAGTCAATTAAAGACCCTTAATTAGCAGTGGGCCCCACATTGAAACTACCCTAAATAAACAGAAAAAACACCAAACAGGCTAACTAATAAATAAAGGGCAGCTGGGGCGTCCAAGAGCGACGTCCCTCAATTTAGGCTACCGGGCAGGGAAGTAAGTCATGAAGCAGGCTCAACCGCCCAGTAGGACCGCCTCTCACGGACCATGGAAAGAACCTGCAATCAATGTGTCATCAATGAGAACAGATACAACATATGATCCTAGCCAAATGACCGAGAAACAAAATCTCCATGGCGCCCTTGTCCTAGGCTCCTATGTCTATAATTCTAATCTCTATCGGTAAAATTGCTGCCTAGGAAGAGGGCAAAACGTCTTTGCCTGGGTAGAGGGTACAATTCTTTGCCTAGGAAGACGGTACAATTTCTTTGCCTAGGAAAACGGTACAATTTCTTTGCCTAGGAAGATGGCACAACTTCTTTGCTTGGGTAGAGGGTACAATTCTTTGCCTAGGAAGACAGTACATTTTCTTTCCCTAGGAAGAGGGCACATTTTTTGCCAGGGTAGAGGGTACAATTCTTTGCCTAGGAAGAGGGCAAGATTTCTTTGGCTAGGAAGATGCCCCACCACATATAGAGTAGTAAATCGTACTCTATGTGGCCTCTCAGTCAATATTTTTACAAAGACGAATTCTCCATTGGTTCTCAGTAGAGTAAAGCGTAATTCCAAGTAACCATAAACCACAAACGAACCAAAATCGCTACTTTTTGATCCTGTGTCCCGGCTCTGCTAAGTGAAGAACAGGCTTAAGATGGGTGACATCAACACTTTGTTAATCTGAAAACAGTCAAGCTTGTAAAGTAGATGCTACCTGCAGTAATTAAGGCCTCGACGAAATGTTTTTCACGATGTTTAGGTGTTCAATTTTAGAAAATTCATGCATTTGACGAAGTCGTCCAGGGTTCTGCTGAGATACAGCGCACAGCAACTCAAAGTCTTCGTCGAAGTTTTCATCAGTATTTGAAATCTTGATCAATACTGGCAAGCCAGAGGCATTTGCTCATGGTCCACATTCTTATTCTTCTTTCAGTGTTGTGCCTATTTGCAGGTTTTCGTCTCATTTAGACTTCCCGCTTCTGGGCTTCTTTCTTGAATTCGGCATAAGATCCTTCAATTATTGAAGACATTAGTCTAAGTCTATTTCTTCGTCTAGGTCTCCTTTCTTCGAATTTCCCTCCTACTATCAGTTTCAGCAAGCTGTCATGTGTGGTGTTGCGTGCCATTCATCCACTCTTTCGCTTATGTATTGCTGAGAGAATGCACCTGCCTTCGCCAAACTTTGTAAGATTTCTTTGACTTTCTCCAATCAGCTTACCTTAAGTATTCTTCGCCACAACCACGTTTGCATGTTTTCAGTCTTCTTTCATCCTCTTTCCGCAGTGTCCATGCCTCAGTTGCATATAGCGACACATTCGGCACTACTGTTTTAACAACACGATTCTTCAGTGACATACTCGAGCCTTTTGTCGACAGTTTTTTTCTTTTATTAGATGTTGAATCGGCCAACCCTATACTTTTATTGATTTCAGTGTTGTCTTTTCCATCTTCTGTTACTATTGTACCAAGATACTCAAATTTTTTAACCTGTTCAAGTTCTGTTCCATTTACATTAATCTTCCCTTGTGTACTTGGTCTTCCGATCTCCATTACTTTGATCTTTTCACATTTATTTTAATTCCAAACCTCATACTCACTTCATTAAGTTCGTTCGTCATTTGCTGCAATCCCTCTTCAGTTATGTCGACCATAGCCTGATCATCTGGAAATCTCACTACCTCACCTACCATAATTCCAGTCTGCATCTCTTTGAGTGCGTCTTTTACCAGTTCTTTAAAAATACGTTAAACAACACAGGGCATCCTTTTCTCACTCCTCGTCCTATCTTATCTCGCTAATCAATACCAATCATTTCCAGAATTCCAAACAGTTTCGTCCGTTGTACCCTGTAGAAATAATCTACGAAGCATAAATAGACATCCCTACTGCTTTCAATACTTCTTTCCCCTAGCAGTTTCAAGGTGGCTATTGCTTCTCTTGTTCCTCTTCCCCAACAAAATCCAAAATAGTCCTAACCAATGTAATGTCCTGTTTTAGATTCGATAGGGCTCCTCAGAATTTGCACGAGTATTTCTAAGGCATGGACTAGGAGAGTTGTTGGGAAAACCCCGCAGATTGCTGTAACTTGGTTGACTATGGCTGTTATGTCATGTCATTGTTAACATGTTAAGTCGATCATGAGCGTGACGACATCGGGCCGCCAGGACTCGACGCGGCGGTCCCAGTCGTCGAGGATGTCGCTGATGCGGTGCCCGCTGATCGCTGTGTTCACGACCACGTCGCGCACGCGCTCGCGCTCGCCCCGGATGATCTCGTGCAGGTGCTCGGGGTAGCTGCGGACCCCCTGCGTGTGGACCAAGCCGTGGGTGATGGAATCGCCCGTGATCACCCAGTTCAGCGGTTCGGCGCCGACAAGTGCATCGGCGAGGCGGCGGAGGTCGGCGGTGGCGGATTCGGCGTTCGGCACGGCATAGAGCCTATCGGCGCGGTCATCCTCACCGCGCTTCTGCGTGTGGGACGACCGCCCACGGGCGCTGCGGATGCGAAAGACTGAAGGCATGACCTCTTCTGCGCTCGACACCCTCCTCGCCCGCATCGTCGAGAGCGGCGTGATGGAGGGCGATCAGGTCGTCAACCACGGCGTGTACGAGCTCATGCTCGCCGGCAGCAGCGCAAAGCAGGAAGGCGGCCACTTCCACGCGGATGGAACGTGGCACGCCGGCGACGATCACTAGGAGAGAGCCTTGCTGAAGAGACTGCTCCAGTTCTCGATCGACAACTCGGTCATGGTCCTTGCGGCCGCGGCCTTGCTGCTCGGTTTCGCGGTGTACCAGACACAGAAGGCTCCGGTCGACGTGTTCCCCGAGTTGAACGCGCCGACCGTGGTCGTGTTGACCGAGACACCGGGCTACGCGGCGGACGAGGTCGAGCAGTTCGTCACCTTTCCGATCGAGAGCAGCGTCAACGGATTGCCCGGCGTACGGCGCGTTCGGAGTAGCAGCGCGATCGGCCTATCAATCGTCTGGGTTGAATTCGGCTGGGAAGCGGACATCTACACGGCCCGCTACCTCGTCTCGGAACGCCTAACGATTGCGGATGAAAACCTGCCGGAGGGGGTGACGCCGCAGATCACACCGGTGACGAGCATCACGGGTGAGATCATGCTGATCTCCCTTCGATCGGACGTTGACTCCAAGGGGATCGCCCGCGTTGGGCCGATGGAGCTGCGTGCGTTTGGCGAATTCGACCTGCGCAACCACCTGCTCTCGGTTCCCGGCGTCTCCCAGGTTGTGGCCATCGGCGGTGAACTTCCGGAGTACCAGGTCAATGTCGATCAGAACAAGCTCCGATTGTATGGCCTGGCGATCGACGACGTCGTTGCGGCCGCGCGCAAGACCCACAGCACGGCAGGCGCCGGGTACCTCCTGAACGTCGAGGGCTTGGAAGTGCCGCTCCGCCAAACGGGCCGGGTGCGGAGCACTGCGGATATCGCCGAGACGATCATCCGCTATCACGACGGCGCGCCCGTCACGATCGGGCAGGTGGCGGAGGTCGTCCAGGCTGGGGCCCTGCGACGCGGCACGGGTTCGGAAGCTGGGGGTCCGGCTGTCGTCTTGAGCATCCAGAAGGCACCCGGGACGAACACACTCGAACTTACGCGCCAAATCGACGCAAAGCTCGATCAGGTCGAAGGCGGCCTGCCGCCGGGGATGATCCTGAACCGGCATGTCATGCGCCAGTCTGACTTCATCAATCGGAGTCTGGACAAGGTCATCGAGGTCTGCAGGGATGCAGCGATCATCGTCGCGATCATTCTCGCACTCTTCTTGATGAACGTACGCGCCACGGTGATCACGTTGATCACGATTCCTCTCTCGATTGCCGTTGCCCTGCTCGCCCTGCAGGGCCAGGGCTCGACCATCAACGTCATGACCCTGGGCGGCCTGGCCATTGCGATCGGGGAAATCGTCGATGACAGCATCATCGATGTGGAGAACTTCTTCAGACGGTATCGAGAGAACCAGCTGCTGCCACCACTCGAGCGCGCCTCACACGCGAGCATCGTTTTCACGTCGAGCAATGAGATCCGTTCGTCGATCGTGTTCGCAACGATCATCATCGTCATGGTGTTCGTGCCGCTTTTGTTCCTCGAAGGACTCGAGGGTCGCTTCTTCCGGCCGCTCGGCATCACCTACATCACTTCGATCCTGGCGTCGCTGCTCGTTGCGGTCACCGTGACACCCGCGCTCTGCAAACACCTCTTCGGGGGGAAGGGGCAGATGAAACAGCACCGGGATGGGCCGCTCGTGCGCATCCTGAAGCATGTCTACGAGCCCGCCGTGCGCTTCGCGGTGTGCTGGCGCAAGTCCGTGCTGTCAGCGTGCATGGCCGCCGCGATCGGCTTCGTCGCTCTCGCCGGCACGTTCGGAACGAGTTTCCTCCCCGAGTTCAACGAGGGGACGTTCACCGTGTTCCTGATGGCCCCCCCGGGCACGTCGCTGGAGGAGAGTGACCGACTGGCGACCGGCGTCGAGCAGCGCATGGCCGAGATCGAGGGCGTCCGCGCCGTCGTCCGACGCACCGGCCGTGCTGAGCGGGACGAGCACGCCGAGCCGGTAAGCAGTAGTGAGATCGAGGTGTCCGTCAAGGCAGGTTACGAACGTGCCGCAGTACGGCGAGAGATCGATCGCGTACTCGGCGCCGTACCAGGAATCACGACGATGGTTGGGCAGCCGATCGAACATCGAATGTCCCACGTGATGTCCGGCACGCCCGCTGCGGTTGCGATCAATGTCTTCGGAGAGGACCTGTCCGTTCTCCGGAAGATCGCCAAGGAGATCGAGACCGAACTGAAGGTCCTGCCCGGAGCCCGGGACGTCAATGCCCAGCGCGAGGTCATGATCAGTACGCTCCCTATCCGTTACCGGCAGAGCGATCTCGCCCGCTGGGGGCTCACGCCCGTAGACGCGGCCGAGCAGGTCCAAGCAGCCGTCTTCGGCGAGTCTGTTGCGCTCGTGAATGAGGGCGTACGGGTCTACGACATCGTCGTCCGCCTTGCGCCCGACCAGCGGACGTCCGTGGACCACGTCAGGTCGCTCCTGCTGCGGGGGCAGGGCGGTGCGCTCGTGCGGCTCGAAGAAGTGGCCGACATCGGAGTTGAGCGCGCCTCGAACCTCATCGCGCGGCAGAATGCGCAACGCAAGGCCGTTGTGTCCGTGAACGTCGCTGAGGGATACAACCTGGGCCACCTCGTAGAGAGCATCCGCAAGAAGGTCGATCCCATCGTCTGGCGCTACGGCTACACGGTTGAGTACGGCGGTCAGTTCGAGGCGCAGCAGTCGGCCTCGAGGACCATCTACATCATGGGCGGTGGCGTGGCAGTGCTCATGCTTCTCTTGCTAGGGATGGCCCTCAAGTCCACGCGGGCAGCCATCCTCGTGATGGCCAACCTTCCGCTCGCCCTCATCGGCGGGATCGCCGCGATCTTCATCAGCGAATCCGAGTCCGTGACTTCCAACATCGCGGCCCTCGTTGGGATGGGGGGCGTCCGGTATCAGGCTCCGATCATCTCGATCGCGAGCATGGTCGGATTCGTCACGTTGTTCGGAATCGCGGTTCGCAATGGCATCCTCTTGGTGAACCACTATCGGCACCTGATGGACGAGGAAGGCAAGACCCTCGAAGAGGCGATCCTCCTCGGGTCGATGCAGCGCCTCGTGCCCATTCTCATGACTGCCTTGACGGCGGCCCTGGGGCTCGTTCCCCTTGCCGCAGCGGCCGGAGAGCCTGGGAGCGAGCTTCTCGCTCCGTTGGCGATCGTCGTTCTCGGGGGACTCATCACCTCGACCTTCTTGAATCTCATCGTTGTCCCAGCGGGCTACTCGCTGGTGTTCCGCGGTAGCTCGCGTCTGCCCCGGGTCTCCGAGATCGACACCGATGAATCGTCTCAGCGGCAGAATGACTCCAAGGAAACGGAACAATGACCAGGCCCCTCTCTGTGTTTCTGATGCTCGTTGCGGCAGCTCTGTTCGCCGCATGCGGGGACCACCACGACTCCGACGACCATGGCCACGAGAACGGCCACGAGGATCATGATGATCATGACCACGACGACCATGGTCACGACGGTGATGGCGACGACCACGACGATCATGCGCATGGTGATCGCCACGAGATCGGCTCGGCCACGATCGGTGGGCGCACCGTGACTCTGGCCGTCTTCGGTGAGATCGAGGCCGGCCATGAGGCCGTGCTCGACATCGAGGTCGAGGGCGGAGCTGCGTCCGCCGTGCGGGCCTGGGTCGGCGTCTCGTCCGGCAGGGGTTCCCTCAAGGCCAAGATCGACGGCAAGGACGGTGAGTACCATGGCCACCTCGAGGTGCCTGGGAAGCTGCCCGAGGGCAGCGAGATCTGGGTGGAGCTCGAGAGCGCCGACGGGAAGAAGGCCCAGGCCTCGTTCAAGATTCCCAAGTAGCCGAGCCCTGACGGCGCCATTTGCGGAGGCTGCGTCATGACGGACCCCGTTGCAGGTGGATCGGGGTCCGTCTACCGATTCCGCGTCCGTGGCATGGACTGCGCTGAGGAAGTCGGCCTCTTGCGTACCGCTCTGGCCCCCCTC
Source organism: Alatinidae sp. Z8VKAUB7J3 (assembly GCA_010016025.2). Taxonomy (NCBI): domain Eukaryota; kingdom Metazoa; phylum Cnidaria; class Cubozoa; order Carybdeida; family Alatinidae; species Alatinidae sp. Z8VKAUB7J3. Next base: position 143,263,873 of record JAAAKM020006971.1, on the reverse strand, counting down.
GTGGGGGCAGACCAGCTCGCGTTCGACATCCTGAATCGCAAGTTGACGGTGACTGTTCCCGTCGGCTGCAGCGCTACGGAGGATGACCTACGTCGTGCCGTAGCAGCGGCGGGCTTGAGCGCGGAACGCTGGTCCATGGACGTCGCCGCGCCCGAAGCGATGGGCCGACGGCGAACCATCCTCTGCTCACTCAGCGGCCTCCTCTTGCTGCTTGGCTTCCTCGTCCACGCGACCGAGCACGGCGTTGGGCATGCGTTGGCCTCCGAGGAGCTTGGCGGAGGCTTCCCACCCGGGTCGATCGTTGCCTACCTCGGCGCCGTTGCGTGCGGTTTGTGGTTGGTCCTGCCTCGGGCATGGGCGGCCCTGCGGCGGCTCCGACCCGACATGAACCTGTTGATGGTCATAGCCGTCATTGGCGCCTTGCTGATCGGCGAGTGGTTCGAGGCGGCGGCCGTCAGTTTCCTCTTCGCGCTGGCGCTTCTCCTCGAGTCGTGGAGCGTGGATCGTGCCCGCCGTGCCATCGAGCGGCTCCTGGATCTGTCGCCGGCGACCGCACGCGTCGTCGATCCCGACGACCTTTCGAGCCGCGATGTACCAGTCGAGGAGGTGTCTCCTGGCGCCTTGATCTCCGTTCGGCCCGGTGAGCGCGTTCCGTTGGACGGCGTCGTCGTGTCGGGCGAGAGCAGCTGCGACGAGGCACCTCTGACAGGTGAGTCCATGCCGGTTGCGAAGCGGCCGGGCAGCGAGGTCTACGCCGGAACGATCAATGCGGAGGCGGCCCTGCGCGTACGGACCACCAAGCCTGCCGCAGACAGCACGCTTGCTCGGATCATCCGCATGGTCGAGGATGCGCAGAGTCGGCGCGCGCCTTCCGAGCGGTGGGTGGAGAAGTTCGCCGCGCGATACACACCGGTCGTGCTGTTGTTGGCCCTCCTTGTCGCGCTGGTTCCTCCGCTCGCCGGAATGTCTAGCTGGGGTGCGTCGATCTACCGCGCACTCGTCCTCCTCGTGATCGCTTGCCCCTGCGCCCTGGTCATCTCAACGCCTGTGAGCATCGTTGCCGGCCTGGCGGCCGCTGCTCGAGGCGGGGTCCTGATCAAGGGGGGGGCCTACCTCGAGGCGGCTGCGCGGGTCCGGGCCATCGGGATGGACAAGACCGGCACGTTGACGCTCGGAGAGCCCACCGTGGAGCGAGTGGTGGCGTTCGAGGGCCACGAACTCGAGGAGGTCTTGGCTTGGACGGCTGCCCTGGAGAGTCGGTCGAACCACCCCCTCGCGCAGGCGGTGGTGGCTCATGTGGACGCGGAAGGAGTGCCCGCGACACCTGTGGCGGAACTGCGCGAACTTCCAGGACGAGGCGTCGAGGGCACGCTCGAAGGGCGTCGGTTCTGGGTGGGCGGCCACCGACTGGTGCATGAGCGCGTGGCAGAGTCCGACGAGGCGCACAGCGCTATCACAGAGCTCGAGTCCGAGGGTTTGACCGCCGTCGCGCTCGGAACCGACGAGCATGTCTGCGGCGTCCTGGGGCTGGAATTAACTGTCGCGAACGGGCCAAAAACAAACTGTCACGGGAAGAAACTGTCGCGAAAGTCGCGAGATTTCTCTCGCTACAGTTTCTTCCCGCGACAGTTTTTTCCTTTAAAGTATATCAATTTTTCTTGGGAAAACAATAGCAAATCTTAAGTACCTAGACAATGCAAAGTGTGAGATCAGATACAATTGAGCTATTGTTTCAAAAACGTCAAATGTGTCATGAATTGTGGCGATAAACAGCAGGTGTTCTAGTTCAGATAACTGAAGTTACATCGGGCTATTCAGCTTCAAAAAGATTGCAATAGGCTCCTTAACACGCCCTCCAGTGTCGTTAGAACGAGAGCATTCAGCATGTATGTCAATATCAGACTACGCAGTCGCTATATTATGGCTATTTAACTTTCATATTTGCAAAAGATTACAAATATATTTCCTATCAAGGCGTCAAGAGCTCTTTGTGCTGACAACTTACTTTAAGAGCTACCGAACCTGCCGAACTTACTGGGGCGAGGAAAGCGGGAGGCGGTTGTTAATACCAAACAATGAACTCTCCAACCTCAAGATTTGTTTTAAGATTAAATTACACTTTTTTACACACATATGTTGGCATCAGCCTGACGTTACTTGAACATCAAATTAAAAATTGGACAAAATACCAAAACCAAAAAGAAATAAAAATGCTAATAAAAAGACTACATTATGGAACACTATCTTTTATCTCGTTATACAACTTCTTCAGCTCAAGATTACGCTGTTATCAATCCAATGAGACCTGAAGAAGCCCTCTATAGGGACGAAACGTTGTCCTAATCCTAGTTTCCTTGTCGGCGTTTCTACATCCAGCAACGGGGTCAGGTAAAGCAGATGGATGGGGGGGGGGGAGGGGGGGAAAGTAGGCTCGGTTAAATTGATTTTTTCACATTCCACTAAGGAGCCTTTGGTTATTGTGTGGAAAGGGGTGTTTCATGTTGATATGTATATCTTGCTGTGAATGTGACACAATATCTGTCACAATCAATTTCAATTTTGATAAAGATGAAAAGTGGTCACGAAAAAATTGAGATGTGGCAAATCTTGGGGGGCATGGCCCCCTCTGCCAACCTGTTCTCCTGTCCCTGACATCATTTTCAGACTCATCGTAGGGTTAAAACTGCTTTGAAGTGTTTCATTTCACCTTAAATCGGTTACTTACACGATTTACTTGCACAATTTACTTACACGATTTCTATTTATTTTCCTGCTAATGTTTCAAACTTTCCCTCCCAAAGTCAGTATATGCATCAGCCGACAAAAACTGCGCTAATCACGCATGTATGATTTGCTATTTCAAAACGCGTTTTGGTCAATTTACACAATAAAATTTTGATGCATGTAAGGCATACACTATTTAAATTAAAGCGATAGGGGGGTGCCACAATTAAAGGTCATTGCATTCTATCTGAAGAAGGGGGCGACGCAATGGGGGTGACGCAATGGGGGTGACGCAATCGGGGCGACGCAATGGGGACGACGAGGGAGTCAAAATCTACGTGACTGTCGGTTTTGAAACGGATTCGATCCCCGGTGGTGACACATTTTCTATTTCTCCAGTGTTCTTTTCAAACCTAACAATCCAAATCCTCTCTTCTCGATGACTGTCGGTTGTGCTTCACTGTTTTCACTTGTCAACATTTCGATAGTTAATGCATCTACGACTCAAAGTGAATTGCTTGTCACGGTTAAATGTCAGTATTTCCGGTGTTCCCTCGCATCCTGTCTATGTACGTGATAGCTGAATACAATCACCACAACAAAGTATAATAGAATAGACAATAAGTTACCTGTAGCCTATTCTCGCCCTGCGTTTTCAGCAAATTCAGAGCTTGTTCCTGGAGACGAGGAATTGTCGTTCATAACGCATTACCTTACATAGTGTGCACCCCCCTACGATTAGGGGGATGAAACTTTTACCAAACTGCCACCATAGGTGGGGGTTGGGAAAATTTCAGAGCTTGTGTGGGGGGTGCCAATATAGGTGGGGGTAAATTTTTTGATGAAGGGGGTGGATTTTGTTGATGTAGAAATTTTCTATCTGGTCATGTTTTGAAAGACCCTTGGGAGAGTTTCCAGGAACTACTTTTTTCTGGTAATTGGTACGGTAATTGGTTGAAAGGGTGCTATTGAGCACATCTTTTAAACTCGATACTGTCTCATGCATGATATACATTCCAAAAGCTGACCCTAACCCAGTCAATGGTGAATAATTCAGTTTGCTACGTGATTTTTAGGTGATAAGCATGGAGGATTAAGAGTGAAATACCTACACAGCAGCGACATATGACGGGATATCAATTAAATTAATACATTACTCAACAGTTTATAGAGCTTGAACTATCAAGATACCATCACATTTAGATTTCTTTGGCGAACTTAAACCCATGCAAAGTTGTATATTTGAGCATCAACAGGTGGTCATAAAACACAAAACAAACAATACAATGCATTTTACGTTTGACGGCAAATTACCCAGGGGAAGAGAGCGAGCTCGAATGCTGGAATCAGTAAAGGATGGTTTCTATGAAGACTTCAAAGCCTCGAAGTGAAAAGTTTTACGAAACGAAACATGTCTATTGGCAAAGCACCCAATCGAAGATGAAAAAGGAAAGGAAGGAAAAAAGAGGGGAAAAGGAAATAAAGAAGAAAAAAAGAAGAAAAAAGAAGGAAAGAAAGAAAAAAGAAGAAAAAAAGAAACGAAGAAACTGAATAAAAGAAAGAAAACGAAAAAGAAAAAGAACAATGAGAAGAAGAGGACGAAGACGAAGAAGAAGAAAAAGAAGAAGAAAATGAAGAACAAGAAGAACAAGAAGAACAAGAACAGGAACAAGAACAAGAACAAGAACAACACGAATAAGAATAAGAATGATGTATGATGTACGATGTATAATGTATGGGTGAATTACTAAAGAAATACTTTAAACCAATTAACCTTTTTAACTGTTTTGAAAGTTTGAAGTGATGTGTAAGTAGATGGACAGAGATTCACAATGAGAATGTAATATTGCACTGTCAACCGTCAGTTTGTAAAGTGCTATCAACATCTGGTGATTAATACATCTTGTTTGACTTTCGAGGAGATTGTTTGATTCGAATCCAAGAGACACCAAGTTCCCGTGTGATAACTTAGTGCACTGAGCCACATCTACCTTTATCAGTAACCTATGAATCTAAGATATCATGTGCTTATTTTTGAATTCGAACTCCTTTCTTTTCGAAATTCCATAACCTTTTCGATGCGTTCGGAAGTAATCAATGGTGCTGTAACTAGGCATAAATTCTATTTAACATTGAACATATTTTACGGAAGACCTCCGGACTTGGGGTAGGTATAAATAGTGTTTCAGAAATGGATATCAATCTGATCCTCCTGCCAAGTGAACTTGTCTTCATGGCGCGCTTAGAATGAAGGGAGTTACGTTACGTTTTCAGTTGCTTGGAGGTTCAGGCCAATCCATACCGGGCCAAGAATAGTGGGGTCAGGTACACGAATAGAGGTGTCCGGTCTTCTTGATCATAGTATTGCTGGTTTTGCCTCAACACGGTATTTTAAAGGATCGCGCCCAGTTAGCAACGTCTGAGCACATCCAAAAGGAGGCTAGACTTGCTTTCAAGTTTGTTAAAAGCTGGTTATAACAACAGTGCTCCAACTAAACAAAATCTTGCTCCCTTTTGTACAAACGATCTCACTTTCGTCCTTAAGTCTATTGATATAAGTATACTAATAATACTTTACTTCGGAATATGACATCACTCCTACACAAGTTAACTGCCCTGGGAATTTGAGTCGGTATTCGGTAATGCCTTCGTACTTGCTGACTTAAACTCAATTTTCAACAAAACTATAATTTGTCTCACAAATTCCCATACAAGAATTCTTGCATGAATAACCACGTGAGAATGTCGCTGCTGTCCGACACACGTGTCTCCATTGTTCGCATCGCTGAGTAAGTCATTATTTTTACCACCAAGAAAACCCATGTGGAAAGGCATTTTGTAACTGAGGTATTAGTTGTGAAACGCAAAAAAGCAGTTGGTTGGAGAAGTCCCTGGTCATTGAATTACAGTTGACATTTTGCGGAAAATTCTTATCCGAATTATATATCCCTGGTTAGGTTAAAATATATTTTGTCAACATCATTTACTCTGATGTTAAAATTTTGACTTGCTATGTCAATTAATACCATCTTTATACATATGTTGAAATATCTAGACAGCTACGTCAGCAGGCTTTCGCTGACTTTTCCCGATTCGCAGGACTGCATATGCAAAGAAAATTGCGGGCGTTTTCCGGCTTGCCTGTCAATTCGATTATGTAGAGAGGTTGTATTCCATCTACTAAATGCGCCACTATGTCCTCCACTAGCAATAAATGACTGGTTATGCTTAGTTATGATCTTTCGTAATTGACGGAATAGTTATTTTATCATGTGTATGCAATGATGACAATTTATATCTTGTGACGTTAAAAATACTTAAATATTTAAAATTAAAAATTAAAAAATTATCACGTAGATTAAGTATTAAACTAATAAACTTAAGTAAACTGATAGAGAGCTCACAAAGAGGCTAAAGAAATTCGCCCATCGACATTTGGTTACGGAAACTTTAACTTCTACGGGCTATTCAAACTAATTTACCTACCTTTTTGCAGTGAGCGCGTCTATGTAAGTCCCCTTCCAAGCACGGTTCAGTAATAATCTGCATCATTTATAAATCTTTTAAATATGGTAAACCGACCTTTAAAAACCCCGCCACTTGCCAAATATCTCGTCTATCTGCCCCTTTCGAATGAAGTAGGCTTTATCTTCATTTCTAATTGAAATGGAATGCCAGAGAGCATAGAACATTCTACAGCGCGCACGACAGGAGAATAGAGAAACGGGCCTAACTTATGTCAATATGATTATAAACAGTCACAGGCTAAAACATGGTTGGGCCTTTGGCAAGGCCTAGCATATAGCCACCTTGCCAATGTCACCCATCCTACCACAAGCAGCTAAAGAGTCGCGGGTTTGCTACTTTTGGTGACCAGAATTAACTTCAAAAGCCATCAGAGAAAGTACAATATTGAAGAAGCTCGCCATCTCAAATTCAGCTCCTAGCTATTAATACTCCCAAACATCAACCAAAACAGGTTCTGAAATTCAATGAGTCGTAACTGTGCGTCTTTTAAAAATACTGATTGGACTATTGTCCACCATGCAACACCAAGAATATGGAAAAGATGTTACCTGAGGTCATAGGTCTGACACAACAAACCTTGCAAACGGCTATGGATGTCATTCAACGCAGTCAAAGTTGAAAGATGTGTGAGACCCACCAGGGTCACCCATTTTACCTAGCAAAGTACTGCAGTGACTGTTCTTATCAATCATCCTTATAAATCAGCATACTCAATTTTGAATACCTAAGTGACACACAAATCTAAGAAGGGGTGTTCGGTAGGGCGGCTCAAGTACTTACGTCGTAATTTGCCTTCATCTAACCTTACACCCTGCATTTCGCCATGCATTAGATAAAAAGCGCCTCTCACTTTTTAAGCTACGACTCGTGTTTTTTCAATATTTTCAAAAAGGCCATTGGCCAAATGAAGTCCTTGAAATGAACATGGTAATTTCTTCTACCTAAAGAAATGTGACGAAGGTAACAAAACAAATACAGTAATCTTTGATGTGCTTACCCAAAACAAGTAACTCCTACAGATACTAAAGCTGATACGAGGTCTTTTGTATCTAAAGCTGTTCCAAATGTTTTCTTTGCGGGATGTTGGCTCGGTAACAGTAACTTCTCTTTCACAAAGGATTGCTGGCTGATGTATCCTTAAAATAGATTTTGTAAAAACCGCAACACTGTAGAGGCAACCCTGTCCTTGCGGCCAGCTTCCTTTTAAGGGCAGCTTTGAAATGCGGGCGCAAAATCAAAGTCCCAGCAAAAATTTGTAATGGGTCGTGGGTTCGAATCCCCTCAGCTCCATTAGTGAAAAAAGAAAGCAAGCTATTGTGGTAATGCTCCACTCCTTGATAAATATATATATATATATATATATATATATATTTATAGCTATTGTGGTGATGCTCCATTCATGATCAATATATAAGTAATTCCTATGAAGTACTTATATATAAACATATATTTAGGTGTCGTTATTTTTCTCAGGTTAAGTAGCCTTCCCTAATGAATCACGTTTCTGAGATGCCAGATGCAATGATGGATGTAAGGGGGAGGTGTTTCATTTTCCTCTTACTTTCGTAAACCAACCATACTCCGTGGCATTAGAAAGAACAAAATTTTCAGGATTTTTTACAGATGAGGCAGTAACGGAATTCTGCAGCTGATAAGCCTGATTATGTAACGCGATGACGATAAGAAAGAGCACGGTGAAAATGATTTCGAAACCTCCGCTGATTTTGTTCCTAATGAACCCCATGAATTAATTATCTAACCTTTGCTGCTTGAAAGAGCCTTAGATGACGACATTTCTTGGGCATCTCATTGTTCTGTAGCTATGGTTATTGTTTTCCCATTCAAAATACGATCACAGTCACATGCTGAATTGAGACATGCCAAAACACCGGTGTCCAAAGAATCCTTATTGCGACGTAGCAGATGGTTGTGGCAGATCGACCTCTTAACACATCGTAAAAAGCTTGACCAACATATCAAGTCAGTTGGAGGAATAATTGACATTTTCAAAGTTTCCAACCACAAGGAGTTAATGACAACAGTTAGGATACGGTATATCTTATTTTCAAATCGTTGTAATCTTTGAACAGTATTCTTCAACTGATATTCTGCGAGTAACGGTGGACTAAATTGCGATGTACAAGATGAAAGGAGCAGCTCTTGGTTTCTTGTTACGGTTTGCAGCCTTGATCATGATCTTGGTCATCGGAGGACTTATTTTTATGAAAATAGAGAATAAAAAAGAACATCAAAGCTACAGTGGATATGCCAGACCAAGGAAACCAGTTTTGCCAAGCTTCATTAAGAATATGACTTCCAAGCATTCGATGAACCTCAGCAGCAGCCAGTTCACTACAATCTTTCGTGAAATCGAGGACTACATTCACCAAGAAACTTGGGGCAGCAGCTTCGACGATCATGAAGGACAAGAGCAACCCAAGAATTTTTCCGAATGGTTTTACTTCTGCTTCATCACAGTAACAACGATTGGTAAGTAAAACCTACTTGAATTTAGTGTTGTAAAACTCATTGTCTTGCTAACACAGTATCAGTGCAGTGGACAATAAAGGAGCTGGCCTACTTGGTGATGCGCCCAGTTACGAAGGCATTGCAGGAGGGAAAGGCAGGCTGAATCATGAAACAACTGAGTTGTAGAGCGTGAACCACGGTTTTTCAAAAATGTTTTTCATTACCAAAACGCTTAAGCAAGTTAATGGTAAAATTGTCCGCCGGAAATGGCGCAACCGGCATTAGAAATGCCCTTGTGTTATTAAAGAATTAGTATGGCAAGGGGTGGTTAATATATCTTTACATCACTGGGTCCTATCCTACCCTACTCCCGCCGCAACTCCTGCCTGTACTGCTACCCTACAGCTACCTTCATAGCTACTCTACAGCTCTCTTACAGCTACCTTCATAGCTACTCTACAGCTACCGCACCCTAACGTAACGTACCCACCCGTAAGAATTAAACAAACCAAACCAAAATAGGAATTCCCTATCTCTGATGCTGCATGCCCTCTTTGACATCTGATCAGCCCTGGATCTCAAGTGACATGAAAACTCACTTCTTATTTTAAATACTTGTTTGTTGCCGTATCAGGAGTTTTATTGACGTGATTATAGACCATAATAATATCAAACAATTTTGCAAGTTAACTGTTAATCAACAGATTATCACTTGAATTCAAAGAAACAACATGATACAAAAAGTGAAAGGGTCATGTCCTCCTACTCTTCAGGTAATAGACTGTGGCCTTTTTCCACTAAGATATAGAATTCCTTATTTATTACAAGAGCCGTTGAGTAAGCCTAAATTTGAAACAAACTGATTTCAGATACATTAACCTTCAAGAACATTTATCGAGTAATTATGGAAGCAGTTTTTTTAATTGATTTATACTATTAGATTTTCCCCCAAATTTAATTCTTAAGGAGCAAGTGCAAAATTTTGCTGGGCAACTTTACTTCATCTTGAAGCACTTGTGTTTTTTCTGCGAAGTGGGTGGATTTCGTTCCTCGCATGACTTGACGCTGCATTGCCTAGATGTTCTAAGCATCTTATAGTCACTTCAAGCGCCCCTCAAGACGTACTAACCACTGCAGCTAACATAGGCTGTACGCTGGCTAGTACATCTTAGGAAACGAGGGGTGCTTCTCAGGCTATCGCTAATTGTCATACACTTGACAACACCCTAAATGTAACAAATTCGACTAATTTTCTTCTGTAGTGGGATAGTTTTGTCATAAAATCATTTACAAATATTGGAGTTTAAATCCGTAGAGCAGACCAGACATTGTCGGAATTTATTGACGTTCAGATGATATAAACAATAATGAACTAGCACAGATGTTTTTATCGGTAATTAGGCACATTTCAGGGGTTGAGAAATGTTTAGTCATAAAGAATTACAAGACGGACCTAGCCATATTCATCTGACTACCTAACGCCTAACGAAAGGACCGCTTTCTGTGCCCCCAGTTCATAGAAACTGTGACGAAAATCCATTCAACTATGATAAAATCAATCAATACTCTTGAAGTTAAAAAAGAAAGGTTGACACCCCTGCGTAAACCTAACCGTTATCGCAAACTTAACCTTGTCCCCAAATGCGATCCTCTTGATTACAGTACTCTGACGATTAGCTACGGCGTGACGTTGTTGCAAGGAAGTTTCTGGGCCCAGAGCAAGCCTGTAATGAGCTGA
>JAAAKM020006971.1:143241930-143253314 GCA_010016025.2 Alatinidae sp. Z8VKAUB7J3 | reverse complement strand
GTACTCTGACGATTAGCTACGGCGTGACGTTGTTGCAAGGAAGTTTCTGGGCCCAGAGCAAGCCTGTAATGAGCTGATGGGCGAGAAAAAGGCAATGCAGTCAATAAGTTCGTTTGGTGAAATTGCAGCTTATGTCTTTGACATCATTGGTTTCCAGGAGGGCCGAGTTGTGGAGGCGTAATGAGAGGAGACGATCCTATGCATTTACTACCCGTACCTTGAAACCAATCAATGATAACCTCTTTAACATCCCTAACATAACTTAGTAAAAAAGGTATTCAGATTTGATCTGTCTGAATCAAAGAAAGGCAACCTCAGCCCCCACAATAATTATTCTGATTGAACAGTCGTTTATATAAGTTCGATTATAACTATTGTGACGTTAGACATCGAAAGGATAATAAATCTGTTGTTATCATAGTAAAGAATGCAAGTGGGATCGCAATTTGTATCTGCGTAAAGCACAAGGAGTCACGGTAAGAGATGCCGTAGACCGGGGGCTCAGGGGGACTGAGCCCCCTCCTTAAAATTTGAAAAATGTTGGGGGGTGAGCACCCCTTTCAGCATCTAGTTTTCGGTTAATGATACTAGAAATTTTATTCATTTTGTGAAATGTTTGGTAAAGATTATTATAATATTTGGTTGGACATTTTCAGCGGTGTAAATATTTGCACTTAATTCAAAAATATATCTTGCGTGGCAGGGTATAGGAGAATAATAGTGGGCTTGGCATTTGGTGCTCATCACACGGCCCCCTTCTTCATGTTTTAGGGCGGCACCCCTGGTCACGATATCAATCATGATGAAAGCTCCAGCTTTCTACAAACAGGACCCAAGATGTTTTATCAGGAAGATGAAAATCCAGGACTTGAGCTTGGGGCAAATAATAGAATAGTTTTCTCGTAACGAGGAAATTTGACCGCCTTTTGTAGTCGTGCTTCCTTCTTTAATCAAGTCTAGGTTTGATCATGACCGTTTGCACCTGCAGTTGGATTAGAATTAGTATCACAGATTATTGAAGGATAGCAGTAACATGTGTGAATTAACACGATATCAAAAAGCCACTGTACGAAATTCAATGTAACTAAATATCGTGTGTTCTATGGGCAGACATCTTCACTGTGAAATGACAGGAAATCAATTACAATAAACAGCAGCTAGCGTCACTTTGACTGATGTTACAGTTGTTGTAAGTGGATTAAAGGATCATAGGATATTTCAGAACCCATTCTTTCCAACTTGCGGAAATGTAATGGAAATAATCATATTTTATCCAATTTTTAACCGCACATGAAGAAATATAGTACGACATTAAATAAGTAGGACGCAAGTTCTTCTGCTGTGTAATTTGTGATTTTAATTCCCCATGCTCGTTGCTGCAGACCACACAGGGGGGTGGGGTGGCTTGGATTGGGGGCGACTAGTCTCCTTAACATTACGCAAGGAGGTGACAAGTTATATCAAGGGCCGCACAAACGTCCCTTTGAATACTTTTATTGCAAGTGAAGGCACTGTTACCTCCGCTAATGATTTCGTATATCTTCGCTTTTTTGATCATAATATCGCAATACCAGTCAGTCATGAGGTGCTTCATGGATAAGCCAATGTAATGATATATCTTACGAAAGATCGGTATAAATCCGCATCCCATACCGTTGAGAAAGATCCACACCCATGCCCCCGATTATTATTTTTGCATTGATACCGTGAAATTTGGTAATTTATGAACGTTTTTTGAAATGAAGAAGCTCTCTCACAGAAACACGTCTCCTCTTTTATGGCATTTAAAATACAAAAAAAATTCTACATTACCGTACGAACGTTGGCCAGGGCATAGTTTGTATTAAATCCTGATTACACGGGGTAGAATTTAGCCGAGTAACAAAGCTTGTCCCGGTACATAAGGTCGGAGAAGAAGGCATCAATAGCCTTGTGGTCACGCCATTTTGAAACGAAAACGAGGTCCATATCTGACATTGATCTGGAATCTAACGTTTCGGGTACATTCCCGGTGTGCGACACATCGGTGTGGCCATTACTCTCTATATGTAGGTGTGTCGAACTGCATACGTGATATAAGCTTCGAGAAAGAGGACAATATGCGTTATCTCCATGAGGAGGGGGGTTTTAAAAATGGTTTCAACATCACACTAAGGATTCACATTTTGCCTGCATAATGACCCTAGCTATAACTACCCGTTTAAATCCCTGATGGTACGAATTTCCTCCCAACCCACACCCATAGCATATCCCAAGACTTGTAGTTTCAGCCAATCTAATCTTACTTATCAGACAGATGGGAACTAATTTCTGCCGAGCCCTGCCTCGATGTTTACTTTCGTTTTGCGGAAGCTCGGGGTAGCGGAAAAGTTTCTCCATTGTTACAAAACTGTTGAGAATTTTCCAGTGAAAGTAGAGTCAAAGAGTGAAAATACATCAAAACGGTTGCCATGGAACAGGCACTTTTACTGCTGTAATTTCGTTTCGCCTGCCCCTTTCCTTGGGGTATTCTCAACCAGTTTTGTCCAAGATTGTAGGGTGAAGAGTCGCGGAAGATCTAAAAGGAGTAACCTGTACATACCAGGAACAGGTGTTTCACCGAATCTCACCAATTTAATTTGTAGACCTGCCTGTCTTTCAGGCACAAACATCTGCCCTTTTGCTTAGTGCAGCGGTTCTTGTGTAATTGGTTTTGGGAGAGGGAGGGAGGGATGCAATGAGACATGGTTGATCCATTGTCGTACGCGATTCTCCTTTAATCTGAACGTCTAAACTCTATTATAATTCAACTTTCAAAAACCCATAATGACGTAACATAGTAGCGACTGCAATGGTCCGTATACAAATTAAATCTACCAAAACATAAGGCGAGTGTTCACAATATTTTAAATTGCTGCATTAGTCAATATATTTACCCGACTTCCTTCCCTAGTGATGAGGAAATCGTTTCAATACATGAAGATAATACGATTAACTTAAGACTTGCCTCATCGAAAATCAATGCTAAATTTACCCCTGTTACACATATATTGCCTAATTGTTTGTGATGGTAATTACATAGTTATGCTATTGGTAATTCAGAAATGGTACCACAGTTACTGTATATATGTACTCTTGGGTACCTAATAGATATTGATTCTTCACTTCACTTTTTGTCCAGGCCCCGATCTATCTTTTTGGTCATTTTCCACCCCCACCCCCATTTATTTACTTTAGGGGGTTTTCCAACCCCCTTCTATTAGGCACACAACAGTAGAATGTAGGCTGCAATGCAATTCAGTATTACTTAACAACTTATGTTAATATTCCGTGTGAGTACACTCAACCAACAAGAGTATTCAATACACTTCAGGACACAGTTTGGCATATGCATCATAAAGTAAACAAAATATTGCTTAAACCTTAGCCGTATACTTTGCAGTGTAGAAATACCTAACTAAATGAAGGTTCAAGTATTTGCTTACCCAATCTTTATAGACATTCTTCTCGTCTCTTCCATAGTTTCAGCTCTGTTGCAATAACATGCCTACCATTATTTAAATTGTTTTACTTTTCTACTCTGGCAGTAGACTTGCAGACTGGTACTGAATGCTCAGATAGTATATCAACTATGGTAGATGTTCATAAACCTGAACCATGGACTTCTAAATAATAACATCTATTATTATGAAGTCAATGACTTGAACATAGTAGATCATTCTTGAAATTCTACAATTTTTGATAATCACCATTTGCACAATTTGCCAGTTTCTTCATGTGTGGTAATAAATACTGAGCATCACTTCACCAACCGATCAGAAGTTGTGTCTTTATTTCATGCCTAATCACTGGTGGTAATAAATACTGATAAATACTTGTGTCCTTGCTTCATGTCTAATTGCTTGTCCGACCTTACATAATGCCAGTAGTATTGAAGCAGTGTGCATAGAGCATAGCTGGCCAATGTACCCTTTCCCATCCTGTTAACATTAAATCGTATATATATACAATCTGAATAGATAACAAGCAGAGATGATGGTGAAAAAATGCTTAAGTTAGAGAGACTTTTATGTAGTGAAAAGTATTGTGTTTTTTATGTTAAAAATGTTATGGTAGAGTACTACAAAGTCAATGTAAGCTGTCAATGTTCAAGTATTATTCATGGGAAATAAGAAAATATATAGAAGCCTGATTTGTTTTATGAGACAATAATTCGATATCAGCAGGCTATATATTTAATATACAGTGCTTCGGTGATTATATGATTTAGTTTTCTTTGGGGTTGTGAATCACTCAACTTTTATTTGTAGAGTGGTGTTTACACCCTTCTGATGTATGACCCAGATGCACCAAGCGCATCTAGCCCTTCTTGCAGATCGTGGTTACACTGGCTGGTGGTCAATATGAAGGTTAGTATAAATTTGCTCTCTTCCACCGTTTGCCAAAATTGATTGATGTGAAAATTTAACAAATTTGTATTATCACAAACCTTTGGGAAAACCTTGCTAACTCTACATTGTTTTCTGCCATATAATTTCAGGCCCATGGTAATTATTGTCAAAGTGTAGTATATGTTTATGTTAGTGTGTATCTGTATCTGTGTGTGTGTGTGTGTGTCTGTCTGTCTGTCTGTCTATGTGCCTCGGTGTGTGTGTGTGTGTGTGTGTGTGTGTTTGTGTGTGTGAGGGGCTATCACAAAAAAGGGTATGGCCATTCATCTTTGCATGAGTGACTAACTGCTTTTATTTGTGGGGCTTTATCCTACATAATTCTAACAATTACAAAGATAACAAAGACTGACAGTAAACAAATTGTGCTAAGTAAGCTTCTGTGCTGCAAATTGCCCCCTGGAAAAAAGCCCCCCCCCCCCATGAAAACTAATACATAGAAAATGTCTAATACATGGTAAAATTGTGAGTGCTTATCACCTTTGGGCTTACAGTATATACAGTCCTATCACATAGTAACGCTTTCTCAGATAGATTTTATATTTTGTATAATAGGTTGTTGAATACTGTAAAAAATGTGCGACAATGGCCACCTGCAAGGTACAGTAAGCAGCCTAGCATACCCCTTATGCACAGGGAAGCATTTAAACCCAGGAACCACTGCTGTCTTTAGGCCCCTCGTTGTTACCAGGAAGATACTCTTGCTATACTCATCAACTGTGCTGCACAATAAGTACGTGCAAAGACAATTTAGGAAGCAGAGAATAACTGTTGCCCCAGTGCAAAACCCTCTCCACTATTCCCCCGTCGTGGAAAGACGGCCATTGTAGTTTTGATTGGGCAAATTTGTTAATAAATGAGTAAAAATTCTTAACGGAAAACAATCAGAAAATGTATTAAATAAGTTGTCTGTGGTGACACATTATTTTCATTTACACCAGTATACTAAAATCCTAAGTTACGGGCAATACAATTTAGAGAATTAAGAGTTTCCCGATTTGGGTAATCATCTACTATAGACAAAATTCTTCAAGTGCAGTCAACATACGTACGGCGTTTAGAAGGAGGTGGATTCCCTTCTTCAGCTTGCAAGATTTAATAGAAATATCACGTTTGAAAATGTGCGGTTTTAATAAAGTGGATCTGCGTGCCTAACAAGATTGAAAGTGAGAGATTATTTTGTCTTCCAATCTGTCAAGTTACCTACTTAGTTTCACTGTTGTGATACATGGTTTTATTAAATGGCATGTAAGTCATGGAGCAAAACATGGGACCATAAGAAATTTTTGCAAAAGTCCACTTCATGACAAGGCCTAGGCACAGTACAAACCATTATCGATGTTGCAATTAATGATGCTTTGCAGACTGTCCTATTACACACGTATTCAATAGAAGTTTCGGCCACCACCTCCAAGTTCATTTGAAGTTTGTCGAGAGAGGAGGGAGATTCCAACAGCAAAGGCCTTACCCATAGAAATGGCAAGACTCCTCTGTAATTCGTCCACCCCTAAATCAGCACCTGATTTGGTCACAAATTGAAAAGTAAAACCTTAATGACCAGTAAAATAAGACTTGAATAATCAATTTCCTTGTACTAAAAGTGCACAAGAAACAAAAAGTACAGAAACAAAAACTTTGTTCAATAAGTCAGATTATATGTTCTCTTGTATGTGCTCCAGTAGTTTGCCACCTTAACGTAAGATGAAAAAGAATTTGGGGGGGGGCTTTTTTCCTTTGGGGCAATTTTCCGGTGGTCAATTTTCCAGGGGGCAATTTCCTCAAGGGCAATTATCCTTTGGGGGCTTTTTGATGGGGCAATTTTTTTGGGGGGGGGGGTTTCTAGGGGGCTTTTTTCCGGGGAGCTCTTTTCCAGGGGGCTTTTTCCCTAGAACCATAATTTTCAACCATACAGTTTCAGTTAAGTGGGCCCTTTATCATTATAGCTGTTTCTATAATTAGACTTGTCTTCTTGGTAAATGGAATAGAAGAGTCTTTGCTATTTTAATGAAGGAAGCTTACTAACTTATTTACTTACTTATTTATTTATTTATTTATTTATTTACTTACTAATTTACTTACTCCACTGTTTAATATCTCTTATTTCCCGTGTTGTGAGGGTTGGATACCATCAAATATCGATCCAATCTGATCACTGTTCTCCATGCCTTCTGATATGTGTCATATGTGGTAACTTATACTGACAAGATGCTATAAATTAACACGTTACAAGCCATCACATCGGTACTTTCCTACTTGATTTGTTTCTCCGTTGTTCTAGTACCTGTTTGTGTTGACAGTAAAATACTCCTGTATCAGTTATATGAAGGCATGAGTTTTCCACGAGTCAGTCTAGACAAATGTAACATTTAAATCATAGGGGGCCTAAACATGTAAGATGTAGACAGAAATATGGGTAGGTCTACTTATCCATATCTGACACTTGCGTTAATAACGTCAATACTCCTTTTATCATGAAAGTATTATGACTCGTATAGTCTGGCATTTTTCTAAAAACTTAAGCTAATGATATGTTGATGCTGGAAGCTAATCTCATGGGGTTAAGTATTTAATATGGTTTTATTAATATTATCATAATTACTATATATATATTTATTATTATTTATATTTTATTTTTCGTTTATTTATTTATTTACTTTTTTTTGGTTTTTGTTGGGTTTTTTGTTGTTGTTGTTGTTTTTTGTGTCTTCGTTTCTTTTTTCAATTCTATAATTATATATACTATCATTGTAAAAAAAGTTCAGGTAGTTAGAAAGTAATTCTGTTACACGTTTGCATCTCCCTCGCTAAATATGCTATAGGCCATATAAGCCTCTGCCTTTGGCTTATCTGAGTTGTTATATATACATTGTAAATGTAACATTTATATAATTTGTAATTTTCATTTAATTGTAAGAGACTACTTTAATCATGTAAATCTACAGTTCAATGTTACTCTTCTGGAAGTCATCCCTTACTGTCACACCACCTCAACTTTTGTCAGCTGTGTAGGTTTTGCCCTTCCCCATTAGGCGAAAAAATGTGGGGTTTTTTTGCCAGGAGTCTTCCTCTGTCTGCTGTGCATGGTCATACAAATGACCCCTCCTGTATTGGCCTCTAGTGCCTCTAGTTGGTGGATGCCATGTCTTCTCCGTAATTGTAAAGTGGGTACCTTATAAGCTTCTTCTAGCATATCCACCATTCCAGAGCATTATCACTATGGTTCTACCAGCTGATAATCTCCACAGAGACTGGCCACATTTCACTGGCTTAAAGCATTATACTCCTGACACACATGTTGAAGACATGACTTTTGAAAGGATGTTGCTGTTCATTAGAATGGGAAGGAGCATCAAAAAAACCTTTCCATGCACACATTTTCCTATTTGTGGTTGCATCCTGGTAATGCCTCCCTTGCCCAGTCAATATCACCTACACAACAACAGGTGGGGATAGATTTGTAATTCATATCATCAAATTGCAAATGGGTCATGATTGATTCAGGTGGAGCAGTCTTACTATTACATCACTTCCATCTTAGGCATGGATCCTCTTTCAGAGGACCAAGTACACTGGAGCATTTTATTGTAAATCCACTTCCTGGAGCCAATGCAGTAGATGGAATTCCTCCCAACACCCTGTTTGCATACCTGAAATGGGAACTCACCAGCATCATTGACCAGAAGCTATCATAATAGGTGCTACCCAATATCTTGGTCTTATTCTTGTTGATCCAAAGTCCATGTGACTCAAGACCAGCTTTCAAGGCAGTGAAGATCTGCATCAAACTCTGCAAGAGAGCCAGCAATGCTGACGTCTCAGCCATTTTACAAGGAATGAAGTAGAATCTGAACTCATTGATGGCACCCCAAAAGTTTTAACACGTGACTTTGTAAGGTAATATTTAAACCTTCACAGGGAATGCCACAATGTTGTGTGTACAGAAGAGAATATATTTAATTGTTGTAAACATTATTTGTTCGTACGGCGTTTTTCATTCATAGCTATTTAAACACGCACACCTAAGTATAGTGATCAAGAGTATAAACGTACAGGCCGACATGGATTTTTTAAATTTGTGCTGTGATGTAGAGCACTATAACCAAGAAATTTACAAGTCGTTCATTCCCTTTTCGTTCTTGTGATATACAGTTATCTATCTCAATATTTTCATTGCAGGGAGATGATGTATCATCAGGAACAGAAGTAACTGGTATTTTACAAAATCATTTTACGTGGCCTTTTCATTTTATAAGTTGGTATTTGTATTATGTCGTCTAGTATACATAATCATCAACATGATCATCGTTTATTATAGTTGGCTTCTTTTCCTTTCTACGAGGAGTTGGTGCCTTTGCACGATGATGCAGCTTCTAACCTCTATTTTTGCTCACGTTCTTCCTCCTCTTATAGGCCAAAGAAAGTTGTTTTAGGTGGCCCCGATTCGTCTCAGCCTGTGGCATTCAAATTCCGCGCTCTTTTCGTTTTCAATCTTAATTCCATTTAGGTCCACTTACAGACACAGCAGAAAGGTGGCACAGGTCTTGTGCAGATGGGTGTGAATGTATTTAGAAATGAAGGACTTCTTGGGCTGTACAATGGTATCAGTGCTTCTATATTAAGACAGGTATGATGTAGATTATATCCGATTTATATTTTGTAAACAATGCTGCTATGATGTATATTTTATTGTGGTATCACATTACAGTCTTAAACCTTTCCCACAGGTTATGTAAGGGTCATTGTGATGAGCCTAGTAGCATAATTTTAGATCCCATTCCTTCAGTGATGTACCTGATATGTTAGCACTAGAGGAGTATATGCAAAATTGAGCAGATATGTAACGTTAGTTTGCATATACATGACACTTTAAGTGTGTAAGTGGGTAAATATTTATTATCATGCAAGATATTTAATATAAGAGTATTTGGACTGCAGTTATGTGGCAAAATGTATGTGGCCAATATAATCTGCTGCCCTTGTGTGTTGTTGTAAATTTGCTTTTTATATATGTAAGACAGTCTATCATTTGCTTGGATATATATAGGCATGTTTTTTGGGAATACTGTCACACAGTTGTAACTGTATATATTGAAAATTGCAATACCTCGTTTACAAAACACAGAAACATGCAAGATCACATTTAGTCAAATAACCACTTTTGGAACAGTTTCTGTGTGAGTTTAGAGACCACTGTTGTAAAAATTACTAGAGGAGCAGGAAGACCTGTGCACGCCAAAAAGCTTTAGCAGTGTCAGCCCACTTTTTAACAACTTTTAAAATAACTGTTTCAAACAATTGATTTTTTAAATTGTTATTGATAATGGAACAAATATTGTGAAGTGAAGACAGAATTTATTGTCATGTTCTAATAAAGTTTACCTAATATAGACATACCTACTATCCATTTGCCATATTAACGTTTGACATTTGACGTTTTTAGATGACTTATTCAACAGTCAGATTTGGTCTTTACGAGGTAGTATCTGCAAAGCTTCTAGCTGGAAGAGAGGGTATGTTTTGGCAGCTGCATATTTCGTATTCTAAAGTATTCTAATAGCTGCCTCCTGGTTACAATGTTTCCAGAATTTTTCAAGCAAGCACCACTTGTTTGTGATGGTTACATATTGTTTGTGTTATTTGTAAGTTAGTTGATTGTATCATAAACATTCGTTTAATTTATATTCTGTGAAGTTTTTTATTTGGTACAGCTGTAGTTAAGTCTAAGAGTGAGTTTACAGATGTTGTTTGGTGTGGCTTGTAAATTATTGATGCTTCTGATCCCATTTTTGTTAATTTGGTGTGGTGGTGTCAATGAACTCCATTGTTTTGGAGTAGCAGTGTTGATAATAATAACTAGAGTTTCGGCACTGTTGGCGAAACTGGATGGTCACTGAGCTAATGGCCATTCCACTTTCTATGAACTAATGAATCCCCCATACACACGTTTGGCCTTTCCAACCAAAGCATAACAGGTTTCTGTTTATTTGCTATTTTCTGTTGTATTGCAGTATAAGGGATTTTGATTGCTCCCCCAACATGCACACTGTCACTTTTAAGAACTGTTCTAGCACTTTTCTGTTTTAAGAACTTTAGAGAACTTCTTGTTGACATGTTTCTGAGAACGGTTGCATCATTAGATGTTCGACAGAAAGTGGTGGCAACCTTGTTTCCCTTTTTTTTCCAATCCCTTGCCCGATCTTCAGGCTTACATATCAAGGACACTACACTGTACTGTCTTCTAGTGAAAGAGTACACTTAAATATGATAAAAATGACAGTAAATAGGCTTACTTAGGAACTTTCTTACATGCTTTTTTTATTTCATAGGATAAAATTGTAGTACAGGAAGCGGTTTTTCAATTGTAATCGTTTTGTCCGCCCGCCTTGCGTCCGAGTTTAGGGTAAGAGTCGATTCTTGCTAGGATTAATTAATCACAATCCTCTGCCACAAATATTCACACAGTGTTCTCTACCCAACAATTACACAACTGCTGTTATCAATATTTTAAAAAGAACTAAAGACATAAGTTGCCATGCAGGAACCAGTCGTCAATGCGATAACTTGGAGATGACTTGATTGAGGATAGAATAAAGATGAATTGGCATTGCATTGCTTTGCCGTATCTTTGATGAATCACATTTCCGTATATTTTTTTTACTTTTATTGTCGTAGATGCCCTTCCGTTTTATCAAAAATTGGGAGTAGGCTGTTTTTCAGGTATGCAGATGCTTGGGTTTGCATAATTGTTTTATTTTCTCAGTATTTTTTGGCTCAATCTTTTGTTAGCAAGATAATTCTTTTATTTTTGCAGAATAATGATCATTACACAAATGATAGTCGTGGGAGAACAACGAAATGTGTTCTTGCATTTATGAATGTGTGCTCTAAAGCAATCTATGTTAAGTAAATATTGCTTCTGAGACGTCAACAATTGCATGCAGGTGTTAAAACGTAGTT
>JAAAKM020006971.1:143222012-143241830 GCA_010016025.2 Alatinidae sp. Z8VKAUB7J3 | reverse complement strand
TGCTCTAAAGCAATCTATGTTAAGTAAATATTGCTTCTGAGACGTCAACAATTGCATGCAGGTGTTAAAACGTAGTTGCTAGTGACTTGATCGTACTTGATTCTCAGTAATACCTACAACTTTATGACATGCTGATCTACCCAGGGCTCAACGTCTGGTTCTCATGCCTGAAGTTATCCGCAGAGTTTCTTTACTTGGTCCATTTACATTTATAGCCTAATCAGAATAACCCAGTTGTTTAGTTTTCAAGTGCTTATTGTCTTTATAGATAACAAAGAAATAGGAAACATATCGCCAGCTAGATTCTTCCAATGGAGCTAGGATAAACCCTGATGACATCATTCAGTGTTGTAACACAATGCACTATTTATTTATTAAAGAATAAAGTAACCTCGATGCTAGTCACAAGGTTGCCTCAGAAATTCCTCACAAATGATAACCCACTTGGATTCAGAGGTGTAATGGGGACACCATATGAGTGCCAAGTGAAATACGTTAGAGTTACTTGACAAAGTTACATACAACATATGCTAGTTATAACCAGAACAAAATTCAATTGACTGTAATGGCGTCGGCAGAGTTCCAACCAGAAGAGCTCATTTGATCCTTTCGTATGTCCCTGAAGGAAGTCGCAGGATTTTCCGAATTTTGGTAAGGTTTGGAACCCCTGATCTAAGTGACAAATGTAGAGTCTACTCACTTTTATTATGGTCAATACTAATTGCGGAGGTCTTAGTTACATAGGGATTCCTTTTCAAATAGTCACATCGTCCACGGTGAAATGCCAACAATTTCCGTAGCACGTGAAAAGAAGATATGCGAATGCACAAGTTAGCATACAACTAAGGATACGTACGAAAAGAGACAGTAGAGGTTACCTAGTCGAGCAAACTGACAAACTTTGTTCTTTAATTCTTTCCAAGTTCTAGAAGGACGGTGCTCCTTGTCTATGATGGTGTCATCATGGTAATATTTTGTCTTGATTGTTTATTAAATTATAGGGTTTTTGGGAGGAATTGTTGGAAATCCTGCGGACATGGTCAACGTGAGGTATGTGTCCTCTTCGTTGCTTAATTATTACCAGTATGATCTCCCCTGCTTAAGCTAAATAAAATAAAATAAAAGTAAGTAAATAAAGCTATCGTTCAGGGAGATGTATTTCCTTCAATCTGTATTAATAAACCAAAGGTACTGTGGCAATTTAAAGGTGTACCAAATTTTAGTACGAGACAGTATTAGAATTTCATTGATTGCGGTTGCCATCATATAACGTGGTTTACAAACCTAGGGAGTTTTGCTTGACTATCTTACCGCGCTTCTGTCATGAGCATTTTAAGGACCGTGATCGTATAATGTATGGAACCACTGAAGGTCATGGACCACTGTGCCACGCAAAAGCCGGCCTTTGTATGTAGTAAAGAAGTAGGTAGCTACGTTTAAACAGTGTTTCTCAACGGGGGTTCAGGGATTCTTCCAGGGGTATTTGATATTGTAAAGGGGGTAAAATTGGGATACTAGAGGGGTTAAATTTACAGCAAGGGGGTCCAACTAACAACGTGTTGCGTTGTTTTGCTTATGTCAAAATGCCAAAACCAAACAAAAATGTTAACGAATATTGTCTCCATATACTCCCACGTTGCTTGTATTATTGCTTCACACCTGGTAAGCAAGTTAGGAGTCTTTATTGATCAAATATGGTGACATTGGAATTTGCTCCGATGTAATAGACTCCCAGAGGTTGAGAAACCCTGCATTAAAGGAATGATGTCTTTATTTCCCGAGTATACAATTAGTTAGTTTAATGTTCAGGAAATTGCGAGTTTCCAAAAATTGCAAACCGATGTAGAAATGTGCAATATAAGCACATAATACGATACGGATGATACAGTTTGAAGGAATAATTGAGAAAACGCCGCCACTTAGAGTTTGCGCACGTGGAGAATACTTGGCATAGTCTGTTATCTTAGTAAAAAGACTGTGATACAATTCTAATTTTGTAGAAAATAAAGCAGTTCGGTACCATTTGATTTGATACAAGGTGTTACTTTTGTTACGCCCGGAGTCGCAGAAACTAGCCTAATGCATCGATTCTGATAAGGATGGTCTCAGTATTAGAGACATTGTACGTCCATAAGGCGCACACTAATCGTGGACTGATTCAGAAAACGAGAAAACTTTTCAAACTTCCTATGTAAAGTTATAAAAGTATTTGAAATGCTGACTTTGGAATTTGCTGCCTTGTGAGAAGTCCTGACTACAGAATACAGGAGAGAACGTTCATACCTAAAAACTGATTGTTTACTTTCAAATATGACATCAACTTCATTATTTTCTTTAGGATGCAGAACGACATGAAGATAGCAAAGGCACAAAGGAGAAAGTAAGGAAAAGACACTATTAATTTTTATTTCTAGTTAATGGTGTAGCATATGCATATGAAGGCATTTACTGTCTCGCAGAATACCAAATAGTGAAATTAGGCACATAACGGAAAACTGTAAATTGAATTATTCAAAACGCAGTTTTTACTTGTGTGACCGGTCACCTTACACACAGTGCAATATCCCCGTTACCCGCACGCTGCCCCGCTTGATCTAGCGTTAGCTTACTCTATAATTTCCTTTATTTTATCTGTATCCTACTCGTGTCATACTGCCGTTTTGATATTATAGTCAAGATTGTTATGCATATCGATTTTAAGCATCATTCTACATCCGTTAACTTGTTTGTGTACATTGCAGATTCGCTTCCATTGTAGCTAATTCCCTACGAGTGCAAGTAACTTGTTTACTGGCGATTTAGTGACCCGTCTTGACTTATAATTTACAACTTGGCCACTACTGGCACATAACTATCCTATCTTAGTCCAATATTGTATTTATTGGTATATATAATCGTGTTTTGCCAAGTTCCAGTTACTTGAATACGCTGATCATCACCAGCTACGTTGCCTTGTCTAGTTTACGATTCACGTTATTTTGTTTCCATGCCATTGTTGAAATAAATTCGTGCTTCCAACGCTTAGTGTAGTAAACAACGTGTCGTCAATCATTTCTAGTCTGTGTAGATCGCCCCTGTCGCAAGCCACCCCTTACACTTGCAAAGATGATTATAGTGATATTCTGACGACCTTAACATACCAGTATCCTGCATCACTGTGTAAACGGAAGAAACAAAAGTTTCATAGGGATACTGTTTCATAGGGAACCGTTGCACTGATGCTACTTTAGAATCTGCATTATTTGGCCAATACTGTAAATGTGCAATACTTAGCCAATACATTTATCATTTGTCACCTGTTTTCCATTCTTCCACTTCCACCAGTTTTCTATTCCTTTCATATCTTGTATTAGTCTGAAAATAAGTTATTGCGATGCTCTATTCGTGATGCAGCTATAAGCAAGTTTGTTTTGGTTGATTCATGCGAGCTCAACCTCGTTTTGAGACAGGATTGCGCAATTGTGATAAAGGTCCATTGGAAACGCGCTCGAATTCTCGAACTGTTGATCAAAAATCAAATGTATATTATATATTATTAGAGACATTTATTCTTAAATATTGACTTGTGCAAATATCGGCCGTCTCAATTGTAATGGCGTAACATTTTGTAATCTGTAATCAGCTCACCTGAG
The DNA here is from genome assembly GCA_010016025.2 of Alatinidae sp. Z8VKAUB7J3. Classification (NCBI taxonomy): domain Eukaryota; kingdom Metazoa; phylum Cnidaria; class Cubozoa; order Carybdeida; family Alatinidae; species Alatinidae sp. Z8VKAUB7J3. The sequence goes on along the minus strand of JAAAKM020006971.1, from coordinate 143,238,198 downwards.
AAGTTATCCGTGATAAGTTTTATGCTGCGTAACCCTTCGCATGTAAGCCACTATTTGAAGTCGATCATAACTTTGCAGACGTATCCTGTTCTTTGTTACATAAAGTTTGGCTCCCTTTCACTTATACACTTAGGTGCGTGCTGTGTCAGCTAGGGCTCTCGGCGCTATGGTCAAGGGTATGGGTGAAGAAGGATTTAATGACTTGTTGCCGTGGTTACTGGAAACCCTGACGTCGGAAAACAGCAGTGTAGACAGATCTGGTGCTGCACAAGGTTTGTTAGCACAGGCAACTTTTATATTGCTATTGTTCAATTTTGTAAATATAATAAGAAAATTGAAGCATAGGATTGACGTATAGCACAGGTCTTCCTTAAGACGGTTCTCAACTCATGCTCCCACGTGTCCGTTTACACATCTGAAATAGACGTACTTGTACTTGTTTGGCTAGAAGTGTCAGTTGCGGGCAGAGATCCTTTTTTCTTTTTAAGTTTATTCTTTGGAGATTTGCAGAGATTCATACCAAGATGTAAACGATTTTTTGATGTAAACTGATTTTTGGCAGTTATCCGTGAGTATAAGGCAGCTTATGTGTAAACCACTTTCGGTGTTTAGGATAAAGAAATCATTTTTTGGAAAACGGCTTTGCACAGCAGAACAAATCTTATCGTCGGAAAGATATCTGCCTGTTGTTATTGCGCGATCCGAAAGAAGGTGAAATCTTAATTTCCCTACGTGTAGTGACTAGACAAGAAGGGAATACAGTAAGATTGAAAATTTGTACTAATGTAGTAGTATGCATTAAAGCTAAAAGATGACAGTTAAATGTTTATTTGTACGCGAGCTTAAAACTCCTCACACTTACTTTTAACACAAATAGTGTATAAATTAAAACATTAATTACGCATAAACCCGTAATTTTTGTAAATTTGTTACAAATTTAAGATATAAACCAATATTGTGTATAAATTATGATTGAGAATCAGTAGTATGCATTCATTAATTAAGCCGAAAAAAGGGATTGGAATCTCTCTGACGTCACAATTGTCAGATCCTTTTTGACCTTGGACCTTTGAACTTCAAATCATAAATAGGTTACCCTTCGAGCTCGTTCTCAATCAGATATTGACCACTACTTAGCAAAATTCACTGTTTGTGTGGAGTGGATCTAACTTTATCGTAAGCATTTCATTTGTGCTCGAAGCTTCGCATGCCAGTGGGTTAAGCTAGTACTTTCGTGACTTTCTTGCGAAACGAAAAGATTGTCGTGTTTGTTACGGTGCGTCACGTAGAAGATGAAGCAGTAACAACTACTTTGTTTGCTCCTACGGTGACAGTACTGATCATAAACTAGATAGTCAACAGCTGTCGATCGCTGGACGCGATACGACGCATGCTCCGTTTTACGTGACAGGGAACAAAAGCGCAAACATTGCGGGATGTCTAGGGGGAGTTGATATGATAGAGGCTTAGTAGCATCAGGGCGTCCATCGCAAGTGGCTTTCATTGTATTCCTTTTTTGTAAACTCACGTCCACCCTAATTGCTCAAGAAAATGTACCTATTTCGCGACTGATCAGAGCTTTCATTTTGTTATCCCGTATAATCGTATTTCAAAGATTATGCTGAAGATGTATCCGTGGTTCAAGTAGCCCCAAGTAATGTAAGTTCTTCGAACTGACACCCTCAGTGTTAATAAGATTTTGATCCACTTGATGGGTGTGTGTGTTAGAGGAGGCTGGTAAAAAGATTCTGAATCTACAGCAAAAAAAAAGCAACTATCGTCATACAAGTTTTAACATAATTTACAACGTAAAACACAAAGTTCCATTTCAGTAACCTTATCTTTGTTATATTTCCCTAAAAGGTAAATGTTAAAATGTTAAACTTGTCGGTTAGTATAGTCCTCTACAATGTAAATCACTGTTTGTCAGTGAGTTTAAACAGAATCTGCTGAATAATGGTTTATAACGTTTACTGTTTATTTTAGCGGTATTTAATAGCAATTCTAATTGCCAATAAAGTTTCCTTATTTGGCATTTTAACTACCATATTTGCCGGTGGACCATTCACGTTTTTATTCAGTATGAAGACTAAAAACGAAGTTTCTAGATTAAGTGAGATTTTCTCATGGGTTGCTGTTGCTTCCGCTCTTTTTCATTCATGTGTTGAATACATTATCAATGGACTTTGAGTGAGGGAAACAGTCGGAACTGCTATTCGCTGAGGAGTTGATATTTATTGCGAATATGCCAGATGTATTTGCTTGATTAGATGTGTAGGTACAAAATTACCTGAAAAAAGACATTGTGGTAGACAAGATCAAAGGAAGCGTGGAGAAATGGAAGGACGTGCGAGGAAAAAAAAATGCCATTTGAAGTTGATAACAAAAGTTTACAGAAGTGCTGTAAGATCTGTCCAAATGTATGAAGCAAAACCTTGTCTGCCAGAGCGTAGGAAGCAGACTAGAAACTATATTGTTGGGGTCTGTATGGTGTATAGCGTACACTTCATTTTGGAATGGATAAAGGACGAAGATGTAAGAAATATGTAATATCGAGAAGAGAGGATTTGAAATGCTAGTTTTGAAAAGAACACTAGAGGAATAGCGGGTTCGATTCCTTTTTCTATTTCTCTAATAGTAGAGAGAGGGAACTAGGCTGCGTTTGATTTAGTTGGAACTTTAAATAGGAGAGGCGACTACAAACCGGTGAAAACGGCAGCGGCGAAGTGTGTACACGAAAAGAAGAGCATGAGAAGACAACGGGCAAGGTAGAAAGATGTGGATACAAAGGGTATTATCAAGCAAAGGATTCAAGAAGACGCAATGGCTAGGAACGAATGTAAAAGAATCGCTTCAGCGACCAATGAAGATCGTAGGCGAACAATAGCAATAAGGAAAAACTGCAGAGTAAAATGAAAGGATGTAGCGATGCGGGATATAAAAGGATGACGTAACAAATAGAAGTAAATGGTAAAGGATGGTTGATTCGGTTTATTCTACAGAATATTGTGGTTAAGATCATGAAAATGGAAAAGCAATAGATCGATGATTCTGCGTAATAGTACTAGAGAGATCAAAGTATCCTCGCGTCGAGAGAATGATAAGGTTTTATGAACTCTACAGCTTCCATTTCTAGTGAAACCCGTTCTCAAAATGCCGTAACTGCCGATAGCAAGCCATTGCTCAGGCTTCCCATTAGCGAGGAACACCAGGTTTCATACACACGTTGCAATATGCTGGTAACACTCTCCTCCTTGGTCTTTGCCCGACCATTTTCTGCTTGATCTTAATTATTGGCAGTTTTACCTAATCTTGTAAGTTTCTGTAAAATAAAGGTGCTTACATTGATTTTAAGAATATTACACTTTCAAACGTCGAACACTGTCTTTGGTCATTAGTCACAGGATGCGTAACAAGGTATTAATTATCACTTGAGAAAGTCTTGTAAGTTCGGGGGGGGGGAGGGGGGGGGAGTCGTTGCAGACCTTTTGCCACGTTCGCATTTTAAATTATTGGCCGCAAATACCCTACGAAAAATATTTTCTGTATATATAGGGATTAAGTAAAGCTGAATTTAAGTTTGTGGTGGGTTTATGGAAATGGTCATTCAGACTATGATGCTTTGAGCCTAAAAGGCTGAAACAATCATATTGATAAAAGTACTTATGGGTAATGACTTTTAGATAGGTAGAGTGGAAAGGTAAAAGGAAACACTACGACTAGAAGCGATAATATCTCGTAAACGCTTCTGTTGATGCCCCAATAAAATACTTGAGCAATTGGAGGAAAGCTTATCATTGGCTAGTCGTTCGCTAGCTCTTCTTAAATTATTGTGGTATTAAGTGTATTTGATGAAAATCTGTCATGGTGTGACAACCTGCCTACCTCGCATTGAACTTGATACTTTGATCAATTAGGTAGGGCTTGCGTGAAAAATTCCTTCCATACTACAAGTATACAAGGAATGAATACATTTCCCTTGTAAGGACATTGAACGGTTAAGGCAGATGATAACAAACAGGGTGCACTACATCAAGCCATCTTGCGTCAGTTTATCAGACGTCGTTGCTGCTTCCGTGAGATAATGATGTCTACATCTCTGATCTTAACGTTGAACAGCTTTATTTTTAAGTTGTTTCGCTATTAGGTGGTCAAATCTTTTGATGAAGTATTAACTTAAAAGGATTCGTGACAAAAGTGCTCCAGTCGAAAGTTTACCATCTGCGCTTACTCATGGTTTTAAGTTACCCCTTAACCTTAGCTATTTGCTACTATCAAATTTGACATTATGGATTTCCGCATCGGCATTGTTACATCAATCCATAAACCCCGACAGTTATGGAATCAGCTATAATTTCTTTATTACTTCAAATGACTGCAGATATCCGTTGAGTGACAACTGGTAGCATGTCAGATTTAGTAACATATCTGTACACAGCACAGTGGCAAAAGCAGCCAGTGTCTCTGCAGAAGGAGACATACGATTAAGCCTCAAAGCAGTCACGGTGCCTTTTAAATCCCGTTTTTTAAGATCACAATGAAATGGAAGACTGACATCTGCCATATGACTAGCGATCTAGCCACAAACTAATTTTGAGGCATTCAATTTATCAATGTTATAAAAGGTAAAGCGGTTATGTCAATTATTATTAGACACCTAAATCCCTAAGCAATCACTTCATGTAGACACGATACAGGCGGCAGCTGTCGCCGGGCACTCTTATTATGGCAGCGATGTAGGATAAGGCTAAGTTCGATTGTTTGAAAGTTCCATTGGATTTATCTAAGAATTAGTACAGGGATCGAACTTTTGTATTTAGTCGCAGTACTCCAGCCCACACACAATAACGTGTCAGGAGGACTTGATATTAGGGGAAAGCGATTTATCTAAAAGGCGGAATTAATCTGGGATAGTGACTTCGAGTCCTCAAATACATTGTAGCTTTGCATGTAATTAAGCCCATAGTATGATCGCAAACGTATTTTACAAGAACCGAATAAAAATTTGCAACTAGTCCTACCATAGATCAAAAGAACTTCTTCATAAAATGATACTATAGTTTCGTCAATATCAGTGTAAAAAATACGCTCTACTTAAAGAGCTGACCAATAATGATGTTTACTCCTCGCTTGAAGAAACGCCCATCGCCGAAACGTTATCTGTATTTACGTTTAGCAATATCAGATGCAAGAAATTTATTGGTAGCGAGAACCGAACGTTAGTTTGTACTTATATTGTTTACAATAGGTTTTTTACCATTCTATATCCTCAATAATTTCTCTTTAAAATGTTTATGATATTAAAGTCGTATCTCAGATCACAGGGGAAGAAAACGAATGCCGTTGTTTATTGTAAGAAGGACATCCTTTTATGGTTATGTACTTTGAGCCTTCGTCAGTGTTAAATATATACATATATTCTCAGCATACACATTGCAATTATATATAATTCTCAAAGAGTGGAGCATTACCATAATAGCTTGCAATAATTTAACGGCGCTGATCGGATTCGAACCCACGAATCAAAATTGACACTAAAAATCTCCGCCTCAGCTTTTGAGCCTGATGGCTCTATGGTTGAGGTGTTGGTTTAGTAATCATGAGGTCGTGGGTTCAAATCCGGTCAGCGCCGTTAAATTGCAAGCTACTGTAGTAATGCTCCACTCTTTGAGAATTATATATATATAAATACAATTCTCGAAGACTGGAGCATTACAACAATAGCTTGCAATTTAAGGGCGCTGATCGGTTGCTTCTTTTTATTATTTTCAGTATGTTAGGATATTGTTCAGAAAAAAGGGAGCATATGCTGCTAAGCAACTACTCGCTGTCAAAAGTTTGTTTTGCCTTTAAGATTAGTAAAATTCTCTTTGGTTGCGTTACATGCTATGTAGAGCCGAATGGCTGTATTCGATGGATTCTAATTGTAAAATCCCTCCCAACTGCTAGATCATGTATTTGAAGCTCCTTGAAATTGATCTCGTAACTATGATAAGCTGGCTTGCCATGTGGAGGACCTTCAAGATCCATAATATAACTTTTTATAATAATAAAACCTGAAAGTTGCACCAGTTAAAGCATAGAGGCCCGAACAACAAACACACCATTTTACACTAGGAAGAAAATATCTTATATAAATATTAGAATTAAAAGTAAAAAAATAACAGGGTGTAAAAATTTAGCAAGCATAACTACAGCACTATCAGCATTATTTTACTATTATTATAGCACTAAAAATAACTAATGTGAATATATATTCTTTAAACTTCCAGTTCTGTGCATAGTGTTTAAAACAGTCAATGGATTAAAACCGACATGTAAATTTGTCGTGTTGGGCCTGTGGGAGTAGAATGGAGGTAGTACGTTTGTCTTAAGATGGTTTTGGTCTTTTGAAGTGAAATAGCAGCTTTTATTGCTATGAAATGTGCGTTTAAGCTGCATCTACAGATATCACAGGTAGCAATCTCTGTTATTGCAGTTTTGTGCTAGTACAATCACTGCTGGATTTTACAACTCTGACGAGAAAACCAGCTATACACATGTTCAAGGCAACATGCATTGTCATCACATTTCTCCTTTCAATATGGATGTACCGTAATCTGCTAAAGTTTTGGTTGTAGAAGTCCTTTACACGTCCAAAAACTTGCCTGGCAAACTAAAATACAAGCATCGAGCTGCCAGAACTCGTCCGTTACAATAAAGCCGAGGTATTACAACAAATCACTCCAGAATGTGGTACATGATCAGTTCAGAACTAAGGTTGACAGTACGTATGTCGATTTAATTGCTTAAAGGGAAAAAATAATATGTAACGCCAAATACTAATATTTTCAGACTTCTAAAATATCTATGTCAGCGAATTCTCGTATTAGAATATTGGCATTGCCATTCATATTTAATAAGAGGGTAAATTTCATTGATGCATTATTATAAGCAAGGTACGATAACAACTTTCAAGTCCGTCTTGAACCGTTTTAATTTGTAGGAGAAATTGTAAATACTTGTATCAAGGAGACCATATAATATTGTAAGTGGAAAAACATCAGGATGTTTGGTATAATTTACAAGGACAGGAATTTAAAGTCAAATTTGATTGCATCCTCGTCAAATTTAATTGCGTCATTATAGTTTTTGACTCACCTTTGAAATCTTTAAAGTTGTGAATTCACTACCGATACCTACATAACCAGACACCTCGGGCCACTTGATTACCAGTTAATCCTAAAGTTGTAGAGATGGGTTAATTATCACTAGAATTCCTGTAATGTTTAAAAAGTTTATAGTATTGTCAATGACATCTGATAATGTTTTCCTTCTGAACGAGAAATCAGTGTAATGTCTAGTTTTGACCACCACTATGTATCCCATGTCACCTGCATAGATATTGATTTTCTTCTGTACTACTGATCCATGAGACGGGGGTGCACATCTAAAGCTTGATTCTGTAATCTTTAAAAAATACTACCTTATCGACAAAAATTGTCAACCGAAATCTAAGTTACATGTAGGAGCATCATTGTTATACTAATCCAGAATCTAAAACTACAAGACAATATAATTTTTACATTGTTTGTTTTCCAACATTCATAATACGATATAGTATTGCCTGATTGAAAATTAATTTTATAAAATCTTTCGATCGTTATTCTTTCCCCGCGATCATTTTTATACAATACGATTTTTTCTCCTGTTTTCAATTATACTTTTATCCTTTCTTGTATTACTTTTCCGTGAAGCAGACTATCACGACGTCTTAGCTAAGAAATGCACGCTAGTGATAACTTAGTTTGAACCACAATATTTGTCCTTGGATTTAGTGCTTTAAAGAAAATTCATAAAAGACGAGGTGAGATAAAACTCCCGTGTTTGTCACTGGTAAGAGATCAGGGCTCTATGTTAAATTTATGTCACTCCTTTGCATCTTTAATGACCAATTTGCCTGATGGCGACCCAACACTCTTGATATAAACGAAAACAATTTATTAAAGTGGCTACTAGTATTGCCTGAAGTACCGTCACTAGTTTCGTCATCATGAAAATCCCACCTACCACTGCGATGGCCATGTTTACCCGCCTGTAATAGATATAGTTAATTAAATTGTTTCTTAATTCTTCTACTTTTACCGACACTACAACTGCAATAACTACTATAACCACTATTACTACTACTACTTTTACTACTACTACTACTACTACTACTACTACTACTACTACTACTACTACTACCACTACTACTACTACTACTACTACTACTACTACAACAACAACAACAACTACTACTACTGCTATTACTTCTACTACTTTTCCCACTACTTCGACTACTACTACTACTTCTTTACATCTACTTCGGCTGCCACTACATTAACAACTGCTACCACTGCTGTTACTACTACTGCTTAAGCAACTACTGCGGCAAGAATGTCTTTGTGTTAACCCGTAAACATGAAGCTTCCCACAGCTTTTTTGTTGTTATTTACCAGAATTATATGCTTACTTTGTACAATCCGGAACATCATGTAGAGATAACTGGGCTTATAATTATTTATATCAGTCTTCTTTCTATACTGACTTAACAATCAGAGCTTCGTTTCATTTGAATGTTTTCAAGTTTGAAAATGTAGGTGAACGTATACAGCACCTCAGGGACAAAATGTTTAAAGGTGATGAGGGGTAATATCAAAACATTCCTGTGTTACGATTGCAGTATAGTAGCCTCCAGTAGAGCAAACGGCATTGTTTTTAACCCCACGTATTGTTTATGGATGCTGCATCAACTGAGTACCTTTGTCCAATCAAAATAATGTACAGATCTGGTTATGTCAATCCTGACCAACGTGATTAGAATTCCGTCTACTTGCTGTATCTGTATTGAAAAGACACCACCGAAATATAAAATTTGTCACCACAGAGACTCGAACCAGTGACTCACTTGCAACGTGTGCTCTATCATCAGAAACTCCGATGTTAACATTCTCTATTTCTCTAGTCACAAAATTAACTCCCAATCGTCCACCCGTAGGCATCGACTTCCAGCTCAACGAAGTTGGAGAGCAGCCTCTCTGCGCCATGTGACTTGTCCAAGGGCGGATTGCTATCTTTTGTGACCTGTTTCTCTAGTGTCTTTTCAAAACAACCATTTAGAATTCTATATTCTTGATGTAGTTTCCTGTTGTGTACCTCCCGTTATCGTGAAAAAGACCCCTTACTTCCACAATCTTTGTCAATGCAATAAACAAAATGAATGTAAACATGGTGTTCAAGCTGAACCAATAAATCTCAACAAAGCCAGGAAAACAATCCATTGTACTCAGAGTTTTATTAAAAGGTCATGAACAAAAACACTCTACAAACTGGCAACTTGTGGTGAAACCATTATGTAAGAGGAGAATGAAAGGATTGGAATAAAAAAAATATTGAAAATTTATAAGGTAAGACGCAGACAGCATCTCCATAGGTCACTGCGTTGTTTAAACCTATACGTCCTACTGGGCCTACGACTGTCAGAAAGTATTAAATTTATGCAAGTGTAAACATGTTTTTATTGTTTCATAACTTAAAACCAGTGGTAGCGGAACCAGGGGACCACGAGTGTCACGTCTCTCTGGTATGCGGCCAAGCCGGGAAACATTATTACGCAAAGGACAGCTTAGTTGCATGGTGGCAACAAAAGCGCAAAATGCAGTATTCCTAACATGAGCTAAATTTATGCGTTTTTGAGTATTATTCTTGATTTGTTGATTACCAATGATGTTTGAGAGACGAAAGGAATAACTAGTAGATTTTGTTAAAAGAATCCCTATAGCAAACAAGTTGAAATAGTTCCGCTGGCTAATAGGAATATTTTACAAAGTGTGTCTTTGCTACCACGTTACCCAGGCTGTTCTAGTCTACTAGAGGCAGTGTGGCTAAATAGTTATAGCAGCTGTTGCATGATCCAAGGGTTAGAACATTCAGAGGTTTGAGACCCGGGCTCACAGTAAGATCTGGGAACAAGATATGGGCTCTGTTGTGCTTCACTGTACCAAGACGCAAAATTGGAATGTGGCTACGATGGCAAAAACTGCACAAGCACCGCGCGAGGCTTCTATATGGATACACTCCTTAGGGAGTGGATTAGAAAGTAGTTTTGACTCCAGGCCTGACAGCGGATTCAATATCAATTGAAAAGTGCCTTTAATTGTTCCTGGCATAGACAGGACGGTATATAAATGGAGTTTAATTCACTTTACCTTACACATTAAGCATCTTCAGTTAGTCCTGTTTTAATTTTAAGAGTGTGGTAAAGGTACCATTGCACCCCTTAACACTGACGAACTGTGTTGACTTCAATTTGCTACAAGCTGTGTAATCTGTGTTCAAATGTCAGGAAAATAAACTGTGATGTTGATCACATCGTACGTGAACAATTCGTGACTAGTCAATGTTAGTGTACTTCGGTTGCAACTATGATATACTCCGTATTACAAAGCGGAACCGATTACGATAATATTTTTCTAAATGGCATCTACATAACCATTTCTTTTGTTTAGAAGCTCAAACCAAAGTAAAGTCTGGCATCAATCCAACACACTACCATTTCACCACAATTAGCAAAACAGATAAATGACCGATGTCTTAGAGTATTTGACAATTGCTAAATTTTTAGAGCTTCCTCGTCCCCCACATACCAAACTCAAAAATTTCAAATAAACGAAACGATTATATTGGCACATAAAGAAGGTTTGTAGGATATTTGAGGTTTATTGTAAAGTATTTGAACAATGTGATTGCTATTGGCGTACAACATGCAATTTCATATTTAATATTTGTAAACAATATGACAGTTGATATGCCACGTTAGCTAAGGCGTTCTACTTTTCTAGAGGCAGTTTTGATTCCCTTGATGGCCTTCTGACGTTTGCTTCTGCTAAATTGTTACGTGTAGGAAGATTTTTAACCCACAAAGTAAGTCGTTTGGATTCAGAAAAAGGGGTTTTCACTTACAAACTGTTCAAACCCGTTTCAAATCCACCAAGAATATTGGCTTACATGTATGCATATAATAACAGGTAAATGCTCATCACTTTGTGATGCTTCTTCATTTACTGTGGAGGTTACGAAGTACTCTACCATACAATTAATGGACCGCGCTATTTACTTTATTAGCGAGATTTCAATTCTAGTTCCAAACATTAACCCAGTCCGCTTTCCTTGTTTGAACTTATAATTGCAAAGTTCAAGTGACCAGAAAGTTATGTCTTAGTCTAATTTAGCATATCATACAATGTTTAACCATATATAGTGTTAAATATGATGTTCGCTTAAGTTTAGACATATTTTGATAGCTCATCATCTAGCTTTACTTTATATAAATATAAAATTCACTTAATTTTTTAAAACGCTGATTAAATTTAGTGATACACGAACCTTAAAACAATGAAACTACGTTTCAGGTCCCTTTATTAGCATAAATTTGCATGTGATATGGAGCATTTAAAAAGTAAGAATTATTAACATTTTGATGATACTTTTCCCTAAGGATCTCTAGTATTTGTCATGAATTTTAAAGTGAAACTGTCTAATTACTTCACTATATATCTCGATGTCGTAACTCCACGTCATCTGTTGTAACAACTGTCTCCACTTCAACCAATCAAATTCGCATTTTCAAATTTTGAACTTCGATTTACGATTTTCGATTTACGATTTTCGATTTTCGAATTTCGATTTTCGAATTTCGGTTTTCGAAGAATAAAATACAAAATATAAGTAATGAAAAACAAAGAAATTGTGCTCAATAAACCCCTACTGATAAAGTTGGCAGGGGCAGCATTAAGAAGGTTCAGAAGACCTTTTTTCCACAATGGTCCCGTCAACTTTACTTAGCTTTTGTACATCAGTGTACTTAGACAGGGATATGCAGTACGTTATAGTTTAAGACTGATGATCAAGCATTATAATTTTGGTGGCATTTTAATATTTGGTGTATTACTATTGATTTTATTATGCTGAGGTTTTGAATCTGCCAATACATCAGTAGTAAAGCAAGCGTGATTGTTAATGCCATTACCTTGGAGTGAGGCAGTACTTTGCAATGTTGCCAATAAGAGAGAACCAGGGCCTTTATGCCGGTTGTGTCATGGCTTTAACCATATTCCATGGTATTTGCAAAGCCTTCTTGATGAAACACGCTCCTACCCGTTCGGAAACTGCAGCTATGGATTCTGACGGTTTAAAAGGCTGCCCTTTAAAATTCAGCTGTGTTGTGGTGGTATAGTACATGCAGATTTATGCAAAACATTCTTGCACATTATAGAGTAGCTTAAGCTTACAATGCTGGATCTTTCTGTGTGGTATAAGATTGTTACGTGAATTGTTGCATAAGAACACAGGTATGCCCTGTATATATACCAATTGCCTGACAAGTTATAGAATTCAGGTTTGAAGGTGGTTTGCCGTCGGTCTTCTAGAACTTATTGCATGGCTCTGGGATATATGTTCTCCATTGTGACAGTAGTTGCCCTTCCCAATTCATGATTGTTAATCTCAGCTCTTCATTCCTCGGTTCACTACCTTAATTGAATACAAAATACTGGGGTTAATGGACACCCCAGCACACCTATAACATCTCTGGCAGTATATGCAATACACAGTCTAAGATTGCACGGAAATGATACCTATGGCAGTGGTGCTCTTCTTTTGGTACAATAAAGACATGCTTTAGGCTCTTGTTTTTCGTTTCACTTTCTACTCACCTTGTGCAATTCTTTGTTTCTGAAGTTATTGGAGGGCAATGTGCCATGCTCCACTGGATAGTTCACTTGCCATCTTTGATAGAGGGTATGGGGTGGATTTCCTGCAGGGCCATTGGTGATGACAGGAAGGGTATCTGGTCTTAAAGTGCTCTAAGCTCCGACAGAAATTTCATATATTCGAGTACCCTGCAAAGGGGAGTGCAAGGTGTAAAACTGGATCATCAATGCCTCCTTAATCTGAACTCTCTGCCACCCCTCATCATACATGGTGTGCCAAAAAGAAGTCTTCCCTCCATGTCCAGAGTGTGTACTCTATAGCCAGTGGCCTCTATCACTATGTGTATTGTTGGATTTGTATACTATGGCAAAATCATCCAAATCTGTTATGCTGCTTCTCTTTTTAGATAGAATTCACATGTGAATCCATGGTCTCACTCACCATTACCTTCGCTTTGATACAACAAGTGCAATAGACCATATATTGTTGTTTATGTTGTAACAATATCAGGGTCTGCAATGAGTAATTTGTATGTAGACCTATAAACTGCTCATTGGGTTAAGTTCTTAAATCTGACAATTGTATAAATTTTTTTCAACTTCATTGCCATTTATTCTTTCTGTAAATTTACAGTTAAGAACCTTTTCAAGATTTAAAATTCTCACTGTTTTCAACTGACATAATGGGAGCAGTGAGATTTATAGTAGTGGATAATAACAACAACAGTAATAACAATACCAAGACAATTGATGGTGGTGATAATCAAAGACGCAAAGTCAATACAAGTTTAAAAATAATAGTAAGAAAGAAATAAAAATGATATACAGGAGCTTTCCAAATTACATTGCTTCTTCATCTCCCTAATGAATAAATGTAGATTAAATTAAATAAATAAATTTTAAAAAAACTGACAAGCCTATATGTAGCTTAAGTATATATCTATTCAGGTGTGATTGATACAACATCAACTTCTCATTTGCAAAATTATTCCCACATGATGTGAATGGCAAAGCAAATGAAAGCAGACAGAGTAGTGTTAATGACCGTCAGAACTGTAGATTGTAGATCATAAATGTACTGTGTGGTTTTGGAAAAGTTGAAGACATTGTTGGCCATCTTATTAATGGGTCAGGTGGAGATGTGCAATATAGAAATGTTTTGGTATGTAGTAGTTGATTAAGTAAAATTGGTTAACCTTGGGATGTAGGAATTCATTTATGTTGAATGTCAAAGTTGAACATTGTTTTTTAAAAATAGATGTATGACCTATTGACCAAACAAGTATATTTGTGTTGTACAGATCTGTTTGTCAATTTAAAAAATACACAAGAGAAAATATGACACATATGGTGGCTTGTAACCACAACCCATGCTTTCATGGCGTGGGCTGTACCAACTGAGCTATGCAACCGCTTATTTTAACATACTTAATTTTTCCAGTTGCTACATTAGCTCTCAATCATTCACCAGTGAAATTAATATCCAAATCAACTCAATTGGAGACCAGCCTCTCTGTGCCATGCGACTCTACCAACTGAAGACTGCCACTCTGCCCACCAATCTGTCCAAAGCCCATTTAAAGTTGGAAAGTGGCATCACAAAGAGAAGATTGGAAACATCAATTTGGAGAAGATACTAGAAAAATGGAAATGTTGCTACCCTGACTTGCACTTGTGACCTATGCTTTCAGGTTGTGTGTTGTACCTACTTAGTTGGATGACCCCTGGCCCCAATTTTAACATACTCCATCTTTTTGTATTCATGTAAATATTTATGCCATTTTGTTTCATACGATTTCCTGAATACAGGAAATATCTTTTTATGTCAGGTTATCTGGTTTGTATTTATGGGAAGACCACAATCTTTTCGAAGTTGTTGTTGGTATTGAATGACTGATCTTATGCTGTGACAGGCTTTGAGTTATCCAGTGTCAAGTGAATTGTCTATAGTGATGGTATTTCATGCATGCTTTGTTTTTATTTTTTTTAGGTATTGTGGTATCCATGATCCTGCTTCAGTTGTCCTCTGCACACAAGACAAAAAGTGGTTTTGCAATGGAAGGGGAAATACTTCTGGAAGGTATTTAGGATAAGTTGATACTATATATTAACAAACCAACAAAGTTGATGGGGTTTTAGCAGGGGAGGATCCAGGATTTCAGAGAGGAGGGGCATGGAATTGACTAAAATTTGGAAAACCATTTTTGGTCATTTTTTTATAATTTTTTTAATGGAGACAGGGGGCAAGTGGCTTCGTGCCCCCTCCCTAAATCTACCTATGTTTAGTTAGAATGGTACTTCTGGTACAAATCATTGAACAAGACAGCATGTCGCAAGCATGTTTAGTGTAATTTTCTTTTGATGAGATGCTCTGTCAGTCTCTGAATTTCTGAAACGAGACATTGTAAGCAGAGTGACTTTTGTACAAAAATACCTGAACTTTGTATCACACATGCAAGACTGGAATGTAAATATTGAATTGTTCTTTATTGAATTAAACTTAAGGGTAAAAATCTTGTACCTCTGTATGAAGTCTGAAAGCAGAACCTCTAATTATTATTAGCCTTCTATGCCTTTTAAGTGGATATAGTCCAAGTGATTTACATTTCAACAAATTATCATACAATATAACATCAAAAAACACAATAATGATTTGAGAACTTTTAATATATTTAAATGGCCAGTAAACACTGAGATCAGAAATTAAAAGCAATGATATTTTTCCCAGCCTTGAAGACACCATGTATACTTCAAACGGGCCTTTGCCCAAGGGTAATTTAACATCAAAAGTAGTTATGAAAAACTCTACCATTCCTTCAAACATGTGCAAGGGTTAACAATTACAACGTGGCTGTAACAGGCAGAAAAATTAAGTATTCTAGCAATAACTGCCTGTAGCTAATAAACACACTCTACTTTATGCTTTTGAGATCACCAAAGGCTGCAAATTCAAGAGAACATACAGCAAATAGCTGTTACTTGCTATGAATTTATTGATGGGGAAATATAAGCCGAGTTCACTTGCCCAGTTAAAACAGATAAACAATGGCATAGCAGATCATTGCTCTGATTATATTGTAGTGAATGTGTTTAAATGCCCATGCATACACGTGTGGTTCTTTTCAGTGCTGATTCTATGCTGACTTGCTGGTAGAATGTTGTGGTGTTTTGATGGTCCTAAAAATAATATATGTTTACATTTGTCTTCACTGCCCCCTCCCCCTTCCTTTAAACAACTCTTCAAATAAACACCCCTCCTATATGGGCTCAGTGAACACCACCTTCTCCCTCATCAAATAGATACCCACTCCATGTTCATGGTTACTATTTGATGAAAAGTTGGTTCCTCCTTGAATATTACACAGGCGACAGCTTTTGTGAAATTTTAATAAAATCGTCAATTGGCATTTAAAGCCAAGGCAATTTACAAGACAGTTTGTTGGCAGTAGATAGCA
>JAAAKM020006971.1:143181199-143206568 GCA_010016025.2 Alatinidae sp. Z8VKAUB7J3 | reverse complement strand
AATCCTCTTGATAGTTGTCAGCACATGATGAGTTTTAAATCAAATGCTGTTCTATTGCCAAGTCTGGTTTGGAATCTTGTTGACTTGATTCGGTAAAATTTTGGAAACTTTACTGCGTTTCCTATAAATTCATAGTAAAAGATTAATAACTTCAGTCCATACGATTGCTGTGGTTAGTGCATGGCGAAAACGTTTAACAGAATGAATCCATTACTCAACGCAATATTCAAAAACTTTTTGGTCTACATCAGTCCCCTCCCTGACTTACGACAGGCCCACCTTACCGCAAATTCTTGGCGACAGGCCTGAACAGTGATATCATTCATTGACTCATCAATTTATCTGCAGACTATACTGAAGATATGTACCATGAGAAATTAAGGTATACAGCCCTAAAGCCCCTCCTTTCCGCCTGATCAGTTTAGACGGGCTACAAAGAGCAAAAGATACCCTCTTGGCTTTTTATCTCCTCTGGCCTGTTGCAAAACAGGCTTGAAAGCTTCTGGCCTCGTCTTTTGTTACGTAGTTTTATGGGAAAGAGGCAAAAAAGCGTCGCGCCAAAAGCGGTGCATTTATCTACCGTAGTTCCGTTTACATAGCGAGGGTCAACATGCAAATCTGGATTATTAATTTTAATATCAGTTCCATTAAGTGATTGGGGACCTACAAACTACCTTAGAACTGCAGTTATGATCGTTGGTGTTTAACTGAGTTCAATCTGTTGGACCTTAGTGTTAGAATGTAGGCCCAGAATTGTGCCAAATACAAATGATGCACGTTGCAATATAATCTCGTAACCACAAATGGACATACCCGGCACTTAAATAGTACTGATTACAATATGCTACACACTTAAAGCTCTCTACAATACAAAAATCTATGTTACAGATCATTGGAGTTTTTAGTCGTAATTAGTTTCCTGTAGCAAAGTTATGGGTGAATTTCCCCAAGATAGGCCTAGGCCTATCCATTAACGCCACACACAAGGAAAGTAAATTGTTCAAATCAAGCTAAGGTTTGCCAAGCAACACGTCAAGGAAACAGAAGTCTAGCCTACATACTGAAATGTTTGACCTTGTCAACAGACTTATTCCTTCTAGTCGAGCCTTTAAGGCAGTACAAAGTGCAGATGCAGCTAAAATAGGAGAACTAAGTGAACGAGAGCTGCAGTCCGTTATTCCATGCTTAGCCAGGACTGCTCTATGTGCTCCACTGGATGTCAGTGAACGATTTAGAGCCTTTCGCAGAGATATTCAAAAGTTACTGTCAGGATTAGAGTCGGTGAATTCGATTGTTTCTTTGTTGTCCGTTGACTTCACTGCTGTCCAAGAAGATGCACTTAAGGAGCAACAGATTATTAAGAAGTTGGGACCAGGTGGGAGTGGAGATAGGATGTTGTCAGATTCTTTACAGACGGGTCTTGTTCTTGAATTTGAACGCAGTGAACCATCAAGACGAATCAAGTTAGTACTGAGTGAAATTATGCGGCTCTGCTCCATGGTAAGTTGCTGCTGAAAAGTAGGTTAAAATATCAAGGGACGTTGATTCAGTCACTTTTTGACTCGCGCAAGGTATTATGCCGCCCTAGTAACTTAATCTCCAAACTTTTTTGTTGGAGATATACGTTTTCGTTTTTACAAAGGTATTATTTACTGGTAATATTAGAACCACTATGGTCCAGTGGATAGTTCGCTTGCCTTGCATGGTCGAGGGTATGGTTTCTATTCCCCAAAGGGCCATCGCTGATGACAGTAAGGGGAGCTGGTTTTAATGTACTCTAATCTCCAACAAGAAAGTCTCATATAAGCGGTTACTGCCCTAGCCCTTGTAAAGGGCAGTGCAAGGTTTAAATTGAGGGGCATTGCCCTTGGACGCCCCAGCTGCCCTATATTTATTGGTTGGCTTGTTTGCTGGTTTTTCTGTTTATTTAGGGTAGTTTCAATGTTGGCCCCACTACTCATTAGGGGTCTTTGATTGAGAGACTGCAAGATGCAAAACCTCATCATCAATGTATTACCAGTAGTAATACAATGCCAGCTCCAAATTGCTGTCATTTTTAAAAGGAACTGTACTACGTAAAACCATGCTAACAGCAGTGACAGTAAGTTGAAATTCTCACTTTTGGAGTCTTCAGATTTTACCCAAGGGTTTTCAAACTGCTCACAAAGGAGTTGAAGACATTTCACCACCAGGGATCCATCCCATGAATTACTAAGGATATAATCATTTGTTACTTGATGTAATCTGACCAGCATTGCATGAGGTTTTATGCATATAAAGCAAGTGTTGAAAGTGAGATTTGTTTTTTAGCATAGTTAGTTTTAATTTTATAAATTGTATTAATACTCTATGTAATAGTTTAATAGTACAAGAGCCACTGTGATCCAGTGGATAGTTCTATAGTCCTTTGCTAGTGAGCTGGTGTTAGACTTCTTGAGTGCCATTTGGATATCAGGAAGAGGATCTTGTCAAAGGGTTCTCTATGCTTGAATAACTTCCTATGTATGTGGGTTAAGAGTGTAAGTTTGTAAACCTGCATCACCAGGAAAATCTTTAATTGATTAATTTAAAGGCACACTTTTGTTATCACAAAGTACATTTAAATGAAAGGAAACATACTATGACATTGAAAGCAGAAGTTAACAAATGGATATGATACACTTATTTTTTTTAATATCAAACTACCTCAGTGTCCAGCCCTCTAGGTTTCTTATAATATTGACATTTTAAGCCCCCAAAGTTTCTTAGCTGTTTCTTATTCTCTGGTACCAAATAGAAGGGGGTGGAATATGTGGAGGGGGCTAGTCACACTGCTATTAGTAAATTCAAACTACATTTAGGGTACCCTCTGTTTCAGGTTAGCCTATTCATGAAATAACCCGTTATCAAACTGTCTAAACTGCTTTTAGATATTTTTTAGGTTTCTCAAAGCAGCCGCATCTAGCCCTCAAGTTTCTTAAATTTTCGGGAGATTGAGTCCTGGTTTAAATTTTGGGAGTTTAAGCCAAACAAAAAGGTTTCTTACAAACTGTTCTCTTCAAAAAAATAAATGTAAGCAAGAATGCCAGACAAGAATAAATTAAATAATACACAGTTGGTTTATTAACATTATTACAATTACCATCATCATTTTAGCCATGCTAAGGGTAACATAACTAGTAGTGCATATTAATAATTTGGGCGTAAATCTCATTAATTCCCAAAGTGTTTTTAATTGTTAAATTTAAGGAACTTGATGGTGAATCACAAAGAAAGGAACATATATCAGAACTTTTTGAATGTGCTGTGTACCTGGAGGAAATTTCTGATGTTCTAGCTGTTGCATTTGCTGGTAAGATTGCTATAGATATTTGATTTATGATCGTGTGAATATTAGAGTAGGTATAGTTATGGCGGGTAATTGTTACAAACTCCAGAGTGTTGGTTAATTTAACACACCCGTTTGCTCCCCCACCATGACTTTCACTGAAATTGGCTTAGTAATAGTCTTCCAATGAGCCCTCAGCATAAGGAAATTATAAAATTGGAAGATGTGCCTGAAAAAGTGTTTCAGCCCCCCAGTCTCCAAATATGATAATTTAGGCCCAAATCCCCCAAAATTTGCACATTTTTTAAATTTCACTAAAATTGCCTAAGTTATATGCTTTCAACAAGCCCTCAACGAATGTCAGGGGATTATTTTAAGCCAAGATATTGACCTATTTCCGATATTCCCCTCTCCAAGCACACTGTGAAATATCAATCTGACATGTAATAAAAGTTCTTACTGACTTTATTTGCATCTTTACACATGTGCACAATAACTACCTTCACTGCATAAAAATTACCCCAAAACTCTGTTAATTCTTATATATACACATAAAATGTTATTTAGTCCTTTTGTTATGGTAATAATAGATAAAAACCAGTATGGGTATGGTGAGTATATCTAGTGGACAGTTATCACCCAGACTACTTACATTTTAAATTTAATTTTCCAGCTCTTTTCAAAATATAGGTTCCTAAAAAATGTGTCTACTACTACTACTACTACTACTACTACTACTACTACTACCACTACTACTACTACCACTACTACTACTACTACTATTACTACTACTACTATTATTACTGCTGCTACTACTACTACTATTACTACTACTACTATTATTACTGCTGCTACTACAACTAGTTACCACCACCACTATTTTACACTTGGTATTTACTATTGTAATAATTTTTCTTGAATAAAAATCTAGGGGGTCGATGGAAGTCTTAAAATCTCATTAGGGGGTCGATGAGCCAAAAAGTTTGAGAACCCCTGATCTATGTGAAGTATAGCAGGAAGTCAATGGAAACGTATTATATCCCAAACGTCAATGTTTCAATTCAGGACCATTGTGTAATGACAGCATATCTGAGTTGCCACGGCGAAGGACAGGGTTCGATTCCTCACGCGTCTTCGTTTTCACCATTGAGTTTCTCTTCCCTGTCTCGTCATCCAGACATGTCACATGTACCCCTGCCAGCAAGGGTGCCTCTCATTAAGTCGAAATTTTTCATGAAGGCCTTTAAAATTATTCGTTGGCATAAAGTACATTGTATCGTCGATTATCGGGACAAACAGCCCAAAAAAATTCCGGAAAATCGAAAAATCCGGATAATGGAAAAAAACAACAACTCATTGGTAATTAAATATCTTTTGCAACATGGGCTTGTTACTTCACAGATGAAGTATTAAAAAACAGGAGCCCAAAATAAGTATTGAAATATTGCGTGATACGGCTTTGCTTGAAAGAGGATTTAAACTCGGCGCTCATGTCCACGCGTTGACTGCTGTTTGGCTGTGAATGTAGTGGATGTATGATTAAAAGCATTTGTTTTGAAGAGCGGACTTTGACAATATTAAAGCACCGCTCCTCACCAATCTTCGTAAATTTGCGGACGCACAAGCAAAGGTTTAAAATTTTTACGACGTCCGGATAATCGAATTCCGGATAATCGATATTCGGATAATTGACGATGCACTGTACTCAATAGTAGACAAAAAATTTCTATGTAACTTTATCATCTTCCGTTGCGCATCAGTTCAGACTTTGCTTGCCCTACAGGAATCATGATTGGACATGTGACACCTGAGGCTTACAATGGTGGACCAATAGCAGTCGTTCAAGATGATGACGTAATCAAGATCGATTTAGTAAACAAGAAACTCGAATTGGTAAGTTAATGTCTCTTTCCTAAGAATGATGATACAACAGTGGTGAAGGGAATGTGGATGATCTTGACGATTATTGTTATGATGATGATGACGATGATGATGGTGATGATGATGATGATGATGATGGTGATGATGATGACGATTATGATAATGATGACGATGATTATGATAATGATAATGATGTTGATGGTGATGATCATGATGGTGATGATGATCATGATGATGGTAATGATGATGGTGGTGGTGATGATGATGGTGATGATGATCATGATGATGATTATGATGATGATGATGATAATGATGATGATGACAGTGGCGATTAAAATGTTGATGAAAGACGTCGGAAAGAAGTTAAAACCGTTATATATCAGTGGTTATAATGTTCAATGCCTTGATAATAATAGCGTTTATTAAGCCAGTAATGCTGAGAATGATGTTAATGATGATTATTAGGGAAAATTTTTATGCAAAATGCATAAAAATGCATATTACTGCATATTTTGCCCTTTTTAAACCTAGATGCATATTGGCCTTTTGTTTGCATATAGATGCGTATTTTGCTTTTGTGAATATTCCGGAAGTTTATTTGCTGTACATAGTGCTTTCTGTTACGCACTGTGCCGTCACCCCTCGCCCGTGCTCTGGTGGCATGCACATGCGTGTAGGCCTTTGTTTATATTACATCAACTCATTTGAACTGTGTTTGTGTTCATTATCTCTGCCTTGGTTTGGTTGTATTAATATGTACGCTTCTTTGTTGTTGTGATTTTTGTAATGCTATTAATAACTTTGTGTCTTGTCGCTGAGAGCGACCTTGTGTTAATCAATTGCTTTTCATTTAAGTTTATACCACGAAGTCATTGGCTATTATATTATTGTTACGCACCCAGGCTGGGTACAGGGGTACACTGCATTTGCTGTATTGTTTGTTTTCAGTTTCAGTTGCTCTTTCTCTCCGTAGACAGGTTTTTTATGTTTTGTTTTGTTTTTGTTGTTAGTGCATATAAATGCATAATTTGACCTTCGCTTCTGCATATTTTTCTTTTTTCAAATGCAGAAAAATGTTTCCCTAATCATTATGTTTCCAACCATGATGGCAAAGATGATGTAGCTTTATTATATAAACCTACAGATAAATTTTTTGCGATTTTCCTTAATCTTTAATGCCATATATACACCTTCGAAGCTTTAGTTCTGTATGCGCCACGACAGAAAGTACGTGGAAGACCTCGAACAAATTTTGCGGGACATTTAAAAAGCTTTGTGAAAGTGAATAATTTACGCGAAACATTTTCGGAACGTAATCTTGTCAAAGCCATGATCGTCTAAGTTCGAAAGTTTCGAATACGACACTTCAAAGAAGAAGAAGATATACACCTTAACTTTTGTGGTTAATCTTTATTCTGTTCCACAGGAAGTTTCACAAGAGGAAATAAACCAAAGATTCCAAACCTGGAAACGCCCGGAGAAGCCAGTTATTGGACTTTTAGAGCGTTATCGATCTCTAGTTTCGAGTGCTCACCTCGGAGCTGTGCTTGAACCCTCGCTTTAAAGTTGTTGCGTTCAATTGTTAACTTCCATTTTGTTAATTTTGTACCATCAGTTATCTGCCAAATAGTCGTGGATGTCATGACCCTCTCAGACCGCCCCAACGATGAACGTTGTATGATCAAACCATTTTTATTCTAAACCAGATTCGGGAGGGCTCATATTTCCTCCCATTCTGGGTCCAACGAGATAAATTTACCTCGCCCTGTATTTATTTACTTGTTTCCTATGTGTGGTATTTTAGGAACACTAAAGCCTAGTAGAGATAAGCTAAGAAAAGTTTAAACATTCGGGCTGCAATGTGACTTAGCGCGGTTTTGCGATTTAAATTGCTCAAGAATCGAACCCTGTCCTTCGTTGTTGCAAAGCTGACGTGCTAGCCATTACACCAAGGGCGCAAAACATTGAGGCAGAGAAATTAGGGATGACATTTGTGTTGGTTGATGTCACTACATCTCCTCTCCCAACCCGACTGGGGGTGAAGACAAAAGGCTCAATTGCCTTGTTGTTTCAGTTAACTAACCCGACTCTACCGGAAGTGAGTTGAGTTGCTGCTCTCATGAGTTGGAAAGAATGTAATGCTCTGCCGAAGCTGGGCGCTGAGGAGCGTGTTCTTGTTCGGGTCCTTATTAAACGGGAGTGACTAATGATATAGGGTGGAAAGCTCAATGTTCAAAACTTGGTCCCAGAAAGAATCGAACCCCGTACTTCAACGTTGCAACTCAGATGTGCTACCCATTACAGCATGGTCCCAAAACATCGAAACAAAGAAATTTGGGATGACACATGTTTCGACTGACGTCCATTACAATTCCACTAGTTGTGTTGCAAGTAGTCGTCTAATCTCCCGTCACATCGACCCCCTCCCTGTATGTCTTATTTCAACATGCGCTGGTGTACATATTTCAAAGATAAGGTAATACCTCTCACTGACACATTTTCACGGAGCAGGTGTCACATGACCAGAGGTGGTGTGCTACAGTTAGTGGAAAGCAACACACAACATAATGCGTCATTCCTTCTTAAATGATACGAAGCATATCAATTGGACAAAAATTAACAATTAAAAACGAATTAAGAACCGACAATTAAACAAATTGTTTAACTATTGTTCAATGAAGTTCGACCATTTTCTTCAGCTCAAATACTCGCCCATCCACGTTTTGGCTTTCAGGTGTAGAGACGGTGTCGGAGTGCTCTGGCTGTGGTGCTCTTGTGCAGCTGATGACAACGGCTCGTCTTGCATCCTAATGCCGAACTTGTAAACAGTAGCGACGTCTTTCCGCGATACGTGTTGGTGTTCGAACTTTCTCAGTTAACGAGCTTACTTCCCTTCGTCTCCTGAGGTATTCTCTTCTTCGCATTCCAGCTATCTTTTTATATTTCCCGATCTTTATATATTTTGGTCAATGATGTAATCGATTACTGCCACGATCAGCATTTTGGCGGGTCCTTCGGCCTTATTTCGTAATGTTTATGCCTAGGCTTGTCTAGGCCTCGTGACAACTGGATCCAAATGCAATTTAGACTGCAACTTAGACATTGTTTGGGCAAGGAATAAGGAATCATAAAATCTTTGGTCTTGTCGTGATATAAGCCATTTATTATTTTGCTCTTTTGTAAGAAGTGATATTATCTATTTACGTCCTTAATTATTTTAGATTTTTAAAGATTTTAAGATACTAATATTGTAATTATTGATGTAATTTTTTTGCAATTGTCATTAACTCGTTCATTGTACGATAATCAGTTTTGTGTCCTTGTTGGCCCGTCGGTTTCTATTTAATGAAATCGAATTATTGAAATTTGCACGCAATACCAAAAAGCCTGCAAGCGTCTTTTCCTTGAAGGTACAACAAGGAAATTTCAAGGACACCCTCTCGGAGCATCTGGTTGTTTCAGATTTAACCGGGGAAAACTCTTTAACCCCTTCTTTCCCTAGTATTCACTCACCTTGCAGGGACAGGGGAAGGCGAGACGGATTAGGGGGGCCAAGTAGGCTGGGTTTGAATATATTTTTTCATATTCCACTAAGGTGCCTTTGGTCATTGTGTGGAAAGGGGTGTTTCGTGTCGATATGCATGCCTTGCTGTGAACTTGACACAATGTCTGTCGCAATCAATCTCAATTTTGATGAAGCTGAAAAGTGGTCAAGGAAAAAATTGAGATTTGGCAAATCTTTAGAGGGCCGTGGCCCCCTCTGCCCCCCTTCTCCCCGTCCCTGCATTGCACTGACTGTGCCATGCATTTTTTCATTTCAAGCTTTACCTTTCTTGCTGTAACCTCTACTGGTCTCCTTCTCAAAGAAAGTCTCCTTTTTTTCTAAACTGAAGCCCTACTTACACTTAGCGGCTTCTTCGTTGAATCTCTCTTTTAACACCTCATATTTCCCCAAATTCTCCCATTAACATTTATTTTCGTCCTTAGAGGCAATTAGTGCTTTCCGACTGCTTGTAACGTTTGATATTGCTTGTAACCTACTCATGGGTACCCAATAGACGCCCCCCCCGCTAATTAATTTTTTAAAAATTTTCCACCCAGGCCATTCATCACCTGAAGATGACACCAAGGTGTTATCTCTAACTTTGGTGAAATTGGCGTTTTAACATTTTAATACAGTGTAGAATTTTCCCTGCAAGTAGATCTTGTTGTAATCTGGTGGAGTGGATAAATAAATTAAGGAATTGAATAGTAGCATGATGAATTGTCGCTGTGATGCATTGTCAGAGTGATGGGTTGTCAAAGTGATGAATTGTCGTGTGGTGAATCATCGCGTGATGAATTGTCGCGTGATGAAGAGTCGTAGCACCAAGAAAACTATGTTAATTTTTACAGTTCATAAAAAAAGAGAAACTGCGTTCATTTAACAAGGTTTTCATGGCACGATTTAAAGTTTAAAGGAGCGCAAGGTGTGGTTTTTAAGTTTGGACAGGTTATCTAGGTTAACAAGAGAAAAGCTACAAATCCAAAATATTATGAAATTTTTGATATGCAGTAAATCGTGTCGTCACACTTAGATACTCTATTAACTCATATAACCGTGCACAAATATATCAATGATGAAACGGAGAAAGCATTCTGGAAGATAATGGCGATTATTTTCTACGGAAAGTACGTGAAACCCAGGCCAGGGCCGTTCATTCAATGAGTTACATTATGTGTTTTTGCTGCACCAATTTATTCATGTACCTTCCTGTTTTGTTTCTTTTTACAAGATTTCGCTGTGTGACATTTCTTGCGATTAAAAAAGCATAAACAATGGGCTTAGATTGTCCACTTAACATTGATAATTTTAAGAGCCACAAATGTGAAACATTAGTAATAAGAAAGGGCAAATCTATCTCCATCTAATACACTACACACAAGAGCTATACAGTACAAATAAAGATACTGTAAATCTTTAATAAAGACAGTGCAGATAGTACCACAAACCACAGTTGTATAAGTATTTAGAGAATTTGTTCCTATTTGTTCTCCCTGTATCTCTCAATACTTTTTATCATGTTTCTAATTCTATTTCAAATATTGTGGCACTTCCTGTAAAATACTTTTTCAGTGTTGAGGTTTTCTGTGCAGACTTGGCACTGTCAGCAAGGATTATGGTGATCCCAACATTTTATGTTACAGAATAAACTCTGATGGAAAACGTAGATTCCAGCATGATATGTATGCAAAATGTTGAGTTTATGCAATATCAGTATATTTACAAAACTGCTATACTAATCTATATATAATTTCTCCATTGGAAATTCTGATCAACACAACTATTACTCTATGGTCTCTAATAAATAGGGGGCTGGAATAAATGGGGTGGGGTTGAAACAATTTTAAAAAGTAATAAATGGGGTGTTCAGATAAATGGGAGGAGGGGTTGGAATGCCTTTTGTGAAAATGACTTCTGATAGTTGAAAAATTAAAGTAAACAGAAAAGATTTCAACATAAAGTATGTTTTGGCCCCAGAATACGTTTACACAGCATTTTCTTATCAGTTTTTATGCCTTGTACTCCCCTTTAACAGGGACTAGGGTGGTGCCCATATACATGGGACTTTTACTGAAGCATAGAGCACTTTAAGACCGTATGCCCTTCCTGTTGTCACCAATGACCCTTCAGGGAATTGAACCTTTACCCCCTAGCATAGAAGGCAAGTGAGCTATTCACTGGACCACAGTGGCTCAGCATAAAAATCATTATCAAACAAGTCTGTAAAAATGGTTTTTTTTACATCAGCAAGTCTGATTTCCCAAAATGAATAAGTGATAAGGGGGGGGGGTCTAATAAGCTTTGGAGAGTGGTGGAAATTTTTCAAACATTAATAAACGCCCCCCTGTTTATTAAAGACGAAAGAATACTGTCCCTAAAGATGCTAAACACTTCATTACGATTCTAGAGTAAGATGATACTTAGTCCAAATCTCAAAGATTCTATTTCATGTTATTTCACAGTATATGACATTAACACAACGAGAATCCGACGGGCTTATGCTGTGTGGCAAGGATACAGCACAACAAATACTTGTCCTTTCTCTAATAAAATAAAGAAATTGGTAAACATATTGGAAAATCTTTCAGTGAAGATATGTGTATGATGTCTAAGCAATGCGATTAGAGCAGGGGTCATTGGGTGGGGTGACTAAGGGGGCCATACCTCTCACTAATTTTTAAATCATCTTTGGGCAATGTGAGCTATGAACATTGAGTTTTAGCTGGGCTGTGAAGCAATGCGGAGGAAACAAAATCATGTCCTTGTGCCATAAGAAGAGCAGCAGTGATATAACATACTTTATGAATAAGAGAAAAGTGAGACATAACATATTTCTTAATGAAGGAACAGTGAGACTATGTTGGCTATAGGCCTGAATAATCTATCTCATCCTCTCCAAGATACATTCTGGGGCTTCCTTACTAATCAATAGACATTAGAATACATTGCATGTCTGTATAACATGGGGAGTGTCTCAGAAAATCTGTGGTACCTGGTTCTTTAAAATGTAGTGGCCCTTAAAACAAGTATATTTCTGTAAATAGTGTACTGCCCTTAGTGGACATGGCTGCATCCCGAGGTGAACAGCCACCTAAATGTTGAATTGAGGTCCTTCTAACAATGTAAATATGCTTAAATGATCAACATCAAAATGTTACTCTCATAGACTTTTTCAGCAAGTGTCTACATACACTAACCTGGCTATTCTAATATTAAGAGAAACAGTATTGACGTGGTCACAGTAAAACTATCCTTATCTTTACAGCAGTCAATGGTTACCATAAGTGATGTCAAGATACTATATTTTTAGAATTTTATGATAAACAGTAGATAAATGTACTTGTCAAAAAGGTAAATAAATGTACAGTTCCGAGATCTTATGGCCACCTAAAAATGAACGAGTAGCCAAACTTCAACCTAGCTTTTTTAGTGAGAAAACTGACTTGATTAACAAACATGGTAACAGCTTATATTGGAATAGGTTAGAATAGTTTAAAACTATATTTACATGAACTTACAATAACATATTTTCATGAAATACTTTGCCAATAACAATCATCTCAAACACTAAAAAAACCTACATGATATTCATTCTGTAATTACAGTTCCTCGTTTATAGCATTCTCTTCTTGCTTTGGTGCTTCCTTGCAGAAATTCTTGTGTGTAAACCAATGGAGCTTTTGGCAGTTTGTGTCACAGTAATTAACCTTGACAAAACAAGAAAATGGTATAATATAAGACAAAAAGAAATATGCCACATTCTACAGGGTTCACATCTTAAAAAGTGAGTTTGGTATCATTATACAAATTACTGTCATCATATGAAAACTTTACATCAACATCTGCCATGCCTGCCAACTATACAAAAATAGTCCATTAACTTCAATTTTTGTCTTCTAAGATCAATGATTCTCACCTTTGTGATCTGATTCCCCTTTCAGCAAATATTTTGAAATAGGATCCCCCTCTCCTATCCCTATAAACTCTGATACAGTAGTATAGTATATCACTGCAAGCATCATCATCATTATTATTATTATTATTATTATTATTATTATTATTATTATTATTATTATTATCATCACTCAATCTTCTGAGGATATCTTGTAGTTCAAATCCATATCACAATAAGTCACTATATAAGAAGACTCCAGTTAGCTTTTAAACCCATTATGACTTGGTATGACACCTTGGGAACATAGTGGTGATTCATTGTACTAAATTGCACAGGAAACACTCAGTGAAGTAGGGATACTTTGTTAAAGTGTGTGCTGTGCATGCCTTTATTCATTTTAGTCCTGGAACCTATATATCTTTCAAATTAACAATATGTTACCTTTGAAAAGAATGCCATAAATATTGTATCTTGTTTTCCCCTCCCTGTGGCATGTGGTGGTTTAAGATGAGGACTCATCCAGGAATCATGATGGTACCATAAAAAGGTACAATAAACACAGACTTTGTGGTACTGGTATGTGATAACACACAAGTTTGCATTAGCAGATGTGATACAATATATAGATATATTCTTGAGGAACAATAGAATAATAATGTTCTGCGTTAAGATATCAACAAAGACAAATCTGTTGTTGCTTAACTTAACAGAGTTGCCACAAACACAAAAACGGTAAAAATATTTTAGGCCTACTTACTGCTTTGCATACAGAACATCTCTTTGGCGCTTCCATTGTTCCACATGTGGCACATGCCAGTGTTAAATCTGATCCCTGCATACCATTCACTGCTTGTGTCAACGCTGAAAGTGCTGTTGGCTCACTCCCAACTGGAACAGATGCTAGAGTTCTTACTAATTGTTTAAACAGGTTTGAAATGGGGAATTCAAATTTCTTTACTGCATCTCGAATAAAGTTTTCCATATCAATCTGAAAGCCATCTGGGCTTCGACCTTTGAGAAGAAATTTAATTAATGAAGTAAGGCCAGACTTTCCCCCCTTTTCATTAGACCCTGCCCACTTCCCCACTAACTTTAAAACACAGCTTTGGTAATGAAGTTTCAAGGCTGCAACCTCGTTCACATCTTGCTTAAATGCTTTCTCACATTTTAACTCTAGTACTTTACTGACTGCTGCGTGGTTTTGTATGAGCTCTGGGTTATCTTGTAGGTATCGAATTATTTTTACTGGATGAAGATTCGATAAAACGACGAGTCCATGCAGTGGGGACACGAGGTGCTTTTCAAGTTTTGGCTTATCTTCTAATCCATGAACCTCAGTGAAATATCCGATTTCTTTCTTGTCGACGTAGTTATTGATAAGACTTACACACTCGTGTCTTCCAACAAAAGCCCCAAGTTGTGCAGCAGTTCTGTTCACCTTGTTTGTAGCGCTAACATTGGCTCCATTAGCTAGTAAGATTTCGATACATTTCGGAGATCCAGCAAGTGTGGCAAACATCAAGGCGCTGTATCGATGTTCATGGCTATCGTTATTCACATCTGCTCCTCGCGATACCAATAATTCAACCATCTCTGAATTTCCCTTGTAAGCAGCGTGCATAAGTGGAGTCATTCCATTCTCATCGGTACACTCAAGATCGATGTTACCCGAGCCCATGAAAGTTTTCATCTCGGTAAGGTTTCCATCTTTGGCAAGTTCTATGAGTGTAGGACCATTATCGACACCAGGTGCCATGCTATCCACTTTTGATGAAAATGTCACAATACTACACGAGAAATGAATAGTTGAATAGAAGAGACAACACTGAGCAATAATATCTCAATTACTTTTCAAATAATTCTAACAATGCTAGGCATTTGCGAGTTCAAGAACATCATGACAACACTTCTCTCAGTTGGGCTAGCTGTTATTTTTTTCGCCATAGCATCCTGGAACCAAGGCTCGACAAACGAAAACGAGGCCATGAAAGTGAACCAAATCCATGGCAACTCGACAGGTGCATTTCTTGCACCCCGAGATAAATGGTGAACCCATAGAAACATGAAACATTTCTTGCGGGCGAACCTTCTGTAAAAAGGTTCAAAAAATTCTATGGATAAACCCACCACTATGTTTAACCTTCTCAGTGCACAACTTTTTTGAAAGAAGAATTCCATGAAGGATTTTTGCTTAATCCCTCTATGTCACATTTATAACTGGGGTAGTAGAGATTGTTGGCCGAGAGTAGTACAGCCCTCCCTACAATATTGAAAACAATGCTTTTATAGAATGTGAGTTATGAACATCACGGGTTGTGAGTAGAAACAAGAAATAATACAGGCACAACACTTGTAAAACTATCTTTTCAGCTAAAAATAGGCTGTATTAAGTTGGGTGTAGCCCCCACCCCCCGAACACACAAACATTTTAGTTCCTCTAATCTAAGGTACCTTCCGTAGGATCTGTGTACCTGAGAAAACGGATGAAGTTGCAATATATACGGGGAAAGAAGTGAGATATCACTCCTTGCCATAGGCGCACGGTCAAAGGGGCTGAGGGGGGCTGCAGCTCCCCAGTTCGTTAAAATGTTATATTTCTCGGTCAAAAATATTTTCAGTCCCTTTTATAATTCCTTAATAAGAAATAAAAATGAAATAATTTTAAGTCTTACCAGCCCTCTGAATTAGCGTCGACATTCCTACCGAACTGAAGTGCTTTTAGTATGTTCATGTCCCAATAAGTTTTGGGCAAATGTATATTTTTTCGGGAAAATAATCCACACCCCCCCCCCCGATATTTTTCGTCCGTTGCGCCTATGCTCCTTGCTTCTGTTGATTCTGAAACAGTATTTCCTCCCTGGTAAACTTTATAGACCATGAAATAAATGCGTCAGATCAACTATGGCAGAAAAGAAGAGACATCGTCTTACGCCATCGGCATGGTTGATTCCAGTTGGCCTTTATCTTGGCTACTTAAGTCTTCTATGCAAGGAGAAACACTGTAGTAGTCACGTGGAATCCGCATTTAATGTTAAAGGTTAGCGGAGATTGTCAAATAATGGCCAAACTGAATAGCTTTGTTTGAGTAAAAGGAAATGGAAAAGAAAACGTAAAGTTTAAGATCAAGAGGTTACCGAAGTTTATTCAGGAAACTTGCCAAATAATGTTTCCGAGGAAGGTGTATGCCTGTATAATCATGCTACAAAAAGTATTTATCGGTTGAAAAATACCATAGATTGCAGTATCACCTTGTGTCTACTTACAAGGCGTGCCAAAGTTACTATGATTCAAGTTCATACTTGACTTGACTTGATGTGACTTAAATGCATAATCTTCGTCAGATCTTTTTTATTTTTATTTTATTCAATTTAAATAATTTAAGAAGATATCTGACTTTTACATTAAGTTAATCGCTCAAGCGTATGCATTATGCCACGGCGCCAATCGTTCGAAATCGAAGTCGAACTTTAGTGAAGTTGAACTCAATGGAAATCCCGTTTTACAAGGTCTTCCAGTAGATTACATTATCACTAGAGAAACAGAAAATATGTCATCACCAGGGATCGAACACATGATACTGCCTCTGTGTATATCAATTTCAATGATATGACGAGAATAAAGAGTTCCGTATACACGCCCAATTGAATATTTTCGCCTTTGTAACAAACATATGCTGCAACTGGTATACCGACTTCAAATCAGTATTGATTCCCTCACTTAAACAATAACCATATTGGTATTTATTGTACATAACATCGAGACAAGATCAGATTTGATAATGGCATAATTGGTGTAGGAATTGCATGGGACAACAAAATCAACTTGGCTTTAAATTTAGAAATCTTTTCATTCTCTGTCAGTAAACAAAGTATCATTTAAGTTTTATCTGAGCAATGTAACTGACGGTAGATAAAAAGTGTCCTAAGTATAAAAAGAACGTAGTTTCTCTTCTTCCTGCTCCTGTAAATCGTACTTAGATATACAAATTTGTTATAGTAGTTTTCGAATATTTGAGCTTTATGTTTGTATATATACAATTTTGAGAAGCAAAAATATGGCAGTGAGAAAATAAGCTGGTGACACTGCGTAGATCATACAATAAATCATCCTAGACAGATTTTTGAGTTTAAAATTGGACTTTACATTAATATAAACAAGCTCTCTCTGAGATGAATCATAAGAATTTTACAAAATGAAAATCTTAGATGTTCGCGTCTCTGTTAAATTATTGAAATTTGGGGAAAAAGACTTGATAAACTTTTGAACATATTCATCTGTAGATGTATAATTGTCCTTTGTGGTGGGGATACTATCTCTGGCAACGAAAATTGTGGTGGCATGACACATTGCCTTAGCAAGTGTGATATAAAGTTAATGGTTCCAATGGAAAGCACATTTGGATTTAAGCTCAGTGAGAAAAAAGGGAAAGTATTTCCGCGATGCAAGAGCATGGACTGGTTGCTGAGGAGACAGCAAAGCTGCAAATGAAAGACTTGCGTAAGTCAGTTGGCCAAGCACGTCTAGAGCAGCAGCGGCAGCGACAGGAGGCAGCTATTCCTAATATGACAGTGACTGAAGAGTCTTAAGGTAGTTATCTCACCCATTAAACACCAGATAACAAAACTAGAGCTGCAAAAACCGCCAGACAATGTGCAGTTAGATTATTGGATAAAGAACAGAGGTATAGATCTTAGCCTAGAACTAAATGGTAGTGAAACTGCCAATGAAATGTCTAAGTTGAAAGGTGTCATACTTCACTATATTGAACAACTCCTCTATCGAAGACTGTTTAGGTCTTTCTGCTGCCTCAACATCAATGAGCTACCATTCGATCTTATTATTGCAAAAGCTGATAGACCAACCTCATCAGATAAAGGCTGGTGTGGTACAGTTGTCAAACTCTTTTGCAAAGTCGAGACTCTTCAGTGAAATTATGAATTTGAGCCAACTCCTTTTGTGGAGCCTCTTGTTTATATCAGTGAGGATGCTGCCAGCAAACTCAGCACTGAAAGTTTAGTAGCATGGTAATATCTTCAATCAGTGGTGAAAGGGAAGCTATATACTAAGCTAGCAGCCTTACAATCTCCCACAGTAGGTGGCTTACTTGTGGCATACTGCTGTATATCAGTAAGCATGATGTTGGGCCTGAAGATACACTGGTCTTAAAGTTGCTTGAAACTTGGGTAACACAGGTTTATTTTATAATATTAAGGTCAAACATGGCCCCGGGCATCTTATAAAGTTAATTCGACTTTGGAGAAGACAAAATGCAAGGGTTAAGGATGTCTCACGGGCTTATTTAAGAAACCAGTCATGGCCGGCACATCCTGAGAATATTGTCATTGCCCTTTTGTGTTCTGATGATGCAAAAGAGAGTCCCTTTGCAGTCGACACAATTATGATACTGAGGGCTGGAAGTAATTATGGCTGCACCGCTATGAGGCCCTTTAAATGTCTAGTGATGTTAAATCTCGATACTTGCGACAGTAAAACACTTACTGGCTGGAAGGCTGAGACCATAGTTTGAATATTGGGCCCACTGCTCACCAGGGGTCTTGATTGGCAGACTGCAAGGAGAGATAGCTTTATCAAAAAATAAATGCCTCACTGCGAAGTGATGCCTTCTTTAAAGACAAATAAAGACTTTGTAATAGTGTTCCAAATTTAATAATAACAGTGGTTGCTTGAAAGTTTTCTTTTGTGTTCTAAGAAGGAATGAGCGTGTTCACTTATTTCAGTATTTAATCATGTTTTTTTCACATACTTATATTAAAGTAATTGAAATCTACTTGTATTACAAGGCTTATTAAGGCTAGAGTGTATTTTATTTTGCTAGAATCTTAAATTTAGATACTTCGATACATGTTGTAATTGTTTCTGAACTCTCGATAAAAAGTAAACCCTACATGATAAATATGACGTCACATATTCCACATTGTCCTTTAGCATAAATTACATTCTTCTTTCCCGGTAGCTAAACTTCATTATTTTAAAAAATAAATACCAGAAACGAATTCTCCATGTCCAAATGCATCGGGTTTCGGACGTGCAAGCCAATATATGAAAATTTTTGATTTTCACCTACACATGACATACCCTAATATATATGCTCTTGCTCTTTGCTCATATTGGCCAGTCATAAGTCAAATTATAGAGCAGTGGTTACCAAATTGGGTTGTGGTGCACTTTGGCAGCAAGGGAAAGATTTAAAGGGGGTAGGGATTAGGTTGTAAATGAAGGGTAAATATTGAAATTTATATTTTTAACTTGGCTATGAACTACTAACACATTATTTTTTTATTACACTGACCAGTGTTTTAGAATTTTGCAGCTCACTAGTAAAAAGCACATACATACAATTGTTTTGTTTCATTTGCCATGGGGCAGGGTTTTCAGTTTAGATGATGAATAAGTCATAGTCATGTTGAATTTTGTTAGGCTCTGTTGTGGTTTCTAGTGATCATATTGATCAATTTTTTATTGTAACAATTTGAAAATGATAATTAACTATGATTTAGAAGATTTTCTTTATCCATACTTAGTCCTATTGCATTTGGTATTTGCATGCTGACTTAGTTTATTTTAATCTTCTTCAGCCAAGCTTATCTCTATTCAGGGTTTATAGTTTGCATGGGGGTGTGGACCCCCATCTAGAACTCGAAAGGCCAACCCCCAAATTTTTTGGAATAAATTTCCAAAGTTAAAATCACTGCTTCCCACCAATAATGTAAATAAACACTAATTTAGAGTTCTCCAATTGAAACATTTCATCACTTGAAAGGTTTTACAATGCCACTTCCTTGAAGAAAAACATCCAACGTCCACCTTCTTGAAAGAAAAACTTTTCTTAAGTTAGGTGAACCAGAATCGCTAATATAACTTTTAACTTGACTTGGATACCACAATGTACAAAATTTAATTTAAACTGGTTGACAACCCCCACCTGCAAATATCAACCCCCAGCTTAGAGGCTACACCCCACCTGTAAATGGGATGCAAGCCAACCCCCACCTAGACAATTTTTTTTGAAAATGCTGGACCCCCTCCCTAATCTGCCTGGTGGGGGTGCAAACTATGGGGTTGCTATTGTACGCTTTCTCAGTGTATTCCAATTTTTAATCATATCCTAATTTATATTTTTCTATCTTGTGTCTCCATTTATAACGTCTTTTTTGTCCTTCTCTGCTTTTGGAGCTTTCTACATTCATCCTCATCACTTCTTTTCCTAGATGTTCTTCATCAACCTTTCCCTACAAATTGACCAAACTGTCTGAGCCTTGACTCTTAGATCCTTTCAGAGGCTTCAACCACTTTTACAACCCCTCTGCAAAATGTGTATGTAATGCTATCTCACTTGGCAAATGTAAATATTGTGATAAAATGTTCCTAAATGATCAAGTGTCAGTACTTGAACTCATAGCCTCACCAACTTGAACTAAAATTTAAGTTGACCATAATCTCAATTAACATTTTTTTTTCATTTTGCGGAACTAAGAATTTGATGTTCTTTGCAAATTTTCAGCTGGTAACCTCTTATTATTCAAAAACTCGACAGAAGCCTCTTAGAATACAATGTATCTGATCCAGTTTCACCTGCAAACTTGTTTCCAAGGCTCACTCTGCTTTGAATGTTAAAACCACGCAAGAGTGCAGCAGTGACTGTGCCAGGCAACCAGGTCCCTTATCCCATGCTCATTAGGTTGTGCAGAAAGTCTGTAGCTGAGTAATAAGGGCCCATGTGTAAATTGTTACAATCATAAAATTAGGTCAGACTCTTCCCTAGTAGAGGAGTGCCATTCATCATCATCATCATCATCATCATCATCATCATCATCATCACTGTAGCCTCTGTGGAGGCCACTGGTGCACCCAGACATGAATATTTGTCTTCCATGTCATTCAGTCTTGAGTTCTTCTCAGTGCTACTGTGAAGCTGAGACCAGTCGTTTGCTTGATATCATCGCTCCACATTCTTGGGGGTCTTCCTACTTGCTTGCTTCCCTCTACTTGCCTGTGCATAATAGAATTAGAGATTGCTTCCTTTCCCTTGTAACATGCCCAAACCATGCCCAAACCATGCCCAAGCTTCTGAGTTTTTACAATGTCAAAAAGCTTGTCAATGTTGCCCTATTCTTGTTGAATTTCACACCTAACACAATATTTGACTTCCGACACCTCCAAGATATTCCAAGAATTCTCCAAAAACATTTCATATCAAATGGATCAATTATTTTCTAACTCTTTGTTAAGAGTCCAGTTTTCAAATCCATATAGTGCTATAGAGGTATCAATCATATGAAGAAGATTTATTTTGATTTTTATTGATACATTTTTGAGGACCACTGCCCAAGAATAAGCAACTGAACCAAGTTCCCACAATATATCACTTAAATATGTCATGTTTGCACATCCAAACAAGGAGGTAAACAAGATTCAGCTTGTAGTACCTAAACGTAAATACATAGGTTTGTCAGTTGGTTGTATATATTGTATGTATCTATTATTTTATATGTATATACAATGTATTTATTATTTATTATTGAGCAATCAACCTCTCTAGACTGCTTACTTACATGCTATGCATCTCATTTCTGAGCCTTAAATGCGCCCTTTACACCTTGACACTATTGCATATACCAAAATATCATTCAGGGTATCATTCCCCTTTCTTGACCTTAAAGTGTTTTGGAGATTCCGTTGGCCCTTATATGTATTGGGTTGCAATGCAGACGAAAACAATGTCTTTTTTGTTTGGAAAGCAGATTTCATCTATCTGTACAACTTTTGCAGAAATCTTGTGAAATGCATGCTACAGACATTAAGGATTTAGGAGTCATACTAGACTATACTAGGTTGCCCTCAGTAACTTATTGCAAATAATGTATGTGTTTGTGTGCACTCACATGTTCATAAATTTATGTATGTGTACTATGAGTAATTGTGGTATTTGAAGTATTAACATGGCTAACTGTGGGGTTTTTTCTGTTCACAGTTTTTCACAGGATGGTGGATTATCATTGATGCTGCTGTAAATGACCCACTGAAGAATAATGCATATCACACATGTGGGGCAATATCATCTGTAGCAGTTGTCATGTAAGTTACAAGATATGCATTTTGAGAAATACTCTTCATATTTGTAACATTGTAACAAACAGGCTCAGAGAAGGAAAGCTGATAAGTGTTGATGCTGATAAGGATAGTTTTTATTTAATGACAGTAATGATTGTAGCAGGTGTACTCAGCAATTTTGTGGCCCATCAAAAAAAGAACTGGACTTAGTAGACAAACAAGTAAGAGTGTACAAGTTTTAAGTAGAAGAGGTGGAAGGTAATCACTGTGACAAAGTATGTGTCATATTTCCCACTTGCAATTTTGATGAATGTACAAAATTTATGGAGATAACCTGACGAAGAACAATCTTTTCTTTTTATTTTTTGGCCATTCATTTTGTATATTTTATTATTAAAGATATCTTAAATTTATGTTTACTTATGTAATTCTTGTTTAAGCATTTAATTTGAGGACCTTTAAGAAATTAGCTTTACTGAGAAGGGCTCCTTGTGAAACAAAAGAAATCCTTTTATGGAGTGTGCCTCGGCTGACCAAACGCACGAGGGGATTAGTGATAACAGAGTTTGTCGGATCTGAGAATGCGTTATTGTGTTTCCGTAACTGAATATAACTCTGAAATGAAATAGATTGTTCCCCATACGTCGACAACAAGCCAGTAACCAAGGAGCAAAAGGAGACGATGCCTTCTCTAATAAAATTTTTCCCCTCTTTTGGAATACTGGCTAGGTAATTTTGTCCTTTAATTTCCTCTGATCGGTCAATGCCTTGATAATGTGGGTTATTGTAAATATATCTTTCAATATCAATGTCCCCTTACATCATCATGCGTGACCCGTAAGAGCAATAATTACTAGTTAACTGAGTTTCTAAAGCTCGTGAACTAATTAATTACCCCCTTAATAACACTGTGCCTCTCCCCTCCCCCTGGGCATGGCTGGCTGCGGGCCTAGTCAATAAATAGAACGACATGCATTATGGCCTAAAACTATCCCGTTCTGTATCTATCAAGTGTTTGTTTATTAACGACTTCACTAGTCCCTCCTATCTTGACACAAGGTATATACGTTTTCTACAATAATGACCAGGCTACAATTTGAAATGAGCGACTCTTTGCAGGCTCACAAAAGACTGTCGGAAAAGAAACTGACATTTTCAACCGACGTATTCCTATGATACGTTGAAATGAGCATTTGTTTAAGAAAGTGATGATAAAATCTCCGGACCAGATAGACATAAAATCAACCCAATATTGATTTGGGTTCATCAATCGGAAACAGTCTACCTTAACTTTGAAAAAAATTACGCCTTTAAGCTAAAAGGTGGAAATAAACAGACAAAGCGAACACGATCTTAAATATTGGGATTTTTTCGTCGTGGAAGAAGTTCAAGAAAGAGAGCATTAAATGTTAAATACTGTTCTACCATAATCATAACATCCCGACTTGTTCATCAGTTTCTCCACTATCGTTAAGACAGGACGGGACAAGGATGGCGTGAGTTATGCACCATGTACTTTTCGCGAGAGAGGAATAGATCAAGCATTTGAGATTCCAAACAATGTCAAAAACTTTAAGCTCAAACTGTATTTTAAAAGACACATAAGTAGTATTTCTTTGCATTGGATAGGAAAAAAAGGTAGAGAAAGTTCGACAGGCCATGACGCCTGATAGACTTTGAAGAAGTAGGAATAGTGATTGAATGTTCACTTACAAAGAAAATTGTAAGTGTGTTAGACAGAAGTTGAATAATTAAAGATTGTTACTGTTGCCAGACGGTTTTAATACGCCCAGTTTCTTCTAAACGTTTTTAGAAATTTACTTTGTTTGT
The DNA here is from genome assembly GCA_010016025.2 of Alatinidae sp. Z8VKAUB7J3. NCBI lineage: Eukaryota > Metazoa > Cnidaria > Cubozoa > Carybdeida > Alatinidae > Alatinidae sp. Z8VKAUB7J3. Next base: position 143,183,039 of record JAAAKM020006971.1, on the reverse strand, counting down.
ATCTCGCTTTGACAGCACAAATAAAAAGTAAGTCCTTCTCGTTTAGAAGAAATGTTAAAATTATATCTGTGTTGCAAAGAAGGAATGTAGAAATAAAGTCTGGGATGCATAGAGAAAATATAAGACTAAAGTCCGTCCCTTTGCGAGAAAATTTTAATACCATTCTGTCACTAGAAGAGGATCATAAATAGTAATTCCGTTCCATTAAAACGTAAAATTCAATCCCGGACGGTTACAACTAGAAATGAAAAGCAAGTTGGTCCTGTGGAGAGGAATGTAAAAATCAATTCCGTCCCATTACAAATAAAAATAAAAATTAAGCTTTGCCCGTTACGAGAAGACATCACAACCAAGCTCGTCCCGTAAAGAGGAATATAAAAGTCAATTCTGACCCGATACAAGGAGATACGAAAATCAAGGCCTTTTCATAAGGAGGAAACACAAAATTAAAACCAGTCTCGTCACGGGAAAATGTAAACGCAATGTGCGTTTTTTTGCAAGGAAATATGAAATGAACTTCATCGCCAAGGGTATATCTCTTGGGAAGGCTAACTAAAGTGACAACTTCTAAAGGAAAATGTCAGCCGGATAGTTTCTTGATCATGTGTCCAAAGTGGTCTTGCCCTCTTCACTACCACCTCTCGCTTGGCGTGCCGAATACATCTTAGACAAACTTTACCATCTTGTCTTTCCTTTATTACGCTTTGTATTTTTAGAATCTAGTTTGTAGAAAAATGTTGCTCCCTATAAATGTTTGATGAAAGACAGAGTTCTAAAACTTTTCTGTACACTTTCACCAACTCTCCCAAAACAACTTTTGTCGTCTTATGATAATATTGATGTTCTTTGACCCTCTATTTACAATTTACGAAAATGCAATTATTAGTATATCATAATCAATTTGCCTTCTCTACAGAATTTGTTGAAATTTATTCCAACTTTGTCAAAAGAAAGCATACATTGTACGGTACTTAAGGTTTCCTTTGGTAATTTTGTCTAATTGCAAATTAAAACAGAGTTCTAAAACTTTTCTGTACACTTTCATCAAACTCTCCCATACTATCTTCTGTCGTCTTATACAAATACTGATGTTCTTTGAGCCTCCACTTTGACAAATTTTTAGTTGTGTAAAACATTACCATCGCAAATCAATAGAAATGACTATGTGAAGAGTAAAATTTATCCAAAGACTTTGAACAGATGTAGTGGGAAAGGTTACGGGCCCTGAAACCTTGTTAAATTTATCTAACTGGACAAGTTAGAAAAGGTTACGGGCTCTGAAACCTTTTAAAATTTATCTTACTGGACATATATGATAACTTTGTTTTGTAGCAATGATGCTGAAAAGGTCAAGACATATAGTCTCTGCCAAAATTTCTACAAATTTAATACTTTTAGCAAAAATGCGTCTAAGGCAGCTTTGGCAAAAATTGCATCACATGAAAGCGGCATTGGTTCTAATGTTTCAACCGCAGTTGTATCCCAAAATGGACTCAATGGTTTGCTTCCTGTCTTTCGACGTCAAACAAATTTAATGCCACAAATACTGCTGAAAGTTAGACTATCAAAATATTAGAAATGAAGCTCGTTTTTGCTACTAATGTAGCAATGTTAGCTACTTTCATTAAATGCTCATTCTATCTATGAAACGATAGTGCTCTCTCTTCATCTCCAAACCAAATCAACCCGTCTTATACCCAAATGCTACGCAAACAAGTTTCTGAAAGAGAAAACTTTTACTACCCTATTGGTTTAACTATACTATCTAGTGACAAAGGTTCTTAAAATTGTTCCAGATAAGAAGAAAGTGGAATGTACTTCATGTGTGAATTTTAAAGCC
>JAAAKM020006971.1:143141356-143175492 GCA_010016025.2 Alatinidae sp. Z8VKAUB7J3 | reverse complement strand
TCATGCTGCATTTTTTGTGTCTTGCAAGTAAAATGCTGCACAGTGAATACTATTTCAAACACAAACGTGCATTCATACTACAAGTTTAATGTGAATTGCAGCAGTTATTGCCATTGAAGTCAGAGATACCCCAAAATAATGCATTAAGCCAATAGCATACACACTAGTTATTTTTTCGACTTCCAAGGAGATAATTAATCTATTTTTATGCAGGACATCTAATCTTTATGATATTATTTAATTGAAAGAAAATTCACAGTAAATGCTACTTCTATAGCTTTTGTCTTCACAAAAAGGACAGAAAGAAGTTGTATAGAAAGCCAGCATGACTGTAGGAAAGGATGTCAAAGGAATGTTTTCCTGATGTTGTGAACTGTATGCAGACTGATAACTTAGAGCCGTTAGAGATAGAATTTTATGTTAATTTGAGAGTTGAAACCAATTACAGAACAACTGGCATTAATAATAATAATAATAATAATAATAATAATAATAATAACGATATACAGGAGCTTTCCAAATTACACTGTCTCTTTATCTCCCTTAATGAATATGTAGATCTAAATATATAAAGAAAAACGAAAAAAAGTGATAAGTCTACACGACCAAACTATGAATATAGAAACCAGGTTATCCATGGCAGTGGTACTGAGATTTTGGTACTTCTTTTATTCTGATGTCTGTCAAAATGTGTTCCGTGCCTTTCACGTGCCTTTCAATTCTTTCACGTGCTTTTCCTAAATTGCGTAAAGTCTAGTGTACTGGGGCAAAGACTACCATACCGAGGATCTGGACTCCACATCATGTATAATAAATTAATGCGACTTAAGTACTTGAGAGAGAAATTAACCCTGCACGAGATCCTTAGGATCAACGCATTTGATTTTAATCTGTGCACCTCATTTTCTGTATATGTGAGTCTGATGGTGACAGCATTCAGCAAACACGGAACTCCAAGCGAGATGACGCTTCAGTACCTATTCGAAGCAATTGAGACTCTACTATAATTGGTAAACCTAGCTCACGATGCAATTTCTGTATCACTGGAAAGCAATTGCCTTCCATTGTATTTTACATTCAAGGTTTTAATGCTGATCTTCTGCTATGCCTTACGCCATTGACTGCCAGGTTTCATATTGTAACACCTTTTGGCTACAAGAGAGACAAACTGCGCTCCTCGTATGCCGCCATGCGGATGTTGCATCCGAAAGCAACCGTAAGTTATTTGTTTTCTGCTGTAGGAGAATATATATGTTTTAAGTTTTGTTTTACAATTCCAGGATTCATATGCAGATCCTTTGGCGTAATGTGCCTGAAACGGCTTTGCGGGATTGTTTCAGACTTCTCCATTGTTTAGATTTGCCCTGCGGGATTAAGTGCAGAGCTGTCTATTAAACGAGACGAACTCTTCTAGTTTTTTTTTTAAGTAATGCTAATGTTGCAAGTGTCAGGCGCTGGAACAACACAACTAGATAAAACTTCAATGAGGTAAGTTTAACAATAAAATGACTTTTCGGCAATCAAGCGCTGATCCGCTCGTGAGTTCGAACATCAAGCAGTTCTGTGATGAGGTTTTGTAACACTCTATTTTATAATTTAGATTTGAAGGCAATAGTTTATTGACAGACAGGTAAGAAAAAGCTAAGATTTGATAACTTACTCCAAAGAAAACTGTTTCTTGCATACATATTAAGTTTATCAGTCTATTGAGTCTGTTTTTTTTGCAGGTTGAAGACGAAGACTTAGCAGAAGTAGGACTTGAACTCAGAATTTAAATGAATATTGTATCTCGCTTTGTTATTGTGATCTCTGATAACTTAAACTATATAGTTTGCTTTCTTGTAGCCCCAAGGCTGAAGAAATCGAACGACGCTAGAATTTACGACGATATAGGTAATTTGTAATTTGTTGGCATGGACTTCAAGTTGTCTATGATTTGCAAGATAAGATTTTGCCTTGGTGTCGGTTGCGGTGAGGGGCTGGGACTTTGCTCTCGGTTTAGTTAAGAAAGGTTTGCATTTGTTTTAAATTATCTTTTTTCAATTCCGTTACAGTTATTTCAAAGTTCTTCGTCTTGTGCGGCACGTGAAAGTTCCAAGTCACGGGAGCAGTCTGGTGATCCTAGACCTGCCAGTCTCTCAACGCAAACTCATGTCAGACAGAAGAGAACGGAAAGTTTCTGGACAGGTGGAAATATTTGACATGGGATGCACGCCTTGAGATAAGTTTCTGTATGAAAACTTAAGTCCTGTAAAATTAATAAAAATTCTTTAAGGACTGTATCAATTATATGAAAGGTCTTACCATTTTTTTCGTACTTACTCTGCTAAAGTTGTAGCATCTGATTTTAGAGATAAGGAAACATACATGCTTATTGGAAGTATAAAACTCCGTAAACGGCACGAATGTCTTGTATAACCGCATACAATCTTAGCTAAAGCTATACCGTCTTATCACGGCATTACGTAATGCTTTTTCGTTATGTCTGAAAATTTCGTCTTCCTTGGAATGCCCTCAAGCTATGTTTCTCAGACAACGAAATCTGTCAGTCGTGCGAATTTTTAAATCGTATACACGCCAGAAGTAAACTAACCGGGATTGTGTCTGCCTCACTTAAAGGTCATTCTTTCTTTACAGAGGCGATTTTACTCGTTTGATGTTACTTGTAGTAACAAGGGTAGTGTAGGAGAGTACAGTGGCTTTTCAGTGTACCTCTCCGTATTTGATTAGCAGGGTTTATGAAGGACTTGTGAGTCATTGGTTATGTATCGACATAAGAGAAGAGAGTTTGGTAGATGAGCATCCATGCTTATTTTGATATGACCTAAAACTACTCCTGAGAAACGGCTGTTTGAATTTGGAAAAGGCCTTAAGGAAACACTGTTAATTTTGCTCAGTTCATAAAATCATGAACTGGGTTCATTTATCAAGGTTTTGATAGGTATGATTTAAAGTTTGAAAGGGCGTATCTCAACGATTGTTTAAGATATCGTTCTCAAATTTTGGACAGGTTATCTATATTAACAAGAAAAATGCAAAAAGTGCAAAATATTATCAAACTTCTGATATTCATAAAATTGTGACGTCACGCTTTAGTACTCTATTGATCTCTTACTGTTGGCGACGTAGGTGAAAAATAGACAGAAGGATGAGACATCAAAATACATCAGAGAGTTCTAACTTGCTTCGCTAGAGAAAATCATACAACTATCAAAATGAAAAACCTTGTTCTATAATCTATTATCTTTCCAAAATGAATAAAAGTCTATTTTCTACAAAAATATTATGCTCATGGGCGCAAAATACAAATGCTACAATTATCTTCGGCAAATACTTTTAAGGTTTCCTTTGAGATGGTCCAATAGACGTTATATAGGAAGTGTCTTTATTTCTATTCAGTGTCTTGCGTTTTCACCTGTTCTGTCTCCTTTTTTAACCAACTGCAGCTGCTGTTTGTACTGAACTGCAATATCCTAACTTTAATAACATATTTTCCACATGTAGTTGTAATTCAATTGGGCTTTTGCAGTTAAAACGCATACAGGCTACAAATATCAAGCCAGGACTTTCTAAGTCCTTAATCTACCTCAGTTTACTCACATCCTTCAATTTTGGGGGCGTTAACATTAATTGATATAACCTAAATTAAGAAAAGGGTGAAAATATTAGGAAGATTCTACAGTTAAAATGTAAGGATTTTTCAGGACATAGTGGCCTAATGGACAAGGCATTGATACTAAATGAGACAGTTCTAGGTTGAATCCCGTTGTCCGGCACCTCTGTGTGATCTTCACTGAGCCACTTTCCCCGAAACTACCCACCCATATGCGTGTGGTGATACCCATGCATAACATGAGAAAAACGTTTTTTGCTTTACCTTTGTGATAACAATGACTTTAAAATTGATATATGTAAGGAGCACTTTAACAAAATACAAATTTCTGAACCTCTCTCGGCAAGTTGTTTATAATATTCATGTTATGAGTAAGGCCGTTATCGTCTCTGAAATCATTCACTTTTGAGGGGCCTCAGGTGGAAGAAGCCAAACGCTCACGAGATTGTTACGTTCATGTTTTCTTCTTCAAGAATAGGAGAAGATATAAACATCAAGGTGCGCTTAAACATCAGTGCACATAGACATGAACACAACGTGCACATAAACATCAACGTGCGCATAAATATAAACATAAACATCAACATAATATCCACGTGCACGTAGACTTAAAAACATCAACGTGTACATATCCATCAACGTGCGCATCAACGTAAATACAAATATCAACATAATATCAACGTGTGCATTAAAATAATCATCCAAATGTACATAAACATAAATGTAAACATGCACATAAGCATAAGTATCAATGCTCACATAAGCATAAACACAATCATGCACATAAACATTAACATCAACGTTCACATAAGCATAAACAAAAAATACAAACATCAAAATGCACACCAACAGCAACGTGCATATATACCTATTAAGATGAAATAATGCAAAATATCCTGAGTAAAGAAGCACTGGCCGTCTGCAAGCAGTGATATTATCAACATGGTTTTTCTTAACTTAGGTTTATTCCTGATTCTAACTGTAGATCCCAGTCAACTGCTTCCACCATTGCCGAGTACCATAACATAGAAATAAATTATTGGAATTCAACTTTACTCTTAGTTAATTTAGTATATGTTTCAGGGTGCAACAGGCGGGAGGGACCTTAAAATTCTTTAGTGGGAGCAGGAGTAAGTAATGCTGTCAAAAGATTACATCTACCCGATCAACTACAAATAGGTAACTCCCTTATGTGATGGGATATTTTTATACTTCTGCGTTTGTGACTAAGCAGTATAACAAATTCTAATTCCAGAAGAAAGAATCTGTTTTTCTTATAAAAGTATTTTCCGAGGTACTCTCAAAAAAATACATCTAACCATACAAACCAACGTCGAGAGAACGGGTTTGAAAACCTTTTAGCAGGCGCATGCCTTTTACACAGCTATACGAAGGCAACTAACACAAGTAAATAGTGCAAAAAAAGTGAATGGAAACGGACAATGACTATACACAAGTGTATAAGGCCAAAATCAACCAACAAATCAGCAAAAGCTATTATTTTTGTGTTGGATAGGCTGAGAAACAAAAGGGCTAATTGATGAGTTTGTTAAAAGTTGAGTTGAAGGTTTGTGAAACCAGTGCCGTCAGTTCCGGCGCCTTCGAAGCTAACAGGAACGTCTAATGTAGTACAGTGTACTGTATGTAAGATAAATTCTCTGAGAGACGTTACAAGCTGGTAACAGATTTCAAGAAGACGAGCCACACATACGACCACGAAATCGTTATCCTATGAATGAAGTTTTTGTTCCTTATGTTTACGACAGTTGTGTGGTTTCTCGTAACCACGAGTTAGATCTTTTGCATGAACGAATTGTTTGTGCGATTGTGCAGAAATTTACTGACGCCTAAACTTCATCAGGAGAAAAAAGTTTATAAGTGACCCTGACTTCCTTACACGAACCGCATGGGGAAATGCAAGTCTTTATCAAGATGATTGACCGACTTCTCAGTTATACAGCAATGTTGAACTCCTTTATTCCCTCTATTCCGTTTAAGTAATTACTAACAGACCCTTATCTTCTATGAACATATTTTGTGGTCTGAAGAGCTTTACATTTAAAGGACCGCTTTGAGAAAAAACCCGAGACTGGGTCTTGGCGTCATTGCCTTATATAACTAAAGCCTTCGAAGAAAATTTACTTAAGGTTTTTGGTCAGCCCATCCGTTGCACAAGTAAGATTCTTGATCCGAGAGAGATTATATCATACACGCATGCGCAGTATTCTCTAGCTCTTCTAATGTGTGACTGTACACATGAAATGACTGTGCATCAAGCCATCATGACATGGGTGCTAACACAGGCACTCTCAGAGACAGGGTCATATATAACCTAGTTTGGGACTAGTTTATCGCTATGCCTGCACAATCAAATGCTTAGAACTGTAACTCCTACAAATTTCTTGTCTACTTCTTTGCTTACTGAAGTTGTCTGTGTATAGAGTGAACCCCTATTTTCATTGGTACTCTCGGATGCCAAATAATTATACCCCCCGCTTGTTAATTTTTTGAAATTTATATACCTCCCCGCTCCTTACTAGGACTCCCCCGTTCGTTAATTTCAAGGAATTTTCCCAGTACTCAAAATGTAAATGATATCTGAAACTCTTGAATAACTTCCCATGCAACATTTGACCGTAAAACAGTTGCTAGTTAGTCAATTAGTACCATTTTTGTCCTGTGTGTCATCCTTATTTAAAACTTTCACGAAATTGAGACTAGAGTTCAGACCCCTCGTTTATTTGGACCTCCCCGTTTATTCGGCACTCCAGAGTAGCTGATAAAATCCAAAAGACGGGTGTAACAACATCAATATCTAAAGAAGGGCCGCAATCTTAGAACTAAGGGATCTTTGCCTGTAAGATGAATTGTAACTGACCGAACACCAGTTTAGTTATTTTAATGACCGACTGATGATGCATTGTAAAACATTGTAGTTGTCGTAAATGGGAAATTCCAAGCATGATTAGGATTCTTACAATGGTAGGCATTCATTTGGTCACTTCGCAAAGTAGAGAATAGGAGAATTATTTTCAGGTAAATGTGTCTACGTTTCTCAAATTTCATAATTCTTCCTTTTCATCTTACGTTACTACATCTGATTACATTCTTAGTGAGAATTAAAGTGAGGAGAGGAATGGTTTTAGTATAGTTACGTAAACTATTCTGTACTACCAGTCTAACTCGCAAATGTAGAAGAGCGAAAATCACGAGAAGAGCGAAAATCATGAGAAGAGCATGAGAAGAGCGAAAATCATAAGAAGAGTGAAAATCATGAGAAGAGCGAAAATCATCAGAAGAGTGAAAATCATCAGAAGAGCGAAGATGCTCTAGACGGTACAAATCAAGTTACAAGTCGAGTTACAGCCATTCATGTCATTCATTTGTTGCCTAGCCGATCACATATGTTCAACATAAAGCTACTTCTCTGTCTTCCCCTTCCCCTTTTCCCCTCTATTCTCTTTGTCAACGCTAGCTCTCCCTACTATTTTTGCTGAATAACGTGCCCCAAAAAGTTTAGTCAGTTTACTCAGAGTAATTCCCATTAAATGTGATGTTGTACCAGCTCTATCCCAGAATTTTTAAAATCCCAGGTAAGAACCACACCTCAAAAGTCTTTAAGCCAACTTGCATTTGTTTGTTCACAGCAGTTACGTTTGGTATGAAACCGCATAGGAAGACACAAAACAAAGGTTACAAACCTTTTAGGGGGTGGAAAATGAAATAAAAAGCACGTATCAGAGGATACAAGCAATCCAACAGTAGCGATGAAAGTCAGAGGGCACTAAAGACTTTCTTTCGTCTCCTCTTACCTTTTTCTCTCCAAGTAAGAGTTTCCAAAAAGTACGTGTCAAGTCTTCCTCTTACACTTTTTGTCTCCTAGAAATTGTTGTTGAGTTGATATGCATACTTGTTGGAGATAGTAGATTATGTTACTCTCCTAACGTCATGAGATTGCTTTAAAGAAACTATTCAAAACTTATTCCTTTATGGTCTCTCCTTGCATATCCAGATTTGGAGATCTCTTGTTGTTGTAGAAATAATCGCTGTGACTGGCTTAAAATAGTCAGTTCTATTTTCTCAAATACTTCGATATGTTTTTTTTCCTTTTTCGAATACATATTAACCAACAACATTTGTAAATGGTTGACATTTGGCCTTGTTTCCTAAAGTAGTCTATGTCAGGGATTTGAACTGTTATTGATCATCATCTTCCTTACATTTACAGGATAAGTGGTACCCGCGGTGGAGTACGTCTAATGAAAGGAATTCAGGAAAAACTAAAGATATTAGAGCAGTATGCCGTGGTGCATTGAGAGAGCACATAAGCGAAGACTTAGGAGTACTTACAGATGAAGGGCAGCAAGAAAAGGACCGAGCATAGGTTATCAATCATTTCGGAGATGATCAGAAGCAAACGTATATAATTGACAGATAGGGACATGAAGTTAGCAAAGTGTGAAGGAAATTTAGAGATATATTGATGGAATGCAAAAATTGTGCAAGATGTACATGGAGGCTATACCAAGAATTGACCAGTGTTTGTTTGTAACGAAGGAATGGCCGATCGCAATTTGGCCATCTGCTTCTAACGTGGGGTGTAGTAAAACGAGAGGAGAAACTGAGAAAATTGGCTTGACATAACAGTATAATGGCTCTATTCGCACAATGTTAATTCCTTAAATGCTAGTTTAAGCTACAAGAATACTATTTTGATACACTAACGCAGTCTTAGCAAACAGGGCAAATTAAGTTTGGACGGAAAATGTACTAGGGAGTAGATTTTATAGAGCGATATTTGAGAAATTATCCGTCCTGATTATCATCTTACAGCCAAGGCAAAAATATTCTACAATTTAAGTGGCTTATATATATTGAAAGCTCTGTTAAACAGACAGAATATGCGATTGACAGATTAATGAGGAGATTAGTCGGAGAGGTTGAGATTAAAAAATTTGAGAAATATATTGCAAACAGAAGAGGAAACCTTACATTTATAATTTGCAAATATTGATGTACTTTTAAGGTGGGGAAGGTTAACGTCGTTGACAGCAGGACTCAACCAAAGAGCAGGTGGAATCTAACTTAGTTTTGACGTTGTGTTTGCAACCACCAAAATATGCCTGCTTGCCTGTCTATCTATCTATCTATCTATCTATCTATCTATCTATCTATCTATCTATCTATCTATCTATCTATCTATCTGTCTGGGTTCCGAATATTTTGAAGAGTTGAAAATTATTCAGAATCTTATCATATTTGTTTATCTATATTTCCTTAAGTATTAGAAGTTGCGAAATCTGTTGAAGATTATTTGTTTTGTTGATATTTTTGTACCGTTTGATGATAGTAATGCAAGTAAATTTATTTCTATTATATCAAAATTACCTAATTGCATGTGGGTTCGTAAATAATTTTATGGACATGTTTCGTTACAACATGATTTTATAGACATAATTTCTTCAAAGGTAAGAAATGTCACTCAAAATCTGATTAGTTTTGACTGCGTACGATCTTAGGAAGCTTACACATCAAAGCGGCACGTCGCAAAGGCCACGCGAAAATGTGCTTGCAGACTGAAGTAGCAAATGCCACGTTGCATGTTTGAAACATACCTGCTCAGTAGAGAGATGTATTCCTCTGACGAAGACAATGTTATTGTTCTTATGAGTCTGATAATTGGTGGAAGAAAAAGGTAAAAGAATATGGTGGGTACTTTTCATATAAGATAGGGAATGTCGACTTGCAGAGCGTTTTTATAGTCTAAAAGGGTCTACACTACCACCAAGAGATGTCTTTCGTGATTTAGCGGCCATTGTAAAGCCTTACTTACGGAGGGAGGATACTGATACCGCGGATGCACGGCGGCTAAAGAACGACCAGTACTATTTATAAGGTTAAACGTTGTTGTACTACATAGATTCTTTATGTAGAAAAGACGTATTGTAACACTACGTCTGCTCTGAAGTCGCTATGCCATTGCATCATTTTGCAGTTGATCGTATAGAGTGGCCGAGATCATTTGAACGCCTAGTGATGTTTTGTTAGCATACCTAAATTGAATTCAAAACATATATCAACTGAGCAAATTATACAATATTATCTATTTGAACAAAAACTGTAATTCATAAAAAGAATGTTCGTCGAGGGAAGAGACAAAATTGTTCTGTATTCGTTTGTCTAACTAGAGAACTTTAGCCGGAGTCGATAACCTAGTACCCTTCCAAACAAAGAGAAATAGATATACGAGCCTTTACCCTAGTCCTCACATGCCAAGCTGATCATGTGACGTGACAAAGACTATCCTGACTGGCTTAGAAGCAACTGTGCCACGTAGCATGATTTTGGAAAATAGTCTGGCCCGTTTCCCGAGTGGCAGAAGTAGCACGTCGCATTTGCCACGTGGTGTGCCACTTCAGTGTGAAAGTTTTAGTGTTTTTGTACACTTACATTCCCAAGTGACATGCCACCTCTTATGCCACGTCGCATATGCCACTTCGAAGTGTAAGCTCCCTCAAGTGTCTAAAGTTGCAAAATATATCGTAAACTGTTCGTTTATGGATGTTTCTATTCAATTTGATGGACGGAATGAAACGTTCATTTGTCTTGCCTTCTTTAATCGCATTAGCATGCTATCTAATACGATAGATATATAGACATATTGTCTTAAGAGGTAAGTAATGTCAATCAAAATCTTATTAGTTTTGACTTTCTATATGATCTTAAGTGTTTGAAGTTGCGAAATATGTCGTAAATTGTTCCTGAATTGATTTCTGTTTACATTTTGATAGAGGCAAAAAATATTTCATGGGCCTTGCAAGTTTTAATAATCTTAACATAAGGTATGGCCATTGTTGCTCCAAAAGATGTTTTAGAGTTGTTTTCTTAAAGTGTACCACCGGTTTTCAGAACTTTATTGACATTTTGGTTAATTTTTTTTCCATTCATTCTTTAGTAATTTATCCGTATTTTCCGCAGAATCCCGTAAGCTCATTAAGCTTACAGCACTGACCATCGACATGATTTTCTAGTTTTGACTTTTGCCTATGGAAGAAAAAAGGATAGCGTGGAGTTGTTGTTCACAGGAAAAAGGTAGCGCGCCTATTTCTGGTCAAAAGCTGTCCGCATATAAATGTTTAAAGTCCTTTAAGACGAGGCAGTTACCCAATGTCGAACTGCAGTGGATACGATAGGACTTCCAGCGCAGCCACATATTTAATCATAGCCACAATTCAAAGTAAACTTGAGATAGGTCTATAGATGACTGCTAGTTCTGTAATAACTGGCGACAGACACGTTTATGGTGTTAGTGTAGAATACAATGAGGACAGCTTCCGTTTTGCACTGTATAGTTGCTCCCTACAATTAGGTTGTCATACACGGGGATATATTACCCAAAAAGTACAGTGACCATTTTACTGCTGGGTGACACTGTTCTTTGCAGTTATCAAGCAATTTTATTTCATTCGGCATACCGTCACCAAAGTTATCAAGTATTTGGTGGGTGTTTAGCTATGTAAGCATAGGTCAATAATACGTTTGTTTCGTAGGACGGTGCATAAATAAACTTCAGTGCAACTTTGACTATGTTGTGTGTTAAGTATTGCAGACGCTAATAATGTTGACATAATTAGTATCTTCAACCATTTAGGGGCCTCTCATTTACCGGTCTTCTTTGTCGTGATTCCGTATACTGCGAATCAGCAATATGATGGCCATTTCCTTAGGTAAAGGAAATGCCTACACTCTACAGTCTTGCTAGAAGAAAGATGGCTTATTATTTATGTTAACAATTTTCTGTTGTCCTTTAAGATCTATGAATTCTCTGTCGATATAACTAGCCTTGTCGACATATGCCGAACTCTAAAATTACTGACAAGCAGCTGCCAAATAGAGGTTTTATTTTGATGCCCTCATCAACATCGATATCGATGGACTGGAATATTGTAATCAGTGCTAATCAAGTATGACTTCGTGCCTTACAGTACTTGACCATAAGAAAATTTATGAGATTTGATATTGTGCGAGTATAAATTGTAGCAAGTGAATTACCAGGCCTAAAAATTTTTAACCCTCAGCAGATACTCAAATTCAAATGAAAACGAATGAGAGTGGTGACTTTGAGGGATTGCTATATCCTCTCCTTCGGACTGAAGATACATAACTGATTTTCTGCTCCTTCCCTTGAATTATAATATACCAATTTGAGAAGTGCCACTAGAAGATCCACCATCCACGACCTTTGCTTATTTGGGTTGGTTTATTGATGCTGTGTAATGTAAATTAATGGACGTTTACTTAATGTTGTATTGCTATTTGCTATTTGCTATCCTGTGTTAAATGTCGCTTTTTTCACAACTGCTGCTAAGTCGTTCCCTTGGTGCCTCCATAACAATAGGATGGTTTCATGTAATATCCATTAAACTTGCCAATAAAACCTAACTCGAACCATATCTTACCCAACGTATTCGAGAAACTATATACCCGAGGGGTGGACCGAAGATATCCAAAACGTTAACTTTACAAACCAATAAAATGAAGGATTCGAATTACTTAGCAGGCTTGTATACTGTTGTCGACTTGCGTCTCCACTATATATATTTATTTTTCGATTTACATTCAACTATTTATACGAACTCGACTGATCTCCTCCAACTTCTTCTGCTATTCTCTAAACGTGCTCGAAGAACCAGGCCTAATATCTTATCCTTATTTACATATCTATTCAATTTCTCTATTACTCTAAGTATCTCTAAATACGTTTATTGTCCTATTCGATACGCCTCACAATTCTTTTATTTACAACTTAAACGTCTAAATTTAATGGATTTCGGATGTAACTAGCTAATGGACTATCACGGATAATTTTCCAGGGGGTTCCTTCTCTCCATCCTCCCCCTTGTTGATATGCTCGGCATATCAAGTCAAACTGAAGTACATTGTTACGATTTTCCTTCTCGAAATCGCTTTATTTAAGTCCAGTCCAGTTCCTTGCTTCGAATTTCAACTGTTTATGATAATTAATCATCGTATACCAATGAACATACATTTGTAATAGGTCATATATAAACTGAATTTCTAACCTGCACCTTAACAACTCGAATATGTCCATCTTTACCTGGAAATGTTGCTATTATGCGACCCAAGGGCCAATGACCTCTTGGGGATTCTGGCACTACTACAATCACAATATCTCCGACTTGAAAATCCCTGTATGCAACCTGCCATTTTCAATGGGCACCCAGCATAGGTAACCATTCTTTTAGCCATCTTCTCCAAAAGTGTTTGACCAGCTCTTGTACATACCTCCATTTTTTGTTCAAGTTATATCTACTGCTGTCAACAATTTCTGGTGCAAACTGCCCCCCTAGTTGTCCAAGTAGAAAATGATTCGGCGTAATTGGTACATTGTCCTTTGAATCGCTCGTTTGGTATGTTAATGGTCTAGAATTTAGCAATGCTTCGGCTCCTGTAAATGCAGCAATAAGCTCTTCATCATTTATGTCTGCTTTTCCTAAAATCGCTGTGATCGCCCTCTTGGCTTCTTTGACCATTGTCTCATGAACTCCCCCGAAATGAGGCGCTAGTGGTGGGTTGAAATGCCACCGTATTCCTCTGTTGGTCATCTTCTGTTCAACAACATCATGGTCGAATTGACTAACTAATTCTTGTAGCTCCTTGTTTGCTTTGACGAAATTTCCACCGTTATCCGAAATGATCTCAGCTGGTTTTCCCCTACGATTTATCATATGATTCAATGCATTTAAAAATGACTGTGTGTCAAGTCCAAAGGCTATTTCTAAGTGAACCGCTCGAGATGTTAAGCATGTGAACAGGCACAAGTATCGTTTGTTCTGAGGTTTTCCTCGTTCTTGCTTAGTCAAGAATGGCCCAGCATAGTCCACTGATACTTTGTAGAAAGCCCTAACTGGCTCTCCTACCCTGATTTCTGGCAAGGGTGCAATAATTTTCGCTGTGCAGCCTTGGTTTTGACCTTTTTGCATTTCATGCAATTTCTTTCCCCTGCTCTGACCTCTTCTCTACCACTTATTACCCAATATTTGGCAGATAATGTGGCGAAAGTTTGATTTACTCCTGCTTGATGTCTACCTAGTTCATGTGCATGCTGCACTATAAGATTCGTTACCCAGCTACCCCTTGGTAAAATGATTGGGTATCTAGTGTTGTATGGCAGGTATTCAGCATTTGTCAATCTACTGTTACACCTTAGGATGCCCTCTGTGTCAAGCTGTGGATTTAAACTTATCAGTCTACTACATGTTGACACACACTTTCCTTGGCTTAGGTTTGTGAACTCTTGATGAAAACTTTTCTGCTGTGCTGCCCTGATATTGTAATTTTTCCCTTGTTCCAGCTCACAAGTTTTAAGTTCACCTGTTTTACGATTTTCTTTAGTCAGTCGTGAGTTGGTGACAAATCTGATTACCCAGCTGGTTACCCTAACTAACTTCATCCAGTTAGAAAAACCTTCAGGATACAATCTCCAGCATGTATTGTCTTTCTGAGCTAGAACTGTCGGTGTCACAGGTGTAACGCATCCTCCTTTCAACTCATTATTTTTGACCATATGTTGTTCGATAGTTTCTTGTGCTCTCTTTACTGCAGCCCTGTCCTCTTGGTTAAACAATTTTTGTTCATCATCCTTATTACATTGCTCAATCTCCCAGAACTGCCTCAATGCATTATTTAAACTATCTTCATCTTCTGTTTGGTGCCCCAAATACACATTAGCATGATGTGAGTAGTGACGACCACCTGGCACTAGCTGCCCTACACAAGTCCATCCTAATTTAGTTAACCTTGCTACTGGTTCACCTGGTTCTCCACAGACCTCTTTTAATGACAGGTGAAGGCCTGCATAGTCCAGCCCTATCAACATGTCTACAGTGGCTCTTTTGTCTACTGTAGGAAATTGTATCCCCTCTAAATGTTTCCACTTTTATGAAAAATAATTCAAATCTAAAGCCTCCAAGTTTCCTCTAACCTTATCGATTTTGCATCTATTTCCATGTTTACTTTTCCATCGATGCTGCATTATTTTACATATCTATTCAATTACTCTATTACTCTAATTAACTCTAAATACGTGTCCTATTTGATACGCCTCACAATTCTTTTATTTACAACTTAAACGTCTAAATTTAATGGATTTCGGATGTAACTACTGATAAGGATCCAAATGGATCTGTACCTGTGTAAGCAGGGTCAACATCACGTTCAAGCATCGTGACTGTGAAAGCCTTAACGACATTTTTGCTGCCTGATTCGCAGACCCAAACAAAGAAGTTTGTTAGGGTCTACAACGCAGGGTACTGTTTCGGAATTTCTCCCCATTTGAAACAGTGACAAGAAAGACGTCAACCAATATAGCAATGCATTACTCATTTAGGAATCAGGAGTTTTGACATCATCAATAAATTATTGACAATATTTACACGTTCGCTTTGTTTACGTACAGTCATCCGCATTACAAATACGATGCATCATTATTTACATTGAGTCCACTGCTAGGGTTACTCAAGCTGCCACGTTATTTCCACGTGTATATATGCTATGATATATTTACAAAAGTTGCTGATGGCTTAATTACACATAGAGGCAATACGTCCAATATCTGATATTCAGGACTTGAACCCTGAAACGCACGACCTCACGTGCTGCGCTCTAAATACTATGCTATAAAAACTAACCAATAATACCGTGTTAGTAAATGTTTATGCTCCTCAACTATACAATTTGAAATGTTTCGCCATGGCAAGTGTACGATCGTTGATTGTAAAGCGTTTATTTTGTTGTTAATAACATAGAAACAAGAAAGAAGAGTGCTGGTCCTTATGAGCACACATTTATGTATGCAACTGAGTAAGATTGTAATGCAAACGAGGCTATGTTCTTTCTTTATCTAACACTCTCTAAAATCTATACCTAACCAATGAAATTCTAACATGACCTAACTCTTGCAAATCCTCCTCTTTACTAACAAATCACCCTGCACATCCTCTCTTTGTCTCTATTCCTATTGGTTATGAGAAACGGCATAAGTAGTATAGTAATATGTTACGAAATGGAAATTGTATGACAGCTGACTGAGATCTATGATTGCTGTCATTGACCTCAGAGATAGATTTATGTGAAAAGTAATAAAAGAATTGCCGTGTTAGAAAAGGGCGCTCACTACATTGGTGGAGGATCCGGCGCTCGTTACATTATTTCAGGATGAGATGTCGCCTGCTACATCTCTTTTCATCTTCAAACAAAACCCAAGATATAGTGGAGGATGCACCTCATCATTTTACGAATCGCAGGATATCAGAATAATAATTTCCTAGCGTGGTAACACGAACTAATAAAGTACTAGACTAAAACAACACCAATGTTACAAACAAAAGCAAAGAACTGTTTCCCCTAAGGAGACTCGTAAGTGTAAAGCGGAGAAAGATTGGGAAATATGAAGTGTTGGAACGTAGAGGGATTTATTGAAGGAGCCGCTAAATTAAAGCCAAACCTGAACTTAGCGGCTTCTTCAATACATCTTTCTCTCCAATAACTATCTATATGTCCCACTTCCCACGTATTTGCCATTCACTACAATTTTTGTCAGTGACGACTCTTCCATAATAGATATCTCTTGCTTTGCTGTGCTTACAACTGACTCAAACTTTAAACACGCAACAAAAATTGTATAGAAGGTAATACTGACGACAATAATGACGTGCGATGAATTACCTTTCTATCACAGTCTAAGAAAGAAGCAGAAGAAATAACAGAGGCAGCATCTTTTTAAGTTTTGCTCTAGGTAAACGATTGAGCTGCACTATTATATTTTTCAGAATGAGGCTAAATTTAAGCCTGCCAACAGCGGTTTGATTCTTTTTTGAACTTTGGTAACACCGTGACTGACCCAGTTAAGGAAACCTCATCCGTAGATTGAAGAATTTTTATTAAAGAAATAACATTGGTATCTTCGTTCCCCGGTGGTGACATATTTTCTATTTCTCTAGTGTTCTTATAAAAAAAAATAACGTTGGATCCCGCTTTCATAAAAATAGCATAGAGGACTAAAGTCATAACGTCACAAAATTGTCGTTTCCAGGAATCCCAATTATAGTTATATCAAAGTGGTAACGATGCCTCCAAATATCCACATACCAAATATAACGTTTAAATCTCATATCAACTGCGAGAAACGGTTATTTGAATTTGAAGAAAGCCTTAAAGGAACGCTGCTAATTTCGCTCACTTCTTAAAATTATGAGCTGAGTTCAAATAACGATCTTTTGATAGACATGGTTCAAAGTTTGAAAGTGCGTATCTCAACGATTTCTCAAGATTTTGCTCCAAAGTGTCGACAGTTTATCTATATCAACGAGAAGAACGCAACAGATACAAAATATTATCAAATCTCCGATAGTCTTTAAATTGTGACATCAAACTTAAGTACTATCTTACTTAGTTATATGCGTACGTGTTGTATCAGGGTGAACACTACAAGCCTCGTTTGCAAACTGAATTTTTGCGCAAGCGCAAACAAAATTTATTAGTAATGGGGGCGTCGAGTGTCCTTTGCTTCTTCCTTATTCTGTGCCTGAAAACTGAATTAACAATAACATTTAGTATAAATTCTGTTTACTTGGTAACGATATTCTGCAAATTCTGATGCTTATGCCTCCTTTGGTTTTATAAACACATTTTACAAAGGTGCAGAGTCTACAAAGTGTTCTACCTTCACCATACGTCATTAATTGCAATGCATCCAGTTCGGATGTCCTATCATAAATTATCATAAATTATGCAAAGTGTCTCCACTTCTCGGTGAAGGGGATACTTTTTATACAATCCAGTTTATCGTACTTACCGTCACGTTATATCTTTAAACGTGAAAAGACTGCTGTCTTCATCCTCCGTTTTAAGAATGGAATCCACCGTTCCTTCCGTATCAATTGACTCCAGAATCTTCTTCCGTCTTCGTTTTACACGTCGTAAGCTGTAAATCCGGTATATGGCTATTAAAAGAGCCAGTAAGAAATTATGTCCCGCTTGTATGTAACTTATGAGAGTTAAATTGGTATCTAATAGCCGGCACGATAAAGGTTGTGAGTGAGATATTAACACCAGCACGGCCATAAAAAACATGCAGAAAATGCCTTGTCCTATTGTTTTGCCCTCGAAATATATCTCGGTGACACCGTACATCAGAGTTACACCTAAAATGCAACTCCACTGTCGTATTTCTTCACTAGTTGTACACTTAGTAGGACCATTATTTTCTATACCATCCATTAACTTTACGATAAAAGTCCATAAAACAAAATAGAAAACAACATAAATCCATGTGGGACACCAGCTTAAAGATTTAAAGACGCTGCTTTCGGCAACAGTTCGTTCTATGTATGATTTCATACTCTGACCTTCGGCGTGGAAAAAGCTGGTGTTAGTTGAAGGTTTAGAGTTCTGATCAGACCCTGGAGGGCTGTCGAGTGCAGTTGCTAGTTCATATGCGGTGCTATTTAATCGTCCGAGATGTTTGGAGCTCAAGGGTAGATTGTTATTGTCTTTAGGCCTTGGTTCCCCAGTGCTTTCTCTTTCTGAGTTAGAACCATGTAGATTTGTCGGCGAAATTTCAAGTGATTTTCTCTGCCTGTATTGTTTCGTGGCCATAGATCTACTTGGAGAAGAAAATCGGTCTTCTCGACTGCTGCTTGAGATTTTTCTTTGCGCAAATACTTCATGCACAGTCCTCTTACCATCGCCATATGGTCGAATTTCGCGACTAGGAGAATGTGCTGCGTTACCTACAGCAGTATCAACATAAAACCGGTGAAGCAAATCATTTTTGTGATCGGGAATATAGTTTTTACCAGGATTAGCAGACGCCTCGGTCTTCCTGTGTCCTTGTCTTGGATGGCCATCTGTACGATACACAACATTCGGGTCTTGTTTGCTTGTTTTAAGATGTCCTGTGTGGGCCCGTGACCTCCTAACTGGAGGGTCTATGCTTGAAGGCAGTGGGCGATGATGTTCATTTTCTTCAGAGCTCCTTGGTGAGAGTTGTTTGTTGGCATTTTCTACCACCTTCCTATCTGCAACGGTACTAGTTCTTACTTGTGGTCGGTGTGAGATGTCGACTGGTATTTTCTCCTGTGTGGTGTCTATGCAAGATTGAAGTCGCGTCCTTATTTGCTTGTGCTCTTCCAGAAGCAAGTGTAAGTCATTACCTAGTTCTTGAAGCGCAGGTTTCTTTGTATCACTTTTAACCGGAGATGAGCCAGATTCATCATTGCTAGTAGTACTCGTTTTCGCTGCCGATGACTTTGCAGGTGCATCCTCGTCTACCCGTTGATGGAGTGGCCCATTTGCAACTACCACACCGTTCAGTTTAGTATATGATTGCTCACTTTCATCAATTCTAGTAACGGGAATTTCCTTTTTAGCCCCGCCACTTCCACTCTTGTATCCAGATGCTGCAGTATCCCGCGAAGTCCTTGGAGACGAAGCGACTGGCTTGTTTGTTATTATAACAGAGGCATCAATAGGCGGGCCTCGTTTTCGCTTACCTCTCTTTTGCCTCCTTTTTGGAGGATGTCGACTCACACTAGTCTTACTAGTCTTTTCAAGGGCTTCTTGTTTAGCGGTTTCTTCAAATTCGTGTATTACTTTGTTCATAAGTGTTTTCTTGGAACGTTCTAAAAGTTTATTGGAAAGGCTCAGGGGCATTTGATGACTACCTGAAGCCAATTTTCCCTGTGGTGTTTCACGGGGCTTCTTCTCTTTGCGATAATGGTATTCTCGCTCATTAGCAGTGCTACCATCAGAGTCATCGCTAGTACTAGATCTACTTTGGCTGCGCAACTTCTTATGAAGCGCATCTTTTTCAAATCGAGCTTGCGTTTGAACCTCTGATTCGGAAGTGGTCTCAACATCTGCGGCGAGCATTCGCAACTTCGGATTTGGCTTCCGCGAGTGACGCGGAGGTGGCTCAATTTTATGCGCCCTTTCTGCAAGACCCCTTTCCTTAGAGACGGATTTTGTCCTTGCAGTTTTACGATGCTCTTTTGCATCAGATGTATCGGTATTAACTCCACCATTATGGACTGGGTTCGACTCTCCATTGCCTCCTTTCGTTGGAATGTTAGGAGCGCGACGAGCTTTGAAAACGCGGGGAGGATCGTCCGCCTCGCTCTTTCCAGCCTGACTTTCTAAGGTATAACTTTCCTTCTTCTTCCCTTCCATAACCTGTTAATAGTTTACTCTCTCATACTTACAATGTTTGAGAGTCCTTGTGGAATATAACTCAATATGTAATGGTACTCAATTGTGGTCAGGAGATGTAGTAGCAGTTATGACCAGATTCTATATAAAGCAGACTCTTGGATCCGCTAGTACTATTTCCCACAATGGATCAAAGACATTCATTGTGTGTCATCAATTCACTGCGTCTCCACATGAAACTTTTCTTCTACATCCTACAAATGGAGGAATTCTGTATTAATTACTTTGCACTGATTCACGTAAGCTCAGCGTAAGAAAACTACTTGAATATCGATGTTGAAAATGAATGCACTTATGAATTATGCATGAAATGAAAGACAACAACGTAGTGGACGGTCTCACCACAAAATTGCTTAAAATGATAAAGAATGAAACGTCCTATGTTCAACATCAGTAGTTGCTAATGGCAACAGGTAAGAATGGGATTTTATCAGTAAGAAATTGCAAACACTGAAGTACGTTCCGTAAATTGCATTTTCAAAGAATGAACGCTGTCGTGAATTTAAAATAGGGGAGAAACAATTGAAACAATTTGTATTATCCGTGCATATTTTCTACGTTTCTGGTATTTTTAAGGAATCATCGACGAGAATAATATTAACAATTTTAAATAAACAATACTTTTCCCATTGGCCTCGTCTCCATATTCTCACAGTAACATGCCATCGTCATTATCTCCCACAATGCTTTCCTGTTTTTTTCACTAATAGATTTTGAGTTCAGAGAAATTATCATGTGGTCTTTTGTTTGCGTTTTCTTATATAAACAATCTGTGTACGAGTAATTTACGTTTACTTACTATCTATCTATCTATCTATCTATCTATCTATCTATCTATCTATCTATCTATCTGTCTGTCTATCTATCTATCTATCTCTATACAAGTTTACCTGCATATAACAAATCGTAAGATGCGATGAGAATCCATGCCAATACGTACCTTTGGCGAATACTTCCACCTCGCAAAGTGTTAAATACTCTCGCCTTGGAATTCGAACAAACACAAAACGTCCCCTTCGTGGACTGAATCGAATAAATTTAGTTTTTCCTTGTCTTATCGACTGTCCTCTGGCGCATCTATAAAAGAAAAACTGCACATCAGCAAGTGTGATAACAACATTTGCACTTCCAACTGCGAGTTACTTAAATAAATGTGTTACACAATTTAAAAGAGGGCCTAATGGGGGCGAACATAGTCACATTCCAACGAGATATTCACCTGGACTGATAATTAGTCTTATACCTCTTTCACATTCCTCGTTCAGTCGCTCCTCTGTGAATCTCATTCAAAATTGTCGATATAACATACATAGTATATATACAATACAATAGCTGCACAACATCCATAATCTAAATGACACAAATTTGAATCAACCTCTCCTTCTGGGAAACACCAGTGGTACTCCAAGATCCGTACCTGAACAAACTGCGCATCTCCACAAAGAATAGCAACATCGAACACTCCCCTTCTTGTTCTTTACCTTATTGCACAAGATGAAAAAAAAAACAACAGTATTTTACAGGTTCCGCTGTATCTTCGTGTCTACTTACAATTGGTTGCCAGGACCGCCTCCTCCTGCTCTATTGCCGACCCAGATTTCGAAACCACGAAGTCTATTTCCACAACAATCACCACGATTAGTTATTCGTACACCAGAAACTAACACTGCCCGACGAAGATCCACACGCCACCATGGTCTCAGATCCCGTCTGGTATGAGTGCATGAACGTCCGTTCCATCTGCTGTTTCGATTTCCATCTACAGCTCTATTCGGACGACCTCCATGAGCTGTACTTGACTGTGCTGTTGGTTTTCTGAAAGCCACATTTACTGTAAACGCAAGGAAAGCAAATCATTAATTGAGACTATTACCTCAATGTAAAGAACTCAAGTCAATTTAATTATTTTGGATAGTTATGTTGCAAACAAATTCATAATAGTACACATACTACTTCCGGTTAGAACACGAAAGAAATGAGATGGCTTGCATTATAATTACTTCAGCGAAGTATGCAAAAAGAGTAGCTAAACGTTAAACCCCTTTAGTTTTGATGATTTAATGAAGGAAAATTGAGATGTAAAAGAATACGATATTTGTAATTCTAAACCTATCCAACGAACCTGCTCGTGTTATTTTCATTAAATACAAACATCAAATTATAATCAGGAATAGCGAAACTTACCTTTTCTCATTGGTTTTGGTGGACGAGGACGCCATGGCCGTATTGGTCTCTTGATGCCTATTAACAAAACACAATCAAACATTAGTTCTTCAGTCGCTAGAAAAGAACAAAATATTTCCCGAAACACAACAGAAACAACATTTAAATTCACTACCAGAACCATGCCATGACATAAGAAATAAAACAACTTGTTACAATCAACCACTACCCTTTCCACATACAAAGATATACGGCAAGTTAAAGGCATCTGCATTCTTTTGCATGCTATTGCTTACCTCTGGCGAATACTTCCACTTCGCATAATGTTAAGTATTCTCGCCTTGGAATTCGAACAAAAACAAATCGTCCTCTCCTTGGTCTGAATCTAATTAACTTCCTTTTGCCTTGTCTAATCGATTGTCCTCTTGCACATCTAGCAAATATAAAATGTCAAATTAGTAAACACGCAAAAACATGTATTCGCTGGTTCTATCTTATCAAAAGTGTATAAGTGGCATACAGCACGATTTTTGAATCACACGTACAACCCCCCTTGACATTTTAACTAATTTCACATATTTGCCATCATGACGCTTGCCTGAGTCGCCTACGTATTTATCCTCCCTCCATTAAACTACTTTTCAAGAGTCTTCTAAACGTACCTCAACTAATCAAAAAACTCACAACTGATTCCTTTTCTTAAGAGAGTGTGCTTTAAAAGACCTATACCTCAAAAACTAAACAGTCATTTAAGCTGTATTCGATGCTTGCTTCTTTGTCTTCTGGACATGATCACATATAGCACCTTTCCCAACATGGTGATCAATCTTTGGGACCCATACTCTCCCCGAGTCTAGTAACCATCACGTTAACACTACACTACCACATTACATTGACGCCTACTCACAGTTGATTTCCAGGTCCACCTCCTCCAGCCCTGTTGCCAACCCAGATCTCGAAACCACGAAGTCGGTTCCCACAGCAATCGCCACGATTGGTTACTCGAACAGCCGATACTAGCAATGGTCGTCTAAGGTCAACTCGCCACCATGGTCTCAGATCTCGTCTAGTATGTGTGCAGGAACGTCCGTTGTATCTGTTGTTCCTATTTCCATCAACGGCTCTGCTTGGACGACCTCCGTACGCTGTGCTTGACTGCGCAGCAGGCTTCCTAAAAGCCACATTTACTGCAAAGACAAGTACAGCAAGTATTAGTTACGATAATTACGTAAAGAAAGCCAACCTTGCGATCACAGTTGAGTCAGCAAAGTTAACAAGAAATGTCTTTTCCCTAAAAGGATTGCGCTCTGAACATAATATAGTCAGCAAAAATCTCACGTGGAGGCAATGAACTACTTGTTAATATCGATCTATATCTAAACATTGCCATTCTCTTTATCCGTATAGCTAATATCTTCACAAGCTGCAGGTTTATCATCAATAGCGAAACTTACCTTTCCTCATCGGTCTTGGTGGGCGCGGACGCCAAGGCCGTATCGGTCTCTTGATGCCTATCAATGAAAAAAAGTCACACCAGTTCAAATCTCTATATTCTTCTTTTGCTTTCTATTACTATACATTGATTATAAGACATAGCAACATCTTCCGCAATAATGTAGTCAAGACTAAATCATGAATATCATGGTGCTTCGTTCAAAGCACCACCGCTCTTCCACAAACCTACAAATAAGAGGAAGCAGAGTTTGAAAATCACTTTATAATACTTACGGTTAGAGAAAACTTCCACCTCGCATAATGTTAAGTACTCTCTCCTGGGA
The DNA here is from genome assembly GCA_010016025.2 of Alatinidae sp. Z8VKAUB7J3. Classification (NCBI taxonomy): domain Eukaryota; kingdom Metazoa; phylum Cnidaria; class Cubozoa; order Carybdeida; family Alatinidae; species Alatinidae sp. Z8VKAUB7J3. The sequence goes on along the minus strand of JAAAKM020006971.1, from coordinate 143,151,648 downwards.
ATTCGAACAAATACGAACCGTCCTCTTCGTGGTCTGAATCGAATGAATTTGGTTCTTCCTTGTTTGATCGATTGTCCTCTTGCACATCTATAAAGTAAAAAGCACACAATCAACAACTATTCCAACATTGTGTACACCTCTGTTGTAGGCTAACTACATAGGCCAAAGTAACTGCCGAATGGATTTACCATAATGATCTACACTAACAAACAATAACAGGCAATCCTGTAACACTTTGTAAGGATTACATAACATACTCACTCAGCTTATTTACTTCTAGTTCACTTGAATCACATTTTTCTCAATTGCTTTAGCAATCCATCAACAACTATAAATGAACTTACCGTACATCCTTGCACTAAAAAGTAACATTATAATTCACTGTGGCTACTACATGGATTATCAACATAAATAAACCTACAGTAAAAGTCAATTCTGTAGGGCAATGTAACCTTCAAGCAAAATATTCACTTCATCAACTCACTTATGGTGAACTTGCAGCTCATTTTCTCCACCACTTAAACACTTATTTAATTGCCTGTTACCCAATCATCAAAGTGGGCTTGAAAACGTCAGGATCAAGTACGAAATTGTATAAACTACTTCTTCTTAAACTAATCATCGAATAAAAACACATATGCCATACCTTCTTGAAATACATAAAATGCATCTCAACACGTACGATGGCCAAAAATATACACATTTCAAAAGCTGCTTGGCCTGTGGCTTATTATTGTCTCCGTTTCCTGTACACCTCAATGGATACTCCCAGATAACACTTCTCATAGCATTACGATAAATTTAGGAACCCCATTCTCTCCACGTGTCTACTTACAATTGATTGCCAGGACCACCGCCTCCAGCTCTGTTGCCAACCCAGATCTCGAAACCACGAAGTCTGTTTCCACAACAATCACCACGATTCGTTATTCGAACACCAGAAACTAGAACTTGTCGTCGAAGATCAACCCGCCACCATGGCCTCAAGTCACGTCTTGTATGGGTACATGAACGTCCGTTCCATCGGTTGTTTCGATTTCCATCTACAGCTCTGTTCGGGCGACCTCCGTATGCTGTACTGGATTGCGCAGCAGGTTTCCTGAAAGCCACATTCACTGCAAACACAAACACATTAATCATTACAAACTATCAAACACAAAAATTACTACCAACATGACAGTCCCTACAGGGGAATAGTCTATAGGTGAAACAAGAACACATTGATAAACATCTTTGGTTAAATTATCATTACATATAATCGAGGATACATAATTGTTAACAGATTGAAAGCCTACCTTTCCTCACAGGTCTCGGTGGACGAGGACGCCATGGCCGTATTGGTCTCTTGATGCCTGTCAACGAGAATGCAACAAAACGTTGGTCAGTCTCACTCAAGAAATACTTACTGTTTACAAATATGAGTAACTACATATTAGATAAAATCTATTTAAATATCCTCTTCGAAAATTGGCATACAAAGGGTAACATAAACTCCAGACAAACACATAGAATTTTAATGAAGTCCTGATCTTTTCAAATATTACGAAATAGCTTAATAGAAGACATTAGCATCATATTCCATTCTAATACTTACGGTCGGAGAACACTTCCACTTCGCATAATGTTAAGTACTCTCGTCTAGGAATTCGGACGAAAACGAATCTTCCTTTTCTTGGCCTGAATCGGATGAATTTGGTTCTTCCTTGTTTGACTGATTGTCCTCTTGCACATCTAATGAACAAAAAACACAAGCAGCAACTATTCAAACGACGCGTGCACTTTGTCATACATTGATAGAAATGTACAGGGGCTGTAAGATATCGCTACCTTCAAATTATATACTTACTTGTCATATTTACTATCGTCACACGTGGTTAATCCCATTCCCCCTTTCAACTTAATCAACAAGGCCTACAAACTTAGATTGCTAGGATAAAACTTTTAAAACGTGAATTAGACTTAAATTACTCTACTTAAGTATGCTTTCTTAAAACAGAGCTCATGATCCAAAGATAGTACTTGAAGAAAACACACTGCAGAATCCCTTTCACCTCATTCCATGCTTACCTCCTCTTCTTATAGACACAGGTCGATCGTCACACAAACAATCAATAATGACATTAAAGCAAACCGTATTGATCAAGTCTACTTACAATTGATTTCCAGGACCACCGCCTCCTGCTCTATTGCCAACCCAGATTTCAAAGCCACGAAGTCTGTTTCCACAACAATCACCACGATTTGTTATTCTAACACCCGATACTAGCACTTGTCGGCGAAGATCTACTCGCCACCATGGTCTCAAATCACGTCTTGTATGAGTACATGAGCGTCCGTTCCATCTGTTATTTCGATTTCCATCGACAGCTCGGTTCGGACGACCTCCGTGCGCGGTACTAGACTGCGAGGTAGGTTTTCTGAAAGCCACATTGACTGTAAACACAAATATAGACCAAGTATCACTGACAATACAATCAAGAAGTCAACGAAAAAGCCACTATTATCGTCAATGTGGTATTAGCGAACTAAACAACGAGCCGTGCCTTTCTTTTAACATGATACTGAAATTACTCTGTAGTAAATATACTATTTACGAGGTCGTACACATCATTTGGTACAGCACACACTGCGATAGCGTAGGTCAAGGATACGAGCCCCGGCGGTGACACCTTTTTATATTTCTTTAGCGTCTCATCAAAACTGACATCACAAATCCGCTCTTCTCGACAATACCTTCTAACTTTCAGTTGGCTTTGGACAGATGTTCAAAAGGTAAAGTTAAAGTTCCTTGGGTAAGTCACATAATGCAGAGAGGGTGGTTTCCAATTACGCTGAACGCGATCTCGATGTCCACCGGTGGGTTATTGGGAGCTAATGTGGAGAAATAGAGTATGTTAACATCAAAGCTCACCTAATAAACCTTTTCCCCCAAAAATAAAGGTAACCATCAACGATAATACACAAAAGTGGCATAACAGCAGACATGTCTCTTGATCAGAGGCGGTTTTAGGGTATGGCGGATAGGGCGGTAGCCCAGCACCCCATGCGCAAGAGAGGCCCTGCGCTCAAGAAGGGCCCCGCGCTTTCACCTCAGAACATTTTTTACCTCGATTTCTCCTTTTTCAAAAAGCTTTTTCAGTAATATGAGAAAGGAATCACAACTAACCACACAAATAAACTTAATTACATATAAGAATTATTACACACGATAGGCACTGTGAATGCCCCATATTATGTGAGCTAAACTGGGTGAGATATAGACAAATAAACATCTCCTTAATAGGGCCAAGCGTCGGAAAAGTGCCCAGGGCCCCACACGTCGGAAAACCGCCCCTGTTCTTCAGCAAGAATGATCTTGTACCCAAAAGAAATGATTCATTTAAATAATACCGATAGCATCACGATAAAAGGTCTACAAACAAGATTTTCACCAACCACGACCAAGGGGAAGATCACCAAAAAAGATGGGCGGATCACATCATAAAAGACGCAGACCTCCCCATCTTGACAGCAGAGAGAAACACACAGGACAGACATCGATGGAAATAGAACTGCATTTGGAGAGCAAGGGGTCACCTGGACCTACGCAAATAAGTCAAGTAAGTCAAGTCACAATAAAAACGTCGTTTATTATATAGAAACTTTTAAACGACACTAGAGAAAAACCCATATGTCTCCACAGGGACTCGAACCCGTGATCCACGCTTTCGCTGCGTATGCTCTACCGGCTAAGCTAGGCTAGGTGGACCTTCCGATGTTAACATACTCCATTCCTCTAGTCGCCACAATAATTTCCAATCATCCACCAGTTGGCATGATATCCAGCTCAAAGCAACTGGAGACCAGCCTCTTTACGTAATGTGATTTGAGTAAGCCATCCGGCAACTTTGAAGAGACAATTGAGAAATCGAAAACATGTCCCCACTGGGACTTTTTAAACATGACATTTCAACTCCTCTCTCCTGAATAATACTCTGTCCAGTGATAGCGCATGCACAAAATCCACCAGGCACCACGCACACGGAATCTACGTAGTAATATCTTCCAATGATATCACGAGGAAACAATAGCATACTAGCAGCATGAACATCATATAAAGTATAAAGGACATTTACCTGATAAAGTTCTGGCCCTGGAATTATGCCAGTAATGGCCTTCATCCACTGTCCTCCGCCGTTGCCTTTCCTCGTCGATAACTTTTTAGTTGATTTGATACTTTTAAGAGCAATGGTAATCGAACTCTGAGAATTCCCGCCAAACTTGTAAAAGAATCTAAGTCTGCAGTTCTTTACTTCTGTACCTATTAAAACGAAATAAGAAGAAAGCAAAACGTTTTAGCCACATCACCATCATCATAATAACAGTTACCATCATAATACTTGATCATCGTCATTATCGAGATTATCATCGGATTACTATTGTCATTCAATTAGTTCAGAGATGAAGACAACAACAACAAAAATGATTACTGCTACTACTACTACTACTACTACTACTACTACTACTACTACTACTACTACCGCTGCTGCTGCTGCTACTACAACTACTGCTACTACAACTACTACTGCTACTATTACTACTACTACTACTACTACTACTACTACTACTACTACTACTACTTTAACTACACCTTTTACTACTACTACTGCTACTGCCAGAACGAACGACGAAAACGACGACGACTACTTCTACTACCACTACTTTCTGCATTTCCTTCTCTTTCTCTGCCTGCTCCTCCAAGTCATCTTCGTCGTCATTATCATTATCATTATTATCATCATCATCATCATCATCATCATCGCCATCATAATCATCATAATCATCATAATCAATCATCATAATCATCATAATCATCACAATCAATCATCATAATCATCATAATCATCATAATCATCATAATCATCATAATCATCATAATCATCATAAACATCATTTGATAAAAGTTGGCAGTCTGCAATTATAAGTAAATTTGTTTGTTAGCGTGAATTAATACGTTAAAAATCAAGTAAGCAGGAATATGAAAGTTACCTTTTAGATATTTTAGGGTTCTCAGAACGGCCACGTCTGTATTACGCGACTGCTTGTTATTTTTAACGTAGACGAATGAGTATCTGCTGTCTGGGTCTTTTCTGCCTACAAACGAGATAGCAAGTAGTAATTCACGCATCCATAATACACGAAACAGCGAAAGCATTTTGTACTGAAAAGCTTTATCCTCTGAATTACAATACCGAGTTAAAAAAGAGGATTTGAAATAATTATTTTCGAAATCAACAACCGAAAATGAAATATGCCAACTAAGCACCTCGATTTGCAACTAGGACCCATACTGTAATTGCTACCAGGTCTTTGTATATATTGCATTACAAAATAATGCGAGGCTTTTCATGCAATAGAGGCCATTGTTTAACAACACCTCGGGTCAAAAAACGTTCGTATGGTAGAAATATTGGTGAGAAATCAAAGCGTCCTTGTTAATAAAAGTCGTCAATGATGAAAATGCACATGCATGTTTCCATTCGTCTTGGATTTTCTTAATGCCGAAACAAAACGCCTGATGAGATCCATAAAAATACCTTATTCAAAGCCTTGCAATATTATGACGAGGCGAGGTCAGTGTAGTGATGGTAGAAGCACGTAAAAGGAGAATCAAGGTGTAACGTGGATCATTCCCTATTTCACAACTCTACTCAGGTCTATATAACGAGGAACTACGTGACAACTGATTGACAGTTCTCAGAGCGCGGCTACGTACCGATTAGGAGGCTAATACAGAACACGACAGTCAGTACGGAGATTCGTCCCACACAACTCTAATACAAACGAGAGTGAAATAATAATTGATGACTCACAATATGAAGACCCCTGATAAATTATTAGCCTACCTGATAATAAAGGATGTGGAGACGATGACGAGTAGCGTTGCCAGCTAATTTCTTCTATTTGCGAGGATCCCCAATCACAAAATGATTCCTGAAATCGACAGGTGCTGTAATCATTGCAATTTTTTTCATCTTCTCCGTCTGGGCATTCCTTATTTGTATCACAAGTCTGATCTGAAGTGTAACAGACTGATTTAGGCCCGCTTGTGGCAGTGCATTTCTTTTTGGTCATGGAAGGACACGACATGTTATACTCTGAAGATAAAATTAGAGGATGAGTTGATGACAGTTAAAATATTATTTGTAATAATTCATTACTGCTGCAATGGATGTATTCAAACATAAAAACGCATACAAAAAAATATAAGACGTTTTCTATAAATTTCGACAAGGACGACTACTACGATGATCATGACGATCATGATTGTGATGATAATAAGTGACGTTGACGACGATGATGCTTATGGTGCTGATGGTGACATTCATAATAATGATGATAATGATGATGGTGATGATGATGACGATGATGATCACGATGATGATCATGATGATAATTATGTTGATGATTTTGATGATGATGATGATGATCATGATCATGATGATCATAATGATAATTATGTTGGTGGTTTTGATGATGATGATAATAACATTTAAGGGGATGCTGATGATAATGATAATGATAATCATGATAATGACGATGATGGTGGTGATGATGACGATGATGATCATGATAATGATGATCATGATCATGATGATCTTGATCATGATCATCATGATGATAATTATGTTGATGGCTTTGATGATGATGATGACGTTTATGGTGATTTCCGAAGCTGTACCTAAATTTCTACACCTGGTCTATTCATGCACCGCGGTGTACATTTATAAATAGTATATGTTCTTTGCAAAATGATTTGCAGATGAAATTAATTTCCATTTCTTACTTTCCATTTTATTAACAAAAATATTATTGTTTGGTGATGTGGGGAAAATACTCTTGCAACCCTGGAGTAACCATCACTAACCACGTCGGACTATAAGAAAATCAAGGAAAAAAATGAGCATTCACAAATTGACTGGATCGGGTGGATACACAAATGCTTCGCCCTGTCTCTGTCTCAAAGGTCGGAAGTATGATTATGGTAATTAGTATCACAGGCGGAAGCTGTAAACCATGTGATCGTGTGACACATTCACTTGTAAACGTTGTTGTGAGAACATATCTTATGCTAAAATGGATTTTTTGATAACGTTTAATGTTCTGATAAAGATCTTCGTCTCGTCGTGGCAATTCCAAATCTTCAACCGTAACACCTTTCTTTCCATTGATTTTGCGATAATATTAACGCGTTGAATTGGTTTGGATTAAAACACAATCAGTAGAGTACTAAAGTGTGACGTAACAATATCATGAATATCGGAGGTTTGAAGTATTTTGCCCTTGCTGCATTCATCTTGTTGATATAGATAACCTGTCAAAATTTAGGAACAAGATCTTGACAAATCGTTAAGATACACTTACTCTTTTTATAAGAAACTACTTCAGCGTCAATCCCCCGATGTTTCTTAAAATATTGACCTTTTGAGCCCTCAAAGTTTCTTAGCAGTTTCTTATTCTCTGGTACGTGTGCATGTGCAAAGACAAGGCCAAATATTTTATACAAAAGAGTGCCAATTAGTTACACTGCTGTTAGTAAATTCATACTTCATTTAGGGTACCCTCTGTTCCAAGTTAGCCTATTCACAGTCTTTCAAAGAACGCCTGCCTTTATTGAGAAACTCTGGCCTATTCATGAAATAACCCGTTATCAAACTGTCTAAACCGCTTTCAGAGATTTTTTAGGTTTCTTAGAGCAGCCTTATCCAACCCTCGAGTTTCTTAAATTTGGGGGAGATGGAGCACTGGTTTCCTATAAACTGGTTTCCTATCCAAACAAAACAAGTGTACGCCCTTTCCAGCTTTTGAAAATGCCCATAAAAATCTTGGTATTTGAACCCAGTTCAAAGTTTTCTGAACCGATCGAAATTAACAGTGTTTCCGTAAGGTCTTTTGAAAATTCGAACAGCCGTTTCTCGCAGTTGATATGAGATTTGAACGCGTTATGTTGTATACGGGCATTTGGCGGCAGAGGTAATACTGTAAAAGTTTTTAGTGACGTCATCACTTGAGTACTCGATTAGGGGGCAGAGGAATACTGTGTCTTACCATTATCATAGATGCTGACAGTTTTAGGTCCACCGGTTGAGTATGGCGAGTCTAATGAACACTTGTAGCAGTAATATGGGCTGACCATTGCTACACCATCGGCGGCTGGATCCCGTTCCCCACAATAGCAAGTTTGTTTCAATCCAATAGCAGCATATCGAAAGCCATTTTCGTTGCAGTTGACTTTGCAGTCCTCTGCATTCGAGCAGTTGCCTTTGGAAAGAGAAAAGCAATTACGGGTTAATTGTATAAACAAATAATTGGAACATTACATGAAGTAGTGGAATCACTTTGCTAAGCTTATCACCAGCCACTGGTCACAGCAATCGTTTGGGGTGAAGCATGAAAGCCTTTTATGAAAAACTTTAGAGCAGGAGGAGACTAAAGCATAATAGAATAATGCGAGGGTCAGTGACACGTTTTTTGCCACTCCTGTCACGAGGCACAAAGAAGTCTGGGCCCAACTATTAGTGGTGCAAGACCAGGGGAAGTGCAGATCATGGCAATTCGTAATGACATCATCTAGTAAAAATATAAAGGATTGGAATATAAAACAGGCTAGCGACACTCGTGAAGGAGAGCACCTCAGGAGCGCGAAGAGGAGTAAGCTAGGCAAATGAGAAGGTTCCAACGTAACTACGGGTCAGAGGAACAATTCGATATCTTTTGCAGACGAGTGATTTGCACCAGCTATAACCGATTACCACAGCCACAGTAGTTCAAAGCCTAGACGTGGGTGAGCACGTGATTAAACAATTGATCGAACTACATTGAACATTCTTTATATAATTAGTTTGTATTTTGTTGAGTCACCTAGTATATATCCTCTAATCAGATCTCCACTAAAAATTCTCAACCACTCAATGCTTGCTTCCTCTGCTGTCTTGGTACTATCTATCTACTGCCCACTATGAAAGCTTATTCATAGGTTTAAAAAAAGCACAATCGCTAGTCCTTTTAGTAGTCGATTGATATATATCAACCGTTAATAACACTTCATTTTCTCTCTTTTCTCATCATTTTCAGATAGAAATCATGTCTTTTTCTGCATTGTGTTGTAAAATGCATAAAGATAGATACCGTCCCTGGATCGTGTTCTTTGCACAACAAACGATGACTCTCCTGACTTTTAGGGCAATGAATCAAAGTTTCTGTAGGCATTTGTGTGTCTATAGCATATTTCTTCTCATTTGTGAGAATCGGCGAAATCCCAGTATGACTTTTTGTTTTAAGGCTAAATAATCTTCTAGACTAAAGTTTCAATCAAATACAAGCAGTGCAGTAAATAAATCTCTCTACAATTTAAATACTGAAACAATCTTCCCTCTACACCTCCTTCATCCTTAATTAACGTTATCTTAAAGGTAGCTTCTAAGCATAATGGAAAAGAAACAACATCAATATGAAATGCAGCCGTTGTCGTCCTTGAATCGTCCTTGATCAAGTATACTTCTGATTTTCCTACCATGTTCGATCTTTCACTTTAGAACGCAGGAAACAACATACATAGAAGGAACCAATATTTCCCTGCGTTCCAAAGTGGACCCAATGGTTTATTACTGTTACCATGGCACCTTACAAATTTCAGATGGTATCGAGGATAAATCTGGCCTCGCCTTCATTTGGAAGATACGCTTGTGTTACGTATCGATAGAGATAAATGTGCGCCTCTGTCTGATCAAGGGAGGGAAATCCACAGGAAAGGTAAAATAAACTACTTTTGGTGTTGCATCGTCTGACATCAGATTTTGTAACATTAAGATTCTATGCATGACCACTCTACTAGGTACGTCTAGAAGGGTCCATGAAGGTCCATATCCCCTAATTAGTAATAGATACCAAACTGTTAACCTGTTCCTTAGAGATTCATCCGCATGACGTTTGTGAATGGACTCTTCATTATATTATCTTTAATATAATCAGTATTAGGAAGAACCTTACCCACACTGTACAGCTCATATTTAATCTCACAAATTTGTTGTAACTGCATGCATTACCTTCGTCTATTCTTTCAGAATATTTAAACTAAGCAGTGTTGAAATATTTTCGGAACATTTAAATTAAGAACGGGTGCATTTTTTTCAAAATATTACAACTAAGAAGTGTGTTGTTTTTTTGAATATATAAGATAAGAAGTGTTGTATTTTTTTCTGAATATTTAAGCTAAGAAGTGTTGTATTTTTTTCTGAATATTTAAGCTAAGA
>JAAAKM020006971.1:143114343-143141256 GCA_010016025.2 Alatinidae sp. Z8VKAUB7J3 | reverse complement strand
AGTGTTGTATTTTTTCCTGAATATTTAAGCTAAGAAGTGTTGTATTTTTTTCTGAATATTTAAGCTAAGAATTGTTGCATATTTTCCTGAATATTTAAACTAAGAAGTGTTGTATTTTTTTCTGAATATTTAAGCTAAGAAGTGTTGTATTTTTTCCTGAATATTTAAGCTAAGAAGTGTTGTATTTTTTTCTGAATATTTAAGCTAAGAATTGTTGTATATTTTTCTGAATACTTAAGCTAAGAAATGTTGGGTTTTTTTCTAAATATTTAAGCTAAGAAGTGTTGTGTATTTTTCTGAATATTTAAACTAAGAAGTGTTGTATTTTTTTCTAAATATTTAAGCTAAGAAGTGTTGTATATTTTTCTGAATACTTAAGCTAAGAAGTGTTGTATATTTTTCTGAATATTTAAGTTAAGAAGTGTTGTATTTTTTCCCGAATATTTAAACTGAGAAGTATTTAAATTTTTGTCAGAATATAAAAACTAAGTAGTGTTGCGTATATTAAACATAAAAGAAGTGAGAGAATAGTTACTAAATTAAGAAAATGAAAGATCGTGTTTATCTTTTTGTCCGATAAAGTATAAAATATTATATGGCATATACAAACTGGGACAATATTGGAGGTCCGTGTGTACTTATTGCAAAAATTCCCAAGAAAAGCCACTGCACCTTCTTCTGAAAATTTTTTTTCTTGTGTAGATTATGAACTCCACTTTACTCCGACACATAGTCAAGGCTATATTTTCCCTCATCATTTGCAAACATAAGTGCTTTTGACTTCCTCCTCTTTATCAAGGCGTAGATAGCACCAGCTGGAATCCATACAAGTTGCATAGTTAAGACTGCCCATCCCATTCCAATACTCCACGATGGAAAAGGTTCTTTCTGCAATATACCCTATGGTGACAATGCGAAAGAAACATAGCTGATCATAGTTTCATTGTGGCGAATCTGTAAGAAGGAGGCAGTAATAACGTGGTTGCGTCGCGGATTTAACATGTCATATGGCAAGTTCAACTAATTTTTACCTTTTATTCGGTTGTCTGTTTGATTGCTATGCGACGAACGACAGCATTTAGTTTTAAGGTGATCATTTTTAACTAAATGTCTTTTTTTAATATTAAAATTCAATCCAAAACACCGGAATACGTATTTTGTTCTAATAGAATTTCCCTACTAGAATATATATTTGTACATAACGATAATCGACTGCATTTGGTTTTAAGGTAATCATTTTTGACTGCCTATATCTCTCAATTTCTATTGCACGTTGTTTTTTTAATAAGAAACCAGTCTATAAGAAACCTTAGGTTCACATTTGGGAAAATTTTAGAAACTCTTAAGAAACTTTTGTGAAGAGTATAGGTGGAAATAATATTTTTCTTTAAAAGTTAATATATATTACCACATGTTACTTATTAGAAGGTAAAATGGTATTTGGTGACTGCGTATAACAGTCGTACATGATTTTTAAGTAAGTACTTCTTAAGAAACTTTGAAGGCGGGAATTGGATTTTAAAAAAAAACAAACTAGAAGCTCAAGCCGTTGCTTAAGTTTCTTATACAAAAAACTGTGTAGTACAGGACAATCCAAACGCTCTAGCAGGAAATCCCTTTTAGAGTACATACTTGTAGATAACGATAACGAATGATAAAATAAAGAACGTTTGAGTTACGTATATGTACGTCAGTGTAGCAGATAGGTAGGCATACTGAATTAAAAATGCATTTAATATGGTCTCTCTCCTCCGGTAGCCTGAAAATTGTCTGTCTCTTCCAGCAACTTGCATAGCTAGCACTTACTTTTACCGCACGCAATATATAAACATATTTATATGGCATGATGGTCCAGTGGTTAAATTTTTGGTATAGTCCGTGATTTTCAACAGGTTGAAGTTCTCTGGTTGAAGTTCTTTGGTTTAGTAATCATGAGGTCGTGGGTTCGAATGCACCCCGCGACATAAAATTGCAAGCTGATGCTGTAATCCGGTAATGTGGTAATGCTCGACTCCTTGAGAATTATATGTAACTGCTATGATTATATAATATATATAAATATATTATCATTTATATGTATCATATATATATATATATATATATATATATATAACATGCATTCCTGTTAAGTTTAAAGTAATCTGACACAGCACAGATCTGCTAAAGCCACTTACTATTGTTTTAAGTGTTTCTATGACTATTGATTTTGTATCTGAACTCTGTTGCGGCTAAAATATCGGGGTTTACCGAGACTTCTATTCTTAACATTAATCCTTTTGTGTTTATTTGTATTGCCAATGGAAGATACGGAAAAATATGAAAGAAAACAGTTGAAAAATTATCCTTTACAATATTGTACTTTACCGTGTATTTATTCCACACTTGATAATCACTTGCACCTCTCATGGCAAAGTTAACCACTGTCGTAATGAAGAGCACCAACAATATTAGTGGAGACAAGAAGCACCATAAAAACTTAAATGGAAATCCAATCTTGCGTTTTGTCATCAAATAAATGTCATCACAGAATCTGTACATCGGGAAGAGGGAAGAGAAAGAGAGAAATCATGTTTAGATAAAGGGCTAAAACACAACCAGATTTTAAGCGACATACCGTACTTGACACCTATGTATCGTCAAACATGAGCAGAAAGACATCGTAGAAACTCATTAAACAGCAATGCGGAATCTCGAATTGAGCACCTTAGGATCTGCCTATGCTCATGAAAGGTAAAAACGATTTGAGGAGAAGAGTTAAAGCAATCCGTCCAAACAGCACCCCTTGGTCAAGTCACAAAAACCTGTTCGTACTGACAGAAGACTATTTGGTGACTCATATCCGGCGAGAGCTATTGTCGAAGAAGTGAGTTACGTAACATAATGTTTAAGGTATGGACTCAAACTAGCTTTCCATCTACGTTCAGTGGCTTGAAGCAATATCTATGCTCTTCAGCAAACTTCAGTAATTCAAACCAAACTCTACATACTCTATTTCTATTAGAGAGTTTATGCTCGATTTTATTAGAATCAAGCCTGTACTGACAATAAACTTCAGGGTATAAGAAACTATAAGACTTAAAATTCAAAGTATAAATTGATATCTACAAACTTTGTAGGCGAATAATTCAACAAGGTGTTTCACAGTCCCAAGAATACACTAATACCTATTCTGTATCGAATTGGAGTGGCATCTAACTAGAGCGAGCGTTCATTGACATCTTCGTTCCTGAAAGAAACTAAAAAAATCTAAGAGGTGGCAGGGGGTCTAATTTGAGAGTGAAACTCACTTTGATAGTTCCGTCTTTTAAAACTTTCTTTACTTGTTTGCCAATATACCGTTCAACCGATACATATGCCAAGCCCTTACTGTGAAGCTTATAAACACTGCTTGAATCCTATCTTACGCAATAAACTCTCCACAAAATACAATAAGGATCCCTCAGCTTTGTTCTAAAAGGATCACTACCAATTCATACTTACCAGGATTATGTACCCCTAGAGATATACAAAATTTTTGAAAGTTAAATCTTACACCTATGCTTTCCTACCTTTGTGGCTGAAACAAAACTAGTTTTAGACGATCACAAGAAAATTGGGTAGTAGGGAGACAAAAAAATAAGAGAAAATCAGGGTGCCTTAGTCTGATTCTTTTCGGGTTGCTCCTGGTTGAAAGTTTTATTTCAGATCGGCTCAAAATTTTCGGTCTAAAAAGTTGTGAGTGAGGTTGTAAATCAAACAAAACCGTTACTTAAAGCGGCTTTTAAAGCAATATAGACAAGTAAACAATGTATCGGTAGACAAGATTGCTTAGTTAAAGTATATAACATAAAAGGGTGTAAAACTTTCGCCAAAACGGCATGCTGACCCATCACGGGTAGAAAACTTAAGTCGTTAAAACCAAATGTTTTTTGCCGATTTTTATTCTACAGGATAGTACCAAAATTGTCTCTAAGTCTCAAAGCTGGGTATGATTGGTTTTGAAAGCATATTGGAGGGCTTCAAAAGCACCTCCAGGGCAGAATTGTATGTGGAAGAGCCTGCGCAGAATATATTACATAAATGGTTCCAAAACTTTTGCCAAAATGGCATGCTGACCCGTCACACTGGTGCATAAAAACATCCTATTTAAAGAACTTAAGTCGTTAAAACCAAATGTTTTTGACAATTTTCGTTCTACAGGACAGTACCAAAAGTGAACTTAAGTCTCGAAGCTGGGTATGCTTGCCTTCGAAAGCATATTGGAGGGCTTCAAAAGCCCAACCTGGGCAGAATTGTATGTGGAAGAGCCTGAGCAGAATAGTGGTAAGGGAGAACTAAACTTGGCAACATCATAACAAGATATCACATTCTCATTCTACATCTAGTTCTTGATTTAAAGCATTACACACAACAGACTTACCTTTGAACTCCGTACAAATACATGATTGCGATCATTTCAATTAATGCCAGCAATGTATATGGAATGTCTACTGCATATGTATTTAGTCAGATCAGCAGTTGCTATTAATGTTTGGTTTAGAAAGGAAATGATTCGCAAGTAAATCTTCGTTCTATAACTGAATTCTGAAAAAAATCATTTATGTATGTGTATGTATGTATGTAAGTATATATTTCGCCATAAAATAGTTACAAAAAAGTCAAAATAATATTTTGTAAGATATTCATTACTTTACAAAATTGAACAAAAATATTCAAGTCACTCTAAAGAATGAAATACAAAATGACAGTAATGAAAAACAGAAATTGTGCTCACAAAACCCTACCGTTAAAGTTGGCAAGGATAGCATTAAAAAGATTCAGAAGACCTTGTTTCCATAATGGCCCCTTTATAGAGGTATTAACAAAGTAGTATCATCTCTTTAAGAAACTATGATGTGCTTTCAATAAGCTAGCACATTGTAGGTCTCTCTTTAATAACTGGCTACATAAAGTTTATGTTCTTATACATTGCGGTTTTAGTAGATGACATTTCTAGCAAATATTTCCAAAGAGACTGCTTGTGGTACCGCCACTCGTAGCTACGATTTTGATTATGATTTATTTTTATTCATCTGCAGAAATAGATAAAATATTGTTATTGATATTTTATTAGAAAAATTGAGTTGTATGTGTAATATAGTCCTGCCTAGTAAGAAAATCTTCCAGGCAACACATTTTTATACTTTATTGTCAGTGAGTTCTTTGCAAAATATGTATCTCTACAAATTGCTGGGACTAAGGTCTACGGACCTTGTTCCAATCACAGAAGTAACTATGAAATGCCGCAATACGAAAAGTACTGATATGCTGTCACATTAGCATGCATTTTAATTGTTCCCAGTTATATTTTGATTGTCAAACCTTGACTAGACCATCTCTAAATATGAAGTTTAAAAAGGGTATTGTAGTGGAAATTAATGCAGAAATCCTAATGTCAATGTGCAAGGTTAAGTTGGCCATTGATGATGAAGGTAGCTAAACTTACATCCAAGAATTCTAAATAATACTGAAATTTCTTCTTTTATCAATGTTCTTAAACAACCAAATAATTTTAGACACTGGCGAATTTATATGAAAACATACGTACTGAAATGCCAAGTTTTCCCTATAAAAAGGGTTAGAAAGTTAAAAAAACGTGGAATTGAAAGATAATATTACTTACAACAAATTATATTTATATATACAGTACTTAGGAATGTTACTAAAAGTGCAGTTATGTTTATAGAATAGAGGCTTACAGTTTGTTGAGAAGTTCACAGCCATCACAAAAGTGTCGCTCCCTGCAAGAATTCTTAATGAAAAATGTCCCAGCAGATTAAGGTTAAATGTTAACTTAATTACGAAGCAAATCATAGAAATTATTATGATTGAATTAAACCTGTGATATTGCTCTTGACTTCTTCAATTTCATGGAAATTTTTGCAAAGATAGATTTGACACAAAAAACGATTTAATCAATAATAAGATTAATAAGGAATAATAGATAACACGTACTCTCGTATTGAATCGACCTGGCCTATATAATGTGAAAGCTCTGACATCTGAATTTTGGTCAGCCTTAGAAGGTTCAAATGTTTCGTATTTGTTTTATAAGCTGAAAATTACTACATACCGAGGTTGTTAGAACGGCCTACTCAAAGGCGTATTTCTATACTATGCTCTACATTGCACTACTTTGTTTTGGCATGAAGATCTCATTAGGTATTTAGGCCGGTATTACTGAAATACACAAAGTCATGGCTACTTTAGGGTTTAAAGGAACATATATTGACCGCCCACGAGTCCTTGATTCAAACCAAATTACTTTAGCCTTTACCAGGCGACCTTTAGATAGCTCCTATTGATATGTCATTATTTAATACTATTGTCATGAGTGTTTCTTCCTAAGTTATAATACAGTCGATCAATGTAGATAACTAGAGGAGTGTGAGGCGAGATTATCAACTTACCCAGCTTACTGACTATGCCTGATATTTGTACCCATTTGTTCCTATATTATTCCTTTGTAAAACCTTTCGTATTTCCTGCTTTGTGTAATGTTGCTCTTGATAAATAATAAGGTTCCACAATCTTAAAAAGGAGAGTGGCCATAGGTGGTGGACAAGATAGTAATATGTGGATGACTACTACTTGTATTTGTATAATCTGTTAACAACTATCGTCCAATTGCATGCTTACCACTGATGTGGAAGTTGTTCAAGAGCGTGTTAGGTGAAGAAGTGTACGGACACCTATTGAACACGAATTTATTGCCTGACGAACAGAAAGGTTGTAGATGAAGATTAAGAGGGACTAAGGATCAACTGATTACTGACAAAGAACTCCAGAACTATTGTTAGCGGAACCGGAGCAAACTTGCGATGGGTTGGATTGACTACAAAAAAGCCTATGACATGGTACCTCATGATTGGTTATTTGGGGCAGTTCGCTCGGTGGCCATCGCTCACAATATTGTCACCTTGCTAGAAAGTAGAATGAACAGCACGACAACAGAGTTGGCGGCATGTGGCGCGGTTTTGGGGATCGTTGTCATCGAAAGCGTGATCTTCCAAGGAGATCCTTTCTCTTCCTTGTTGTTTGTGATACCATTATCCATCATCTTGAACGATACGTAGATGAGGTACAAGATAGAGGGTTATGGGCGAGTTAACCATTTACTTTTCATGGATGATCTGAAGTTGTATGGTGGGAGTGAACGAGGATTGAAGAGACAGTTAGAACTTCCTCTGACGATAGAGACATGGCTTTGTGATTAGACAAGTGTGCAGTAATGGTTTTGAAAAGAGGAATGAGCAGTAGGATCGAAGATATTGAGTTACTAGATAAGCGACTGATGAAGGAGATTGGCCTGAATGGTTTCAAATATCTTGGAGTGCTTCAGTTAGATGGATTTTGAACAAAGGAATGAAAGAAAGTATCAGAAAGAGTATTCTTTTCGTAAACTTCTTAGGTCAAAGCTGAATGGAGGCAATGTTATTGCTGGAATGAATGCATGGGCAGTAGGAATCGTTTTGAATGGCGCTGGATTTGTTGAATGGAAAAAAAAAGAGTTAAGGAGCCTGCACAAACATACAAGACCAGTACATATTGACGTCCATTCACGATAGAGTGCTCGATGCTGGTGTGCAGAGTGGTATAAGATTCAGTCTTGATTTTTTGATACTACTTTGAGTTTCATCCTAATGACCACCTTAGAGTGTAGCTCAGAGTAGTATAAACCTAAGAGTAAAACTCAGAGTAGTATCAAAGTCCTAGCTGTTTCTTTTCTCTTAATCTCATATAGATTGTTAAAATGTTGTGGAATAAAAGCAAAGCTTGCAGGCCCATTTCGTTCAGATATTTCATTGAGAACTACGGGTTTACGTCTTTGGACGGTTTTTAAGTGTTTATGTTTGTATCAGTTACTATTATCTATATAACATATACACAATAAACTGTTATTTACATTCGATCGTGCTACCAGATTTATTTTGAACGTACTTCCAACTTTGGTCGAATGGAGTCCTGGGTCTGACAATTAAAGGCCGGAGGAAAACTTTGAATAAATTGATTTGATGCAGTTCTATGATGTTCCTGCCCTTCAAACTAAATTGAACCTATCACGGACATTCAGCTATTGTGGTAATGCTCCACTCTGTGATGAATTGTAAATAATTGCAATGTGTCTTCTTCGTTTCATAATTTGTTTGTGTCATATCTTCCTCTCCATTTGCTCACTTTGTTTCAGTCTTAAGTGTAAAATTTTGTAAAAAAAGTGACTGATGGCATTATTTCCCTTAAGGTTTTGATTTAGAAGGTTATTGTCATTATGATTTTGTCTCTTATCAGTACTTAAGATGATCTATGTAGCATAATCGAACAGTTTTTGATAAAGATTTATTTACAAACGTCAATATGCTAGTGTTTAATTATAGATAGTCTATAGAATTTGAATAAACAAGATTGAGTGTACTTTTGATAGCATTATATATAGGTCTATATATGTGTATATAAATAGTGCCAAAAGACAATGAGGTATGACTACTCTTCTTCACAGCCCTGGCGCTACGCACAGTTTATTCAATAGGCTTAAATATAAGCTATACATCAATTTTCTCCCAGGTAACTTTAAAAAGGGATGAATGACGCATTATTATGTAGTTTAATAATTTTTCATCATCAGATCTGATAAAGCTGATGTTGAAATGTATTTGGGGTAGCGGTCATCTTTTGCCCTGACCTTGCCTACTGCCTATGAAGAACGCACAAAAATGGAGACCATCGGCAAGGCGCTTCGTGTATTTCTCAAGTACTTGTCGCCTAACATTACTACCACGAAAACGGGTAAACATTTTTTGATAAGGATGTTCATGAGACTATAAACAGTGTTACAGAAAAAAAAAAGACTTTGAAAGGCCAAAAGAAAACAATAATGCGACATCATATTTTCTTTAATCAAGCTCCTTTGTATTAGCCTCAAGGGTGTAGAAAAAGCCAAGGATATAGGATGAAAAGCAAGGATGTGCCAACATAATGTCAGTGAATATACAATAATCTAATTGAAACTATCCATCGCAAGAGTTCTTTTATATCTTTATGAGAACATCCAGTCTCCTCATTGCCACCAGCAAACTACAGTGTATATCAAGTATGGCTTTTGAAGAGAACTTACTCACATTGTATGGAAGTATGAAAAGAAACCGTGTCTCAAATTGTTTCATTCACACGTTCAAATATTATTTAGGTCGGTACGATAGATGATCAAATGAAAAAAGGGATTGTGAAATACTGGGAAACAAACTGTTTCCTGGAAAATAGTGCAGCAAATTCATAAATTAAGTTGAAAGCATAGGCTGCTTTGATGACCATTAATAAAGCTTTGCAGATTAGCCAGCACTCGGCTTCAAAACGAGTACACATTTAAGTTACAATCAGGCTGTAATTTGTAGGCAATTAAATCTTACACATTTGGAAATCATGGCCGGACAATGTTTGCAGGAAATAAACCATTTTATCCTGAGGTAATGTACCCTTAAAGAACGTTTCCATCTTTTCTCGTTTCAACTCCATTTTACAAAAGGAGAACAGTTTACGCTTTTGCGATAATATTTTGATTTTAGCATTTAAAGCGTTATCATAGTGCATCAATATGGTCCTTTTTAGTGATCGTTACATCTCCGTAAGCCTTTAAAGGTATCCAATGCAGTTCTTTAAATCAAATTAAAAGACGTCTTTTTCTTTGGATATGTAGAATGTGCTGAATGTATAATTGACAGGTAAAGGTTACTCTTTACAGAGAAGCAAAATGAACGATGTTGCTTGTCAACTCTTGTCTTCTAAGCGGAAAGGAACACTATCACCTTGTGCAACATCTGCATGCAAACAAGGTTTGCACTAGATAGTCCTAAAGCCTTTACTCAAGTAAGATAAATGTTGCCATGGCCTGTTTGTGTCTGTATGAAAGTCAATGTAAAAGATTTTTACATAATTTCATATAGAAGAATTTAGCTACTTGGGTGTCAAGGTGACCCATAATTTTTAGTCTTTCCTCCTGATAACATCAACTGCGAATCGATAACGATCGATGGCAATCAAGACTTTTCACTAAAATAGATTAATCGCAGCTACTATCATACATCTGAGAGGCTTATCTGATAAACTCGTTTTGTTGCTAAGACTTTAAAGATAAAGTTATTAACATACCGTCTTTCTAAAGATAAGATGCTGTCGTAGTATACCCATCAAGATATTTTCAAAGTCCAAAACTAACATATTTAACCAAACATTAGCTTGGAAAACTTACATAGAACATGAAGCACTGCAGGAAGATCTTTTATTAAGTACCTAATAAGATATGATTTCACTTTGCTAGCAAAAATCTCCGCCTTGGCTTTATTGAGCCTTGATGGCTCGAGGCGTTGGTTTAGTACTCATGAGGTCGTGGGTTCGAATCCGGTCAGCGCCGTTAAATTGCAAGCTATTGTTGTAATGCTCCACTCTTTGAGAACCAGAACAAGAGCATCCAAATACTTCATTATGGCCTTTCCAATCTTTTTTCTTAATTTTACTGTGAAAGATTTCCTCACCAAGGCATTATTAAATATATAGAGCACTTTAGGCCAAGTGGTTTTACATTTGAAAGTTGTGAAACTTTTGTTTTTAAAGTGGCATTAAAAAAAACCTCCATCATTATCACGACAAAACACTGGAACAATTCCCCAGCTAGAATGAAAAAAATTAACCTCTGATAAACTGTTTAAGTCTTCCCTACACAAATATGTTGGGAAATAACAAAAAGTCAATATTTTTAGTCATAAACTCTTATAAATATATTGTACAATTACTCTTCAATCAATTTTACAAGCCATAAATTCTGTATTAGTTTCTGAACATGTATGTACATATAGCAACTTAACAAACTGAGAAATACTGTAAGCACCCAAGGTGCCCCTTGGCAGTGTTCAAGGTAAGACATTTTATATTATTGTGATGACAGTAACAGCCTGACGTTTCCTGCAAAAGACTTGACAATCAGTCAGCCATATATATGACCCATCCAACTCATGTATACATAGAAACAAATAGAATAGCATGTAATTAAAGATGATTATGATGGAGACAGTGGAGGACATGGTCCTTTAGTTTCCCATGAAGCACATCTATTATGCTTGAGTAAAAATATTTACCCAAAGAATCAGTTTTGAAATTCATTCTCCTCCCCTCAGTCGTACAGGGAAAATAATTAATTGATAGTAATTGTGTTTTGGCTATGAGCCTTCATCAGTACAAGAAGTACCGGTATACACATTCTCAGGATATATACATATATAAAGTGTTTATATATCTTGTGGAGTACTTACATCAAGGAAGTTGTCGAGTAATGTCGGATCCTTGTTAATAATCAATTCCTGTACCTATTAAAATGTAATACATACATACTGCCATTAATGATCATGAAATAGTTTCTACTATACATCAATGAAAGTGGCAGAGAGTTTCTTAACAAAACTTACAATTTTCTCTAGAGAAGCCCTGTTACCGGTACAAATACATAATTACTGTACATAACAATCTGATTCTAAAATTGATCTTAATTGGACTGTAAAGAAATTTTCCCATGTCAGTGTCCTTTTGCTCTTCAAATAGCATACATAAGAAATTCATTTTATCAGGCTTGATCCTTGAAAACAAAACCAGCAAAAGTAAATTTTGTTCCCTTACTTTGCAAATTAACAGTTGAAAATGTGTTGACTAAGTATACATCAGACCATAGGTAAAAACATGCTGTACCTTACCTGTTTAAGGTTTGTGATTTTGTTGTCTGAGTGGGACAGCTGTGCCTGGTTGAGCAATTCAACAACCTATCGGGTAAAAAATGTACTAGATATGTCAGAAATAAATCAAGGTAAAAACTGCAAGATAAAAAATTGCAATCAACATGGCTACTACTATACGATATGTTATGATGACATGATACTGTAACATAACATGAAATATAGTATTATGTGGTATTATGTGATATGATACAAAATGTTTATTGGTTATAATAGTGTCTAGTAGTAAAATGAGAACTGAATATTACTAGCATGTATCTAGTTCAGTATGCTGAATCCCAAAATCTGCATTTCGGAAAATTCTATGTACGCTGAGGAGTATTCAGACATGACATTCAATGTTTTATTCAGAGCAAGGTCAGCTTTACATTTAAGGGTGCTTGAGGCGGTCCCTATTAAATTGTGAAACCCATCATTTTGCAGATGAAAAGAATTTGTATAGCTTGTGCATCAATTGGTATTGTAAATATTTTATTGTAATTTTAGGCACTACTTTTATTATTTCACTTTCTTTGTAATAATTTTTCTATCGCATCATGGCATTTCTTTCATCACGAATATCAATGTATATTGCTCGGACCTTGATTTAGTATTTCAGAATTGAATTTTACACTGTAAGTAGGTTGGTATTAGAATCTTGAGAAGAGCCGACCAAAATGCTTTGGTTAACAAAATATGTTGTTGCAATGTGTCCACTTTTATTCTCTATTTTGACAAAATATAATTAAGTCATTCACCCTGTGTAATAGACAGTTAGTAATTTCACCAGATGACATCAAGAGCCCAACGGCATAGTGAGCTTGCATAATGCAAATGGTGACTCGACCACCTCACATAGAGGAAGTCATATTGCATGATGGATCCAAAGTAACGGTATCCACAGACATTGACCTCTATTGCAACTGTAGCAAACAGTACCCAATACTGATTTAAAGTCCTTGATCTGTCAATTGCAATACTGCACTTGGGTGGAGAAGACACTGTGACAATTGGTATTGCAGACATACATGCAGATGAAGGAAATGTGATTACATTTAAAATACTCCAGCAGAAAATGAAGAACCACTCCAACATGCGACAGACAAAAGGAACATAAGCCTGTACGTCTACAGACACTAAGTCTCACTAATCTAGAAAACAAGAAAATTACCAAACACTCACAAAGGAATATTTGTTAGATAAGTATAAAGACATTTTAAATGGACTAAGCTGCATTGGAGAACCATTCAACATTGATATGGAGCTAGATGTCCTGCCTGTACAATGTCAACCAAGAAACACACCCTATTGCTAAATTTATGAAAATAAAAGAAGCACTACACAATCTCTTCAATCATGATGTTGCAGCTTGGCAAATTGAGTCGACACCCTGGCTAAGTAACATGCTCACAATGAAGAAGCCAGATGGGCCTGACAGAGTATGTATTGACCTAAAAGATATAGAGGCCTACAAAAAACAAAGTTCTTCTCAGAAGGCATCATCCTACACCTATACTCAATGAAGAAATGCTTCAACTTGCACCAAACAAAAATGGTCATGTAGGATGTTTCACAGATGTTCATGCAGAGCAAGGCTTCATGCAGATAAACGTAAACATGAAAGGTCACTTCTGACCACAATCTACACTTTATTAGATTGAACAAGATGAAATGTAATGCCATTTAGAATCTCAGCAGCACCTGAGGAATTTCAGAATACACAAAACTAAGATCCTAAAAGATCTTGAAGGAATTCAGAATTTAGCAGATGATGCTCTTGTCAATGGATGAGGTCACACAAGTGAGTAAATTGAAAAAAACCATGACAAGAATGTGAGATCACTTCCTGCTAGACTACATATATAACTGTGGAATGACACTGAAAAAGAAGAAGCTAAAATTCAAGCAGTACTCAGTAAAATGTCTAGGTCACATCATCAAACATGAAAGACTTCAACCTGACCCTGATAAGGTTAATGCAATACAGAAGATGTGTACACCACCAAGTGCCACAGAGGTAGGAACTTACCTAGGCACGGGTACATTTATCAAAACTGGAGAATGGACAAGTGAGAAGACAAAAGTATTTGAAAAGTCCATGCAGCAGATTTCTGAAGCACCAACTCTTACATTCTAGAACCAAACTCTTCATTAACCTTGCAAGTTGATGCATCCAAATCTAGGAACCTGCCTAATGCAAGGAGGCAAGTCCATTATCTATGCATCATGTGCTCTAACAAAGCAGAAGCAGAATGCTATGTACAGCTCCAAAAGGAATGCCTGGCCATTGTCTATGGATGTGAGCTTTTTGACCAGTTCCTGTAAGGAAACAATTTTCCAGTGGAATGCAGTCATGTGCCACTAGAGACATCCTCCAAAAAGAATATCCACAAGGCACCAACATGATTACAGTAGATGATGCTTAGGCTACAACAGTAAAATTATATTTATGACATATAAGAAAGGAGGACATGTGAACATTATTCACACCCTTTCACTTGCCCCACTGAACTTGTATGTCTGCCAAATCAGATGCAAACACACTGGGGATTTTGTAAGTGATGATCATCGCATGATATATTCAGGAGGAGTAAAGTATGAGAGGGGAGTTGGAGTTATTTTGGACAAGGGGAGAGCAAAAATGCATCCTAGGGCATTGGCAACTATCAGACAGGGTCTTATTAGCAAAGTTACAAGGAAGACCATGAAATACCTCCATCATCGTAGTCTATGCTCTGAAATGAAGATGAGGGTGAAGAAGAAGGGGTAGACAAATTCTATCAAACTGTGGATAAAGTTCAACCCCAACGTAAATCACAGGAGGTTATCATCATTATGGGAGATATAACTGGGAGCCACAAACTCATGACACTAAACAAAAAAGGTGAAAAAATTGCTCAGTGGTTTCACCGCTAATTGACAGGTGATAGTCTACACATGGTTAGAGGATCATCCAAGAGGAGTTTGGACGTGAAAAGTCCAGGAAGAAATATAAGAACCAGATACATCAAAGTCTACATCACACTAAACAAAAGATTCAGAAATGCTGCCTTACACTGCAAGTCATACCCAAGCACTGCCTGTGGGAGTAACCATCTGCCAGTTATTTGCAAGCTGAAGGTAAAGTTGAAAAACTTGGGGAAAACAATATCAAAACTGCAACATTCAATTCTGGTAATATTTATAAGACAGGAATTCAATATATAGCTATCAAAAACCATTATGTAGCTCTGGAAATTGAAGAAGAAAGAGATTTCAGTCAAAACATTTTAAAACATCTGTGGCAACAGCAGCAAAGAAAGAACTGCCAAGGAAGGAAAGGAATAAATAACCAAATGGATAACAACTGAGACTACTAGCCAACTAGATTTGATGAGAAGGCAGCAAATTTTTAACAGAGAAATCGCAGAATACAGAACAACTGATCAGGAAATCAAGGCCAAAATGATCTGGCCAAAGGAAGAATGGTTTAGCACCAAGTGTGAAGAAATGAAGAAATTGAACAAAGTGAGCAGAAATGTATAATAGATCGAGCGAGTCAGTGGCCAGAAAACCTGTACATCAGAGGGATGTACAAGATCTAGACTTTGGAAAGGAGAAATTGACAGAGCTGGTAAATGAAATATATATGGCAGTGGAGCTATACCAGTGGATCTCAGCAGATCAATATTTATTGCCCTAACCCAAAAATCAGGAGCTATAGAATGTGAATTACATTAAACTGTCAGCCTAATGAGTCATGTAGTCAAACTTATTCTGAAAATCATCATGGAGAGAGCACATGGGAAAATTCGGCAAGAAATAGGCAAACAACAGTGTGGCTTTATGAGAGATACTGGGACCAGGAATGCTATTTTTACAATATGGGTGCTGTCAAAGAGAGCCACAGAAATACAGAGACATCTATATGTATGTTTTACAGACTACACCAAGGCATTCTATAAGGTCCAACATGAACAAATGCTTAAAAACCTTAAACGATTCTGTGGTGGGTGGCAAGGTTTTATGTTTCATGCATAAGCTGTACTGGGAGCAAACAGCCTGCATGAGAGTAGACAATGAGTTGAGATATTACATCAAAATAAATAGAGGCATGAGACAAGGATGTGTTTTCTTGTCATGATTTGTTCAATCTCTACGGTGAAATGATTTTTTGAGGCATAGAATATTTGAATGGTTTCTCGGTGGGTGGTGACAATTTCAACAACATACAACCTGCAGATGATTTAATTCTGGCAGCAGGTTCTCAACAAGGCTTGCAAAAGTTGCTGGAAGAAAGAGTTCAATGGGAAGGGCTTGGAAATTAATCAGAAGAAGACTGTGTGCATGATGATAAGTAAGAAACAAAGTCCTAGGTGCAGTTTATACATTGGAGAGAACACTATATAGCAAGTCAACAAGCTCAGTTACTTGGGAAGCTATGTAACAGAAGATGGCAGATAGGTATTGCAAAAGATATATTCAAAAGATCAGGAAAAAATTCTGATCTTTTGAACATTGAAAACATTGAAAGTTATCACTGGTTATGAGGAAGAGATTGCTAAAGTGTTACATGAAATCCACCCTACTGTACAGATGCAAGTGTTGGGCCGTTACATGGTCAATGCAAAAAAGACTCGAAGCAGCTGAGATATGGTTTTTTCAGAAGAATGCGAAAGACATATATATACTGGGTAAGGAGCTGTTTCTGGAGGGTAACTACTCAAACTCGATTCTCGCTCCACAAAATTGTAATTCCAAGACGAAATAAAAAAATATCCTCTTCACTTTAAGCTTATACCTAAGGTCTAAGCTACGTGACTTCTCACATTTTACCTAAGGTCTAAGATACGTGGCTTGTCAAATTCAATGGCCATGACAACTTGTTGAGGTTTAATCTGTGATTTCGGAAACAGATCTTGATTCAAGGGCTTAAGGCCTTGAAGAAATGTTTTTTCATTAGGACTAGGTGTTAAATTCTAGGCATGAAACACACAGAAACTGGATGTCGTGACCATCGGGGAGATGCAGCGCTGAGAGATATAAAATCTACATTTTTTCTCTTCTCCAGTGTTTTAGATCGTGGTCACCGCTAGCACGAAGGAGGCATTTGGTTTCTTGGGTGACACTGTTGCCTTGTAAAAAATCCTAAGCTGAGCCAAAGTTTTTAAAACTCAATTTAACTTATTTACCCAACGCTTCCCAATACGATCCCTGTAATTGGTGTCTGCAAATGTCAGGCTTTTTTGGATAGCTTGTAAATTCGCGCGAAAAGCGGTTTAGAGCCAAATGATTGGTTCCTAGCAAGCGACTTGATTGACACCTGGGAACGGTCAATTACATATATCATCATGATGATAAAGATGCTGCTGATGATATGGTGATCGTGTTGATGTCAATTTTAACAACAGGACAATAACTTTTTAATGATATTAGCTTGAGCTAATCAGAGGTAAAAAATATTTGAACAAAATAGGGTTAACTGGACTACACCTAAGAATGAAATAATCACTTCTATTAATTCCTTTTTGTAATAGGTGTAATGAATTGCGGTTTCGTAAGAGGTTTCTGTACATGGGAGCAGCCAGACGAAGACGACTTAGACTGGATAAGAAGGTCTGGCAGAAATAGTAAGTAACCTAGCATACAAGATCCATCACTTATTTTCGTTGACATAGTCTATCCATATCTTCTCTACTCATTTGGCCGAACCAGTTACTACAAATACTCTGTAAGAAAAACGTAAAATTTTAATGTAAGAAAAATAAACAGCTAGACAGATAGGGTAAAGTCAGGCGTCTATTACTCATTTTAAGCTAAGTAATAAATTAACGAACTTCCTGAAAAAAGAAAATGACTCTAGATAAAAAGACCGTTATGTAAGTAAAAAGCTGTTTAATAAATAAATCAGAGTGCTCAAACTGATTAACTATCTAAAATGCTTCTCTATGGGTAATTATCGTAGAATAAAACAGTCGTATCTGGGTCTGTAGACGCCATTCTTTATTGCTGAGGAGGTTATTTGGAATTTTCCTAAAATGACTTTTTTACAATTAGTTAAAGGCTACTTTTGCGAAACTTTGTAACTATTAATATTTGTTATTTCCAGAAGACATTAAGAAATTTAAAGAATAAAGTTTTTTTAATGGCCTTAATATGGTGAGACGCGACTGGCCAAAAATAAAACAGAAGAAAACCCTTAGGCAAAAATCTAGGTAGGTACTTCTAGACCAATGAGGTCTGGCAAGATGCCTGATAACGTAAAAGGATGCTACTCCATTAGCGGAGTCGAGACTGAAGAAAGGATGTTTACACGTGGAACTTCATGGTGTCACCTTTAATAGTAGGTAAGTTCTTCAAACGTCGGCCAAATACATTTCCTAGGTAAATAGCAGAATTATGATTTGCTTCAATTGATGCTGAGATGATGTTGTGGAAAATGCCAGGAACAGATTATTGAGAGGTACAACTTGTCGTCAACATGGCAGTCCCTGTAACTACCTTAACTCTTTGTTTTAATTTCTAGGGAAGTCAATAAGTTTTTGATAGTCCAGTTACCTAGTGGTCATTTGTATGAAACTGTGCTCATGTTTTCCTTATCTCCATTTAGTTATACAAACACTGAATGCGTTTATACGTCTCTGAGCTAACTTACAGACAACTGGCACGGAATGCTTTTTGCATTAGACATAATAAAAAATAGTTACAGTGATTCTCAAGATAATCTGCTATTTGATTAATGCCAACTGGGGGACTACGGAGTACTATAGTCATGAGGTCACATAATTTATTTTATCCGGAATAAATTTCTTAGAGCTTCAAAGTTGTAAGCCAATGACCAAAAGTTTTCTAATTGCTAGTAAAAACATTTTTAAGTCTACAAAGTTCTTGTAGAAGCAGTTTTAAAAGGTAAATCAAGTAACAAGGTTTGGACAGGTATGCCTCAAGCTAGGGTCACTATACAGTATCGATCAACGGACTTAGATTCAACTTCAAATGGAATATCACAACGATTTCTTAAAACATCGTTCTAAAATTTGAACATAATATCTATATCACCATAAAGAATGCAATAGATACAAATTTCTGCAACGCAATTTTATGACCCATAGACAAGCATTATATAAAAGGCAATCCCTGTCCTCTGATATCTGTATTTTGAAAGTAAAAGCCTCTATTTTGTGTGAGCTCCTTCTTTGTCTCATGATATTTCTGTGTTATATGTAGTGGCACCATCTTTATATAGTTGCCATGGAAAGTTTGTTTCCGGTACAGAATACTTCACTAAATAGAAAAAAATGTGTGTACCTAAAAGCTGTTTTTTTCGGATACTCCTCAGAGTACGATCGTCGAAAATGATTGAAATGAAGGGAATGATACATTAGACCCAAAAGTATTAGCAAAAGAGGGTTTGGACTGCCTGAATGTTTTGAAGAAAAGCTTTCGACGAACCTGACGGCAACGCAAAAAAGTTTTTAAGTAAAGAATGTTTTAATTTTTGCATACGGTATTCAAATTATAACAGTTGACTGTCTCTATACCATCTTCTTCTTCTTCTTCTTCTTCTTCCTCTTCCGCTATAAGCTTTTCCCATTGGGTATGGAGTAGCTGCAGTACATACGTACAGTATCTCTTCTAAAGTCTTTTGCATTTGATTTTTCTTCTTCTTCTTCTTCTTCTTCTTGTTTTTCCGCTACCAGCTTTTCCCATGTAGTATAGGGTCGATACGTATCTCTTCCAGATCTCTTTCTTTGCTGCATCTTCTTCCCTTGCATAAATGGATCGCATCTCTTCTCTGATAGTGTCCATTCATCGTTTTTTCGGGAGTCCTCTTCCTTCCTTTCCAGGTGGATCCATGTTCAGCAGTCTTAGCCACCCGTAGTTTATTACGCCCCTCTTTATAGCTTTAATGACTTTTTTCTTGTAGACTGTTACGCCTTCATCAAGGAAAAGCGTCGATGGAGAAACAAAGAAAGAGCTATACTAAGAGGACCTGAAATTGCCAAATCAAACATTCAGTATTGCATGTTCTTCTTTGTAAATATGTTTGGGTCCCCATTTTCCTACCTTGAAATAAATGTGTTTGATGCTAGAGGGAAAGAGAGAAAGTTATATACCGTAAGACGGAACAGGAGGGGTTGGTTCCTGGTAAAAGTCAACTTACCCAGAGGATTCCGGTATGAAGTAAGTACAACTTTCATTATCAATTCATCATCAATATGCTATGAGGGTTACTTGTCTAACTCGTGTTGACGAAGGTCAAAGTTTGATTTTGTAGGCCTACTGAACCATTCAGTTATCCAGGCTCAAAGGAATAATATATAAATTTTCGCCCTAGTTCGTAATTTAGTCTAACTCCTAAAACATCTAGCCTAATAAAACTCAAGCAACTTTGTTTTTAGACGACAGGGGGACAAATGGATGGATATTAACAAATACGGGGCATTTAAATATCTGCAGACCGGACTGTAGTGGATCTGGTTTTCACGTACTGGCTTTCACCTCATGCTCTGAAAACAATCGCAGCATCTCGAACTTGGATTGATGTAGCGATTCAAATATTCTGACAAGGATTGTTGGGAGATTTAGCATTCGTTTATCTAAAAGACTTAAGTTAATTAACGGAGGAATGCTCTATATATGAGTTAAACTGCAGTTTAACCCTTTGACGTTGTCTTGAAAAAGGATAGTCGAATGCACTTACTCTAAGAAATTTCACCAAAACCTGGGTTTTACTCGGAAGAAATCAGGCTTTTCAAACAAAACACCTTCTTTTCAAACTCTCTGCTACTGTAATGATAATGTTAATTAAGCTAAGGTTCGTCACTGTTCCCGAGAATTCCGCTAATGTTGTAACACTTTCAGACAGTTAAAGACTTTTCTTCAACGTTTTTATGAGATGAAAATTTTGTAATGACTGAAATAAAAAGTTGCTTATGAAGTACTTGGTTGGACTATATTAAGTAATACCTAGTGATTAGAAAGATCAGACTGAATTGTTGTACTTGCTATGGAAGTGCTGAAGTAGTTAAAACTAAAATAATGAGAGTGTATAATGATACCGAAGATAACATATTCGTACCTTTAAAGAAACAAGGCTGGTGCAGAGGAAGCAAAGAGCTATTTTGACACACTATGGCGTGGCAACGGGTTGTAGTGAGTGGGGCTGAGGGAGATGTCCTTCGATACTGAGAATGACCTACTTTTTAATTTATCTCAACCAGGCAAGTGGCAATTTATGGTGAACTGTATTAGACTATTTTAATAAAACATCAGTAATTTTTAATGCACTGACAGAATTAGCATTAAGCACAGTTGTATGTTTGAATAATTCTAAATAGTTTTCAACATGAGTGCGTTTTGGGAAAATCTGGTGTATCAGTTCTACATCGCAGTACTATTATAGTGTTACTCCTTTCAGTAAGTTGCAGGAAAATTAAGATCTGCGATAAATATCAGCTTTCAGTAGTCACTGTAGAAGTTCGATCGATTGAGCGCTCACCCAAAAGAAGCAGAAATCAGGCAGACGCCTAGAGCAATACATTAAATGTTAGTTTTGAAAAGAACAATTCGATGATACATTAAATATATACGTTGGTGCAAATGTGACTGTTGAATTGCGTAATGCTATATCAACATCTTGGTTCAAATTAAGAAGAGGATCATAGATAAGCGGCTCGTAACATGGATAACTAATAGAGAGAGAGAAGTGACAGGACAAAAGAAGAGTGAAGAGAAAGGGATAGTTAAAAATAGAATGGAAGATGAGATGGAGTAATTGAACAAAGAACATTAGATGCAGATAGAAGTAGTTGAACGAAGTACGAGCAGTACCGTTTGCTACGCTTAATAATGACGTCAAAACAGAACGCTAATCCTTGAGAAACGTTTGAAGATTTCTGTCCTAAAATCAACACTCGATACGTCAATATGTCAAATTAAAATGCAGTAACGTGCAACAAAAAGACTATGAGTTTATAAACAACTTAAAAACAAAATCAGTATGTGCTGCAGTCGCAGCTACAATTCCGCGTCCCTGAGGTCTGATTTGTTCAAAGTCGACTCGAAATCAGCAATAGTTATGCAGTACCGTAGCCAGGGGGGTGCTTGGTATGCTTAGCATCCTCTAGAAGTGGACTTCAAGGTAAAGTAGCATCCCCTAGCTCATGGTCGTCTGTCCTAGAGTTTTAAAATGTGTCAGAGCATTTCTTAGACTTGTTGAATACCCTGCTCCATATATCTTTTCCAAGATATCAAATCTGCACACGTAGATCTGTTCATGTCTTATCCCTTCATGTTAGGGCCCTAAAAATGATTCTAAAATGATTCTAAAATGCAAAGATGTATTGAAAAATGTCACACCAAACTTAAAAGGGTTCACCGATTTTCCAGAAAGTTTTACACAAAAATTAAAATTATTGGTAAATCATCCCCTACGTTTATTGATGAAGCATGCCTTAAAATAAGCTCATAGGTAATAAGCATGCCCTACAGAGCTAGTCTGGCTACGTCACTGAGTACAAGAGACTAAGATCAAAGTAGTCAAACAGAGGATGAGAGACTCAGATAGAAGTAATTAAACAAAAGATATAAGGTGGAGATAGAAGTAGTTGAACGAAGGATGAGAGACCAAGATCGAGATAGTTATACAAAGGACGAGAGACTGACATAGAAGTAGTAGTAGTAGTAATAGCAGTAGTAGTAGTAGTAGTAGTAGCACTAGTAGTAGTAGTTGTAGCATTAGTAGTAGTAGTTGTAGTAGTAGTAGTAGTAGTAGTAATAGCAGTAGTAGTAGTAGTAGTAGTAGTAGTAGTGGTAGTAACGGTAGTAGTTGTAGTAGTAGTAGTAGTAATAGCAGTAGCAGTAGTAGTAGTTGTAGTCGCAGTAGTAGTAGTAGTTGTAGTAGTAGTAGTAGTAGTAGTAGTAACGGTAGTAGTAGTAGTTGCTGTTGTGGTAGTAGTAGTAGTAGTAGTAATAGCTGTAGTAGTAGTAGTAGTAGGAGTAGTAGTAATAACAATAGTAGTAGTAATAGTAGTAGTAATAGTAGTGGTAGTTGAAGTAGTAGTAGTCGGAGTAGTAGTATTAGCAGTAGTAACAGTAATAGTAGTAGAAGCAGCACCAGCAGTAGCAGTAGCTTTAGTAGTAGTTGTAGTAGTTGCAGTAGTTGCAGTAGTTGTAGTAGTTGTAGTAATAGTAGTAGTAATAGCAGTAGTAGTAGCAATAGTAGTTGTAACAGTAGTAGTAATAGTAGTTGCAGTAGTAGTAGCTGTAGTAGTAGTAGTAGTTGCAGTAGTAGTAGCTGTAGTAGTAGTAGTAATGGTAGTAGTAGTTGTTGTAGTAGTTGTAGTAGTAGTAGTAGTAGTAGGAGTAGTAGTAGGAGTAGTAGGAGTAGTAGTAGGAGTAGTAGTAGTAGTTGTAGTATTTGTAGTAGTAGTAGTAGTAGTAGTAGGTCTTGTTATAGTA
Source organism: Alatinidae sp. Z8VKAUB7J3 (assembly GCA_010016025.2). Lineage (NCBI taxonomy): Eukaryota > Metazoa > Cnidaria > Cubozoa > Carybdeida > Alatinidae > Alatinidae sp. Z8VKAUB7J3. The sequence goes on along the minus strand of JAAAKM020006971.1, from coordinate 143,118,043 downwards.
ATATTAGCAGTAGTAATAATTAAAGTAGAATTAGCAGTAGTAATAGTAATAGTAGTAGATGCAGCAGCAGAGCAGTAGTTTCAGTAGTAGTAGTAGTAGTAGTAGTAGTAGTAGTAGTAGTAGTAGTAGCGGTTGTAGTATTAGTGGTCCTAAGGTATCCGTAGTAGCAATTTACCATCTAATGGGCGTTCATTAAAGGTACGACCTAATACTATATCGAGGTGAGTCTTAGCTCACGTATTTCTTATAGTAAACAAAATATAAAATTAAAAGGGTCATGTACAAATTCTTATGATTCCGGATTCCAGAGAGATATATATAGGACACATAGAAATTTAGTATAAGAGCAAGCCATTCACAATATTTGCATTTAGAGCGTCAATTCAAATCCTTTTGTTTTATAGTAAAACTTTTCTTAGATATAACCTTTGATGTTCTGGAAATTAGCTTTTTCCATGATCATTTAAGGAGTCCCCAACACGGCTCCAGCGGGTTGCCGGACAAGTCACCTAAAACTAGTTGTTGTTGTCTATTTGTGTAACGAGCGTTTTTCCTAAATATCTCCCGTCGTTGTTTAAGGCCTTTGGTACAGCACAGTACTTATGCAAAGGGAGGAATCAAATTTTAAGAAAAATCACTAAGAATAATTTTGCCTGTTGAACCTGCATTTCTACCCTCGTCGGCATTCTGAAATGGTGTCGCTGAAATACATTTAAAAGTACAGACCTTTTACAGGTAAAAGGAACCATCAGCCAATGTTGCTTTATAGTACGAAGTCGAGGACCTGTAATAATTCTCCACATAATTTTATTTAATTACACAGCCCTAGTTCACAGGAAGTTACTATTTCATCAAATCCTCAAGTGCTTTATAACAGACTTCAGAAGTCTATTATGACAGTCTATATTTTTATCCTTCGCCTACCATAATCTCAGCAACTACTTTTAATGAGAGTTACCATCATTATCTGTTGGCTAAAGAGATTTACGTTTGAATATCTTGGAGTCAAATTCTTTTTCAGGATATCATCTGTAATTATTTACGCGACAGGCAAGTGAAGAACACTATAAGTAGATGAATGACTTTTTTTCATAATAAGCAATCTTTGATTTTGCTGTATTCTCGCCAAGGGAATCGACCAGATTTGAAGAGAATAGAAGTAATTTTGAAAAGTAGTTACACTTGATAGACAGAGAGAAACCCTTTGCAGCTTATTTGCGAGCTATAGCAATTGTAAATGATTTAAGACTTGCAAGACAACGATTTAAGATAAATTAGAAAGTGTGTAACGTCTTACCTTCATTAAGTGTCGTATATGTTCTTTCCGTTTATTTCTACACTTGGATGCGGCCACTTTGTTTCTTTCCCTTCGCACTCTTCTTCTTTCTTCTTCCTCTGGAGTCAACTGTCATGTAAATGCAAATTGAAATTTTATGTTAACATGAATTAACGAGAATCATAGCATCTTCTAATATTGTGCATTGATCGGGTATACGACCTCTAAAATTTCCATCTGAGGAAGTACTCTTGGCTAACACAATTCAGGGTGTGCCCACTATGTCGTGTAACGCTATATTTAAATTAAAATCTACTTCTAAATTATTGCTTTCGTTGTTAGGAAAATAACTGAGTTATTTTCGATGTGAAACAACTGCTGTCAATCATGTAGTGATTTTAAGGTCTGGGGAAAGGTATGTAGAATACTTTGATTTTGGCCCATCTTCGCTAGGGCATTTTCTCAGATTTGCTGCCAATCTCCTCTAAATTGTGAGAAATGAGTTTCATGCGGATACTTTATTATTGTTTTGCATTAAATAAATGATAGTGATCCACAGATAAGAGATCTTTTCTCAAGTTATTCGAACGGTTGCCTATTCTACTTTTTTATATCCTCTATCGGCACTCTCCATACACCAGAATACCTCAAGTCCATTTACAGTTAAACAATTTATCTTGAATTCTCGCGAAAACTTAAAGTTAATTGGCGTACCAGATCATCTTTCCTTTTCCCCAACAAATAAGTCATCGCATTTTCTTCTAGTCTTGGGTCTATTGTAAAGTGGACGGGTTCTTGTTTTGTTCCAGGTAGCGGAAGTCCATGTAGTTCGTATCCAGCCCCATCTGGTGCATAGTCAATCACGGCGGGTCCTCTGGCATCTGGTGCAATTCTACAGTCCTAAGTAAAAAAAATCGATCGTCCAAATCGTCAATATAACTCTTACCGATACTGTTTCTATTATAAAGTTATATACGTATCGTATTGATTAGTTGGTCAGTTGTAAGTCACTGTAACTATGATACTTGAATATCAACTCCGCATGCCGTATTTTATGTGCAAGAAACGCATTTCTTTGCATGGAGTCTCGGAATTGAGTTTCCCATGATTCAAATGTATGTGTTGTTCAAGTGACTTTCATATTGTTACAGGCTTGCTTGTGACCATTTTACACAGACGATCATTCTTGTGTGAGCCCTATAGTGCACATTTATTACCAAGCTCATATATTAAATGCAAAATTTCAGACATGTTCTAAAATCGAATAGCTTGGAATTAGCACTCACGAAGTACTTTTATCGTAGTTGGGCACGCGCTCAAGATGATTGATGATGCATTTTCAGATCTTCTGGAAAAGCCAGACATGTAATGGCTGGAAATGTAGGATAGGTGGCAAAGTGAAAACGTGAGCCCCTTGGTTGCTACCACCTGTACTTAAGGCTTTAAATTCCTTGTTTGGCACTACAAATAGCAGAAGGTACCACGATGCAAAGCTGTAGCGGATTGTTCATGGCGCAGGTGACCCGCCTGTGACAGGTCCCTCAATAACTGGGGATTTCGAAAAACATTAAGCAGAAACTTCCTGTGTCACGAAAATTTGTGTTATAAAATTGCACTTTTCCATATATTTTGAAATTTTGTTTGATTGGTTGCATTAAGACCGGGGGAGCAAAGTCGCAAATCTTATATCTTTTTTAAGACAGCAATTTTTCCCAAGAGTGAACATTTTGTATGTATGGTAGTAATCTTTTATCAAGGCACCCCGGCTGTGGGCCGTATTCGATTACATACTTATCATGTCAACTTATGATATTCTGTACTTTTGAAGACTTTTTAAAGCACTGAGGTGGAGGGCGTGAGGTGAAATTCGAAAATCGATCTCTTGAAGACTTAAGGTATTTGGCTACTTTTCTCTCTTGTGGAGTGTTTGATGCCAGATTGCATAAAATTGGTACGGTCAACCTCATCCATAAGCCTGAAACACGAGGGAGACTCCTACAAGCCATTAATAGGATTTTGTAAACCCTGTATTAGCTGATATTGAATGATGTAAAACTAGATAAAACTTTCACCCTCAACTCCTGTTCACTCAGCAAAATATATATACGTACGTTACGCTACCTAATCGCTCACATACTTTTACGAATGAAATATACTTACCTTTTCTTCTCACATTTTAACATCATCTTGGTAAAACAGATTCACTTTATATTAGTAATAGTGGAGTTAATGTTGTCTTAGTACAACTATGTTATAGTTCTGTTTAACATTTGTCTCGATCAAGGACATATCTCCGCTGTGGTTATCTCTTAATCCTTATCCGGTTAATTAAAGTTCTGTTATGAGTTTTATCCAATAAATCATTTCCTGCTTTGTAGGTCAGGAGAAAGTATATCCCAGAAGATCTACTGGCAATATGAACGT
>JAAAKM020006971.1:143096604-143114243 GCA_010016025.2 Alatinidae sp. Z8VKAUB7J3 | reverse complement strand
TTTATCCAATAAATCATTTCCTGCTTTGTAGGTCAGGAGAAAGTATATCCCAGAAGATCTACTGGCAATATGAACGTACAGCATTATGAAATACCCTTCGCATTTACAGGCATTCTTAATTCTGAGCTCTGAAATGTTTTAGGGGATATATCCAACCCCTATGCCAGCAAGGGACTGGATATTTGCTATCCATTTATATGCAGTATACATGACACGAATCTAATTCTGATAACCAACTCCCACTACCTCAGAGTGTGATAGTTCTGGAGCTTACAGTACTCTGAATAGTGACAACGCCTTAGAATTTAAAGACAGCACGCATATATTTGTGAATTTAGGCGTAATTGTGAGAGGTTTGACACCGTGCATTTGCATTGAAATTTCAGGAAGATAATGGGTACAGTATCGGTGAACTGAAATGGGCTCGACAGAAGTTTAGGCGCTTCATTGTCATGTGACTTGAATATTGTTACCACTTGCTGTATTGTGCAATTGCTTTTAAGGATTCCCTTTTGGTCTGTGAAAGGTAATTGTGATGGAGGTCATTGTGATAGAGGAAAAAAGAGATTTAAAAATACGCAATTTTGCTTTAGTGAAAGTACTTACATGTGTCAAAACGGATGAAATTATGACGTAAATCTATTAATGTCCTTGTTAAGATATTCACTAGATAAATGGGCGTAGATGCGGGTTTTTGTAATTGTATAGGCATATGCTAGGATGTCAAATGGATATTCCCGTCTGTAGAAGATGTGACAGAAGTGAGTCTGTGTATACTAATCTATTAATACAATATTTGAAATACTGCTGAAACCCAAGTTCTCTCCTTACCTTTTCATGAGGGCAGAATTGGAACTTACATAATAAAAAATAAATTTTAACAAGGATACAGAATTACCGAAGATTTACTTTATCCATCTTGAATAATATTACTTGCCTATAATGCTACTCTGGTTGTAACTGTAGAAGCTAATGATTAATACTCAGCTTTGGCATGCAGACAGTCTCGTCTTTTTGGATTGTCAATTTTTCAAATTCGCCTGCCAAATCTTTATCGATTATTTGCCTTGAAGCGATTTAAATGTTAGCCAGAATTTAAAGCATCTTAAGAAATTAATACCATCTTAGATTATAATAACTTGTTACGCCTATAGACGGGACCACCCATAAGTAGCCCCCTTGATTTTGCCAATTGGCCTTACCATACTTCAAAACAAACACCCCTTACAAATTGTCTTATCTTTTGTAAGAAATATTCCGAGTATTATTCTAGGGAACGTAAACCCTAATGATTTTTTTAATTATATTCTCTTTGATATAATGCCGCACTTAACCATAGTACAGGATGGTATAAACTTTGTAGTATCAAAGTTATTTTTATTTTAATGAAGTGATCTTAAGCAACTCCAGGCCTGATTTTGGAAAATTGCTAAGCAACTCGAGGCCTGACCCCCAAAATGGAGTTGCTTATATAAAATAAACGTGTAGCCTCAAACCAAGATGGGATATAACTTGCCCTTTTTGGACCTATCAGAACTAATCACTGTCAGGCCCTATTTTACCCTCAGAAGTGGAGGGGTGCTTATTTGTGGGAGACACTTTTCTAATGGAAGCATACGTTCAATGTAACGTGGTATACAGAGACTGGGGTAGCTTAAAGAGAATTTCCAATCATCTCATGTTCCATTTTCAAATTAACCAGCACTCGTGCAGAGGTTGAGAGGAAAGGAATCCTCTTTTTCTCAACAACTGCTGATTAATTAGATTCAGTCCCTGGTTTTTAGATAGGCTCCCATTATGTGTAACAAGTTAATGACTGTAATTAATACAAGAAAATCATTAAACACACTTGGAAATCATAACTTGTATTCCAAACCCCTCACAGCTGCAACGCTTTCGATGTCTTTAGACTCGGAACTTGATAATCAAGTTTTGGCAAAAATACGAACTCTATGGAATTTGATTTGACTACTTCTAATCACCTGCTGTTGAGTAAGGTTCATTTTAATGTCATGTATTAGGTACAAAGCCTGACTTTGATCATATTTATATAACACTGTCGGGAGATCCGACCTTGCAAGCTGTGAATTGAAGACTCAAATGTTGTGGTGAGACTCTAATGTCAAGAACTCAACATCTGCCATACTCTGTCAGAAATTTAATTCCGAAAACGATTAATCGAAGAGGGCAAATTGTTTTGTACAAATTGCGATCAATAATTAAAGTGGCACCTGTCCCGCTATAACGTCGCCATGTTTGTTGTGAACACAAACACAGGCAATAGCTCCAGCAATTAGTAGCCAAAGTTACAGACGATCAACTGTTTTTGACATCTCACTGTTATTACAGTAAACAGCACGAGCTAGTCTGCTCACTCTACTAAACGATGCTCCGGAATGCAGGCATACCCTCTAGCTTTCAGGATTGTCGTATTTATAGCCGTGCCATCTTCATACCAGCTATACCTGTTATACCGATACCTGCTACATTGCAACTATACTTTATGCCGATCCTCTTTGTGTTTTCTTAGCCGCCTGTTTGATTACGGTCCTTGTGTTTACGCGCTTGCTGCTTTTTCCTAAAAATACCGTGTACCAACTTCGAATTCCAATATATTTGATGCCAGAACGTATTACGTATTACGCGAGGGAGCGAGTTAGCTCAGTCGGTACAGAGCTGGCCCGGCAAGTTAAACGTTAAAGGTTCGACTCCATGTTCTGCTACTAGTTTGAAAACGTCTACTGACAATCCAGCAGGAAATTGAGTACGTAGCATTAATAAGGGAAGGATAGAAGGCGGCGAGAAAAAGAATTGGCCATCCCACTTCAAGCCATGGCTTAGGACATGTGGTGCTTTACCGTATCGCACCCCTTATGCTCGGAATAGTATAAGGGACTACCTTAGCTTAGCTTGCATGTTACGTCCACACTTTGGCTTTTGTTTGTTTTTCTGCATACTGAACTGCTACTGAATCCGCGTTTTACGAAGCAGCTGCTACACATAACCACACGTTCTAATTGCGATAAAACTTCCTTCCCGTTGCATTAATTTATCAACAGTGACAAGTAAGATCCCTATTTAATCAATACTTGTAACGTCGATAATTTAGATATCATAAAATAAATTGCTAATGAAGGTTTGTATGTCAACAAGATCGTATTTTCCTGTGTATAATTTGGTATCGAGCACGTAGATGCAGGGGGTCATGGATAGGCTATGCCCCCTTATAGGTTGCCCAACCTTACTTTGCCCCCTCTCTGCTAAGATGTTAAGACAGATAACTCTTTTATGCTCTGCCCCTAAAGGAAAATTTACGAATGATTATGTTGCCCCCCTCCTATGCGAATGCCCAGTTTCGCTACTGTTTGATACATCTTTTACTTACAAGATGTGTTACTGTGTTACTCTGCAATGGAGTTGAGAACTGCAGTTAGTCGTGTTACAGCCGTTTTCTCGGATCAGGCTTCATAACCTCAGTCTGTTAGCCGCAAAGTAATCAGAAGTCACTCAGACAACGTCAGAAACTTATCGCAGCACCTAAATTTATTACCTCCAACAGTTGCCCCACAATAGTGCTTATAGTTTTATCAGCATTGCCCTTACATCTTGCACCCTTTCCATTTTAAGTCGCGGCTTTAAAAAGCGGCGGATACTAGCTTTCCGTGCGTTAAAATTAAGTAATAGCTTTACGTGGGTTGAAATTTCTGGCATTTCCACTCTACAAACTTCTTATGTTCATTCCGATACTGAAATCATACTGTTGACTGAGTATCTCGGTTCTGAAAAAGGCTAAAGACACCCCTCTCCCCCCTCACCTTAAGATATGCGACACAGGCTATATTTTCTACAATGCCCTACACATACCGAACAACTCAGATTTTCTCATGAATTTTAGAAAATCAAACACATACACGTAAAAATACAGTTGTTGTTTCGGAAGGTTTCAGTGGGTGATCAGTCTTCCTCAGCCTTTCCTTGATACTTCGCTCGATAAGAAAAGGTCTTTTTGTAGCCGAAATAGGAAGCGTCCCAATCTTGCTTGAATGTTATGATCCCCGGCTTTATTTAAACAAACTTTCAAACAGGTCTTGAAGTTTAGAAGATTGCCCACTATTTCTTAGGCACAAGGTTAACTGCCTTTTTATCTTTTATTCATGACCCGCTTCCAGTCCGTTGGCCACGTACGCCTCTAAGAAAACATTTAAGGAAAAGTAGAAATTTGATGATAGGACATCAGGGCCAATCGTTCATGTAAAAATTTATATATTTCTAACGTTCTAGGTCTACCCAAGGTTTTGGCCACTTGATGAGAGCCAAGCGATCGAAGAGTTTGGAGACTATGCAGTTGAAATGCTCTCCGAGCAAATGGATGGGGATTTGATGTCGAGGAGACTCAGGCTGATGTCGACCAAGGTATGCAGATATGTGGGTGCATTGGTACTCGAAGTAATCGTTTATCTTTTCCCTCCAGAAAGGAGTCGTGAGGTACACAATAGCTGTATTTATTGGCGATAGGAAGTATCGTAGACGTTGCAAGGGTGGAGGTAGTTGTTGTGTAAGTTACCCATTGGAGTCTGGAGCATGCGCTCCTCTATCGCAGTCCAACGTTTCATGTACAATATTTTCCGGCAACTTCATCTAAAATTTTAGTAACAGGAAAACTAAAAGAGCGCACGACATTATGGTTTTGGTGTATTAAAATTAGATTAGGTTGAAAACACAACAAAAACATTTTTAACAATAAGATAAAATTTATAATGAATATTTTTGGAGAAACAAAACATTTAATAAATCATGTCTGCATTACGTAGTCATGTTGAATGCGATGGTGTCATCTTAAGCCACAACATCATTGAAAGAAAATGCACTAAAATATTGTACTTTTACTAACATGCTTATTATGCAATCGAACCTCAAATGTAGTTAAGCAACATATAAATCGTAGTAAAGCGTTTTTCCAGACACTGGCTAGAACAAACTATCTGGAATTAACGAGTAATACTTGATTCATTTTAGAGCCATACACCTGTAATGCACACATTGGTTCAATACGTCTTGAAATAAGAGGGAAAATTTCAGAGAATTTGTCATATTATATGTTGAAAAGGAGAAGAAATGTCGTTGTTTAGCAAAGAAGTTCCGGCCTGGAAACATAGAACTATTTCTTTTGCACTGTACCTAGGGAACTTTTTTGTCTCAAAACACATACGTCTCTTAAATTTGACTTTATTTGTTTGGTTGACGTTCATTATTTGATCTTTCTTAACTTTAATTAATGCCTGTCGGTTTTCTCGTTTCAAGGGAGATTTTGAAGCACGCGAAGTGCAGTTGTATCAGTACCTGGCATGGCCTAATAAAGATATCCCTGAAAGTAGAAGAGACATCTTGAATTTAATCAGCAGAGTGGATGGAACACAGCGCCGATTTGGAAATAAGCCCGTTGTTGTAACCTGCAGGTAAATCATGTATATATATTGTTCTATGAGAGATAGTATGTTACTGTCATATGTGCTTGAAATAGGCCTATTCAATTAATCTTGCTGTAATGGACACTGATTAGTTAATTGAATAGGCCCAGTATAGAAGACGACTTCTTTTGTCTTGCTGTAATGGACACTGATTTGTCCAAAGACACAAGCCATTCAGACAGTCCAAATTCTGATTGGCATTAAGACTGTCTGTTATCCCAAACGTCCGTCCGAATACAAGCCCACTCCCCCCAAATAAAGACCTCCAAAGTGGCCTTTGGAGCTCTATAAGTCCAGAGCTTATACTCGGGATTCTACGGTATTCGAAAAAGTTTCTTTTAGGTTCTTTGCGGTATTATGCGCATGTGCATGGCGTCTATGAAATACATATCAAATCTGCACTTGCTCCAAAGTCTGCTCCAAAGTCATCTTCCATTATAAGGACTTGCTGGTGACAGTCATTATAGGTTTATGAATGAATCCTTGAAAGTGATGGATTTTGGGATGGGGAACAAATATACCTGACTCAAAAAGATGTGCTGTAGACACCCGAGGAGGAAAAGCTTGCTGTTCTTACCCTAAGAAAAGATTACGTTTTCTTACCATAAGTACGTGTTCCTCTGTTTATAACCTCCTCTACTTCCTCTATACAACAGACGTAGAGCTTGAGTGACGTCATGTGCTGTGTGTATATTACTATATGTTGCTTTTTTCGTAGTGATGGCGCCGGTCGAAGTGGAACTTTCGTAGCAATTTACAATAGTATCGAACGCGTGAAAGTGGAGCAATTGGTTGATGTATTCCAGTGTGTGAGATCCCTAAGGATAGTGCGACAAAGCGCAGTCTCAACATCGGTAAGTCAAGTCTATAACTTTTCAAACCGACTCCCAATAGAACGCCGGTCACTGTTGACTCCTGTTTGATTACCTTCTCTTCATACTCTTTAATTTCCCAACTTCTTTCATCGGTACTTAGTTTCGTTAAACTTTTTCGTTTATTCTCTACTACCACGCAATTCATCCTCATCTCATGAAACTCTTACCTCTTGTTTCCCCCCTCTACCTTCCTTTCCTCACTTTTGTCTTTAGTTTTGAAGTTCTTGCTGTTCTCTCTTACCTTGCTTTTGTGGGTTTTTAAAATATTCTACCTTGCTGTAGCTTCTTTCCGTCGTATGCAACACTTTTCATAACTTCCCCACTATCCACCATTTCATTATCCATCTTGCTTGCAGCACTTCTGCACATGTTACACTTTTCATGCCATACTCATTTATTTGCCTCCCCTCGCCCACACCGCTTACCCTCTTTTCTTGTCTTTCCATAAAATCTGCTCTTTCTGTACTTCACATTCCTCTCCTAGTTCTTTACTCTCCCTTTTTATCGTTTTCTCTTTGTGTACCAGGCCCCTTGCTTTACTATGCACTTCCCATCTCGCCCATAAACATCATTCATTCTTCGGCTTATTTCGTCATGCCATTACTTGCAGTGGCTTTCCCATTGTTCTTTACTTTAGGTGATCCTAACTCACTCGAATCCTCCTACTACCTCATATAACCTTTATCTGGTCTTTCTACCAAAGTGGTGGCCTTCCTGTCATTCTTGATCTCTCTTTAGGTGTTAACCTTGTGTTTCTTTTGACCCAGCACATGTTGTTCATTGTTCCTACGTGCTCTGCATACCCTCTTGTCATACACTTCACTTTATCAACTTTTTCTATCCCTTTTGACTCATTTCTTATGATCTCATTTTTAATTTTGTCCTTTTTATTGCCATCCACTTTTTAATAAATATTTCTCTTAATTCTCCACTCATCTGCGTTTTGTAGTTCCTGTTTGGTTGACTTACAGACCCTTTTTATCAGTGGTAGCAATGATATCCCAGCACAGTTAAGAAACTCACTTACAAAATTCTAAAACAAGGATACATTCAACACAAATTCTTACTCTTTAAATCAAGGAGGTTGAAGACTGGAATATACACATGAAACAAAGAGCATATTTAAACAAACAAACAGAATCAAATCAAACAAAACAAAATTCCTAAGGACTAATGACTTCCAATGACCTGGGAAGCTTGAGAACTACAACCTATATACTATGAATGTCTACTAAAACAAGGATACATTCAACACAAATTCTTACTCTTTAAATCAAGGAGGTTGAAGACTGGAATATACACATGAAATTTGCAGCATCCTCTAGCTAAACTACCATAAGATTCATGTTTCATGTGTTCACAACAAGCAGCAACCTAAAAGAGATGGTCCTTGATTGTTGATTGACTGGCTTTTCTCTTCTTTTTCATCTTTATTGATCTAAGGTAAGTTTTGTACTTTCTTGGAGGGTGTTCCTTATTCTCCTGGGCCCTACAATCCTTTCCAGCAATCAATTAGATATATGTTACATCCTACATAACTTACCCCACTGGGGCAATGATACTTGTAAATAGTACTGCTTTGAGCAAAAATTGGGAAAAGACTCCTTCATGAACCTCAAGAAGTGGGCTCCTAATGAGAACTAGCATCAAAGCAGTCAGTTATAATTTTTTCATAGTATTTTTCAATAAGAAAATGGAACAAGCAAAATTTAAGACTAATCATTCAGCTTCTGCAGTTCCCAGACCCTGATATGACAATAGCCGCTTGGTAACTCTAATCACCACAAATGACCTTTAGCTTCTGAAGCTCTTGTGATACATGCTCAGGTAAACAAATTTTGTGCGCTTTCTCAACAATGCAGGTTACAAGGGAAAGACTTATCTTTATGGTGCAAACAAATCCCATATAATGTACTTAACTTAACCTAATTCGAGCTCCCACGGACACCATTGACCAGCTCCCTCAATTTTCCACGATCGTTCATGATCTTCTTCACTTTATCTATGGGAAAACCAGTGTCTTTTCTTGGCTAGTCCACATAGGTTGTTGCTGGTCTTCCCCTTTCTCTTGCTCCTTGCTTCGGTTTGCAAAGAAGCATTTGACCCACCAATTCCTCCTTTCTCCTCCACACGTGTCCAATGAATTTTAACCTTCTAGCTTTGAGCACTGATGTTATGTTTGGCAGTTCTCCATATAGCTCTTTATTTGTTTTCCTATCTCTCTAAGTAAACCCATTAAATGCTCTGAGCATTCGGGTATAAGCACCATCTAATGTACAGTCTGATGAAAGTCAGTTTTCTATAAATTTGTTAGTTCCCTAATACCAAACACTAAATGAAACTGAGAAAAAGGTTCTAGCAAATAGGTTGGGTTTTCAAATTACCAGTGTGCAAGCCAACAAGGAGGAAGCTTTTGCTGAGTTGGGGATGCCTCAAGCACATACATCTAAACCGAGTTTAAATGAAAATTAAGAGTAGTGTCAAGTAAGGCTTGCAGGCAGTGGCCACAACTGCACTGCAACTGTTAAGCAGGGTTACTGCCTGCTTTGCAGAAGACCCTGCAATCACTTCATTAATGTTCTAGTTTAGCCATCACATATCAAGCCAAGGATGCTGGTGTTATTATATTACACAAAAAAATGTATACACGAAAGATGGAGATCCCATTGAATGGTGAAAACAGGAGTAACAAGATTGACGACTCAAATAACTTCAGTTGCATGGCCACAATTGAAAGATTTCTACTAAGGATCTTGCTCAAGATGAAGAAATTTGGTGACATATCAGAAAAAGTTACAACTATGTTCATCCAAGCAGGCACTATTGTCAATGGAAAAACTCCTACCAGCATGATTGCTTCACTGGTAAAACCAACAGCTGGATCTTGTACTTAACATATTCACCCAAGTTCATGCATCTTCTCCTTTTCAGATCATGTTAGAACGCTATCTTCGATCCTGATATGTGTCCTTTTCTTATTATGATCTTTTGACGTGTTGTAGTACCATTGCCACTCTTTATCATTCTAACATTATTTCACTGAACACTCAAGAATCTTTCCTACACAGCTATCACACTTTGAAACTCATGCAATGAAACTAATTTTGATGGCAGGAGTGATGTATACAAAAGTTAATCAATCTGGCTTGATTATTTATTATTATTTATTATCGCCCATTTTCACCAACACTTCCATGGCCTGCCATGAGCCCTTGACATATTAAAACACCTAGGAATTTCTATCGTATATATATTAGATACTAGTGCTATTTCGATGACTCCTTTAATACATTTTTTCCTATCATCATCAGTATGATCAAATTTCTTAATGAAAACTATTCTGTTATTACAAGCATGAATTAGCCTTTTGTTGTTTTATCAAGCACCCTTGCAACAGCATCAAACAGACTTTTGGTATATAACTTTATTGATTTATATAACTATATGTACATAAATATATCAAAACATAAATATATAAATACTTCCTGTACTTCCTTGCTAACAAGGTAACAATATAAGTATATGTTATGTATATATAGCAGACTAAAGTCTACATATAGATAGATACAACTACAGCGAGAAATCTACAGTAAATATGCCAGTTTGGTATGTTCTTTACTTACTACTTACTTGTGTATACATAATTATAGATTCATAAACAAACATGGTACAAACAAGACACACAAGGACTACAAAAAATCGGACGATGTTATAAAGTTTCACAACGAGAACTTCAACCTCCTAATCGCCTGAACACGTGTATCGTCTTTATTCTAAAGACAAATTGATTTTGTTCACGTGAATAGCTGTTTGTACAAACTCCCTTTGTCCTTCCTTGCGATGATAAACGAGGCTAAAAGCATGACAGTGCAGATGAAGAAATCGCCAATAACTGCACGATTGTGCCTGCTGTGACCAAATAGAACGTACGTGTTTACGAAACGTCTTGCAATCTTGTCCACCTCATAACGCTACAAAAAAACTCTCTATTTTGCGCGATTCTCATTAGCAAGTTATTTATTTTTAGACAGGAAAGTCTTAACACCGCTATCTTCAGTAATCATTGTGGTAATGCAACATCTTGTAATTCATCTGTATCGACACAACCAAGGGTATGTTGACGCGAAATCTATTGAAAAAGTTCCTTGCTGCTCGGGAACACAATAGTCCCCAGCAAGTATACACTTTATCGACTTTCTTGGGGTAAGCTTTACGCTCATATTGGTTCTCAAGTGCTACCGATAATGTGACCTTGCATTGCAGAGCCTGAAACTGAAGTTCAATAGTCTGCAAAGGTTTTGTCCCAACAACAACGTCAAACTTTTAAAAGGACAACTTGTCTACAAAGAAGTTTTATAACGGTCATATTTCAGTCAAAGAGTACATATGATGCATTACAGATACTCATATTAACTAAATCAGTTCTATTACACAATATGACAGTGAAGACTTGAACAAATCATACCTTTGATGCTTCTTCATCGCCAGATTTCAACATTGGGGCATTACCTTAACCATTTTCATATTTCCATCTGATTGTTGACAAGATCGCCTCTCTAATTTTGGTGATCGTAGCCTCATTATCAGACCGAAGTTTAGAAAGATGACATCATAAACGGTGTTCCCCTTTGTTCACTCAGCGTTTCCGTTTCTAAGAATTAAAGAGTTTTTCATATGCCTGCTGTGCTGTTCCGAAAGTATGACGTCACAATTTTTTGGAAAGGTTTCGAACTTCGTTGTATTTTTCTTCTCCCTTGATTTTTGTACGGTTATAAATAGTTCGTACGGATCAGAAACGCCTCCCTTCAGTTTGTTTTCGTGTTTCTGATTATTTTTTACTTCAAATTTCTAAGTTTCCATATCTCTGTCATTCGAAGTACGTCATCTGAACACGGGTTTGGCATATGTTACGAGTCAAGCTTTCTGTTAGATTTGTAAAAGAAACACACACCCAGCCTTTTTAAAAGATAATGTGGATATTCTTAAAGATTAAGTTGTATGAAGCGATCTTGATTTGAAACGAAAGGAGCAGACTTAATATTCTATGAAGTAATTAGTTTTGAAATGAAAACTATAGGAATAGAAAATACGTCACCACTGGGGATCAAACCCTTGACCCACGCTTTCGCGGTGTGTGCTCTACCAACTGAGCTAGGTGACCTTCGATGTTAACATACTCTAGTTCTCTAGTCTCCACATTAGCTGCCAATCATCCACCGGTGGACATCGACATCCAGCTCAACCCAGTTGGAGACCAGCGTCTCTGCACCATGTGACTTGACTAAGGAAGGACTGCCCTGCCGCCCGTCTATCCGTCTAAAAGAGGATTCGAAATGTTAGTTAACTAATTTTCAAATCCTCTCTTCTCGATGAAGCAATCAGTACCAGTTTTTCAATCAAATATAAGGTCAATGCAAAATTTAACACACTTTTACTATGAACTTCAGGTTCACAGCAGATCCTCTCGCCATCAAACGTCAATTTACTTATCAAAGCAGGGCTGCAAAATTCACAGGGGCAAAGGTGGTATTACCTTCGACCCTTTCTCACAGAGATAAGTTCAAAAGTCTAAATTTATAACAATGTGTATCTTTCAAAATCATGGTCGTGCCCACTAAAAGCAAACTTCTTCCCGTAGCTTAATTCTTTTTGTCAAAGGACTACTTCCCTAGACCCTCATTTGACCCATAACTGCTGAGAATTTAAATTACCGTGCGTCGCCTCCCACGTTCCTTCTAAAGAGTAGGAGTTTCCCATCGTTCGTTTAATAAGAAGGAAGTTTACCACTTAACCATACACCAAATATGTAGAATATAGTCATGAATGATTTCTTTCCATACGTTGAAATCATCGCTTGTTTGCTCTTGCAACTTACCTATTCATAACAACATTTGCAAATGAAGCAATCAACAAAGCGGTGCCACAGGGGACCAGAGGGCTCCTCCTCCGCATACACACCCTTGTATCAATGATCAAACTTTAAACTACGAATATAAGAAACGTCTTCCTACTTCTTACTTCTTTAATTCCTTTTAATTTGTGTTGACTTTGAGAGGTTACGGTGTTTGCCAACCATTTTTATCGTCATTAAAGAGCAGTCTCTTCCCATTGTTGGTATTCTTGCGACAAGCAATATGTGCAAGATAGCTGCCTTGCTATTTGTAAATGTATGACGTTTTTCATCGTCTGTTTTCCAAATCGTCAGTAGCTCATTGCTTGAGAGAACGTAGCGAAAAGTATTTTCTTCGTTCTCTCCATTTCTTCGCTCAAATGCCCCTCTGACTTCCTAAGCACATGTATTTAGGAAGATCTGATTTATTGTTAATGCCGCTGATCGAAATTCCAGGTGGAGAACAAAAGAGGAAGAAGACCCAAGCGCTGGATCGACAACATTCTGGGGTGGACGGGGAGTGAACTAGAAGGCCTACGTCGCGATGCATGTAACAGAAATAGGAAGCGCCTACGGCCCTTTGTGGACTACGGCTGAAGATGATAATGATGATGATATCTGGCTCATTTTAATGGAATTCCTGACGAAAAAGGTGTGTTTTCAAACTCTCGCAATACCCACTCCGACTCGATTAGGTAGACGAATATCAGCCGTCAACCACACCTGATTGTGATTTACACCGCGTGACTGACACTTAAGAATTGAAAGCAAAAAACGGGAACACAGACTCAGAGTGCGTATAATGGCTTCTCCAGTTCAATATAAAACTTTCATCCGACTTCCAGTGTAAGTCGATAGCACCCATAGCGTTTTATACTACGGTAACGAACTCCACGATAGCACATTTAACTTATTCATATCCTGTGAATTTCTCAAAGAGTCATAGAATCATAGAACTTCAACCTACGTCAAAGATCCCAGATATAATCCAATGAGCCATTTACCGCACAGTAAAACCCCCAATACACCCGCGAATATACGATCCTCCGATATGGCAGTCTCTCAATCAAAGACCCCTGATGAGCAGTGGGCCCGACATTGAAACTACCCTAAATAAACAGAAAATAATAAGATAGAAAGATAATGATAAAATAAAACATCAGCGTCATTCTATTTAGAAACGATGTGTTTTCATTGTGAGTACGTAAACTCGGACTTCCAGAATCCTTTCCTCTCCCCTATCCTATGGTCGGCCTTGCCTGGGATCATCAAACTCATTCCGTCCCTACTTCCCGCAGACAGGCTGCTACCATGGCATTTTTTTCAATGACATGACATCATCATTAAACGACGTCTTGATAATAAATGCCATGCCTTGGAGATGCCGTAGAAATATTGAACTTACATAGAAGTTGGCTAATTTTTGCATGGCTCAGTGGCCCGCAACATTTCGCTTCTGCCGGACGGCTTCCTGTATAAGAAACATTTGTAGCAGAAGCCTTAGCGAATGGGATCACTAGACATAATGCGCATGCGCGCGTGATACTCATTGTACAAGGTTCAGTTGGGAATTTCATCGACAGGAATGGCACTTCCGTTCCTTTGTATTGTTTATCTTGGGAATGGTATCATAAATCAGCAGAATGTATTATTCATCTCTTCCAATTCTGAATAGGTTACGGACCCATAAAATATCATTTACAGGATTGGTGAACCTCAGGTCGTGGAATATTATCATTGATTGATAATGGGTAAAACTCAACTCGGGTTCGTTTTCAGCTGACCTTATTCTAGCAATCAACGAAGTAAAATCGTCCATACAGAGATCTAGGTGGCTCTGATGGAAACATTTACAATATCTTGGCATCCGACCTACCTGATGTGGCGACCAAGCAATCGCCTTAACAGCTGCCGTGTGATCACTGTATTGTTGGTAAGGCGTCGAACTTGATAAGTTCCAAACTAACAGCTGTAGTAAAAGAGACATTGCAAACAATAAACCTATTACAACAAATGTACAATTTCTGATTGCATCTTTTAAACAACACGGAATAAACCTATCGTCTTTAACACCCAATCCTATTTCTAACGTGTGGTTGATCACGTGCTAAAATACAAGAGCATTTTGACCAGTGGACGCAAGTATTAAGAAGAAGGATTTTCATAGTCAACACAGTATCGTATTTATACTTATAAACCACCAAAGTCCTATTTGGATATTTGTATTTATCACAACCCATTTTGGCAAATTGTTAAAGAAAAATACGCATTTCAAAATTATGAAGCTTGCGCGAATCTCACAACTTTCAGCTTGCTATGAGTTTTCAAATCGCTTAGGTCCATCTTGAAATTAATTGCAAAAACAAACATTTAGTTGTAGAATGATCTCCATTTCGAAAATTTCTAATACTTGACGCTTGAAAAGAATGATGTAGAAAGCACGACAGTCGTTCATCTTGAACTTTTTCCCACCTGAACAAAACTTTAACTCAGTGTTGAGTTTGGTTGCTGAGTTGACGATGTCACAAAAACCCTATTTGGAAGAAGACCAAATTTTATAGAATATTACAAAGTAAGGTAACCCATCTCTTATAAACAAAGTATCACATTCAGAACTCGCTCAAACTACATATTTTTTTATACGCATATGATTTTTCCGAGACAGGCAGGGGTATGCTTAAACAAGGCTCCATTTCAGGCTCAAAATATGCTTGTCGTATGCTTATTTTGGGTCAAATTCAAATCCAGAAAAGTTCAACTCAGATACTGTTTAACAATAGTCTAAGGTTTCCATGGTAGGTATAGACTTTCCAAATTCGCTCAACGATGACAGCATTGCACGTAAATATAAATCATAGGTCCGCTACTTTGGCAAAATCAAGAGGATGTCACTGCTCAGAAAAACAACCTGGGAAATGTGCTTGGTGTATACTTATTTTTAAAGCA
This sequence comes from Alatinidae sp. Z8VKAUB7J3, assembly GCA_010016025.2. Classification (NCBI taxonomy): domain Eukaryota; kingdom Metazoa; phylum Cnidaria; class Cubozoa; order Carybdeida; family Alatinidae; species Alatinidae sp. Z8VKAUB7J3. The sequence continues at coordinate 143,099,064 of JAAAKM020006971.1, read as the reverse complement.
ATTTGAAACTGTCTATGCTTATGAAAGAAACAACATTTAAGAGCAATGAGAGTTTTCATGTGTACACGATCTGACGAAGACTTCAAGGTCCTTTTGATTTATATGGTTGTGCGATGGTCTCACGTGACAAGGTTTTCAAACGAATATTTCAAATTTTGAAATGGCACATCTCGGTGTTTGTTACGTGTGCCGTCCTCCAAAATAAACACACTATAAATAATAGACGGGAAAATAAAAAGCATATTTCCATAAATAACATTCACTTGTCTGTTTTCATCTTTTTAAAAAATTAACCCATCTCCCAAAGCGGGTTGACTGTTGTTGAAACGCATATCTCGTAAAGAACTTATCAAAGGGAATCGGCATATGGTTTCTATGTAAAATTAATGTAGCCAAGCAGTACAAGTCATTACCTTGGTGTACAAGTAACATAAATATAATTCCGTTTGCAGGGAAATGCGACAAAATACGTAGGACAGAAAGTAAACAATCAGACTACATTCATAACATGACGCGGTAATCAATTATACAGAAGTAAGGAGTGGAAATTTCAACATGAAAACTAGACGCTGGAAATTATTCGTGGTTAAAGTATACGGTCCATAGTAACCTGCATTTCTGAAAACTTAGCATAGCTTGTAAATACTGCGTCACACCACACACTTTCATCACACAGTGTATGTTTACCGCACCCCGCACCCCCTTAAACTTTCTAGCAACAGGAATTCAATGACATTCCCTTTTGTAATCATCCTCTATTAAGATATGAACTAATGGGCAGCCTTTTCGATCTGATCATCACGAAGTTCACGTTGTCTGTGTTAAATTTTTAAATTAACTTCCTGTTTGTTTTATCTAATAAAAAGAGATTATAATGGGCGGTATTATATGGAAACCCAAAATGATCAAAACAGTAACGCAATTTGCGATCAATCTCATCATGAATGTAGCATAGTAGAGCATTAACATGGATTGGATTGCTTTTGGTACTCAGAAGAATTATGTTGCTTCTTGTGTAACAAAGTGGGCACCGATCCCTAAGTGTTAGCAAGATCAAGCCATACCGTCGCTGTATCCCCCGTTTTCTTTTTGGTCCATAGAAATTCACCCAGATGACACAAGATCCCCCACAGATTCACAAAATATCATTTACTATAACAGTACTAAATATAAACATTTACTAAGCTAATCTGTTAGTGGAGAAAGGCGAGTAAGAGTTATGGCTAGATTTATGGAAGTGTAGAATTTGAGAAAAAAGAAGAAGTACACGAAGACGAACAGAACAATCGAAGGTAATTTTAGCAGAAAGCAGAGGGGAAGGCGGATGAGAAGAAAAGAAGAAGATGAAGAAGAAGATAAACGTTAAATGAAGATAAGAATTGAGAAAATAACACATGCATAAAAAAAGAACATGGAAAGAACTGGAAGGGAAGACGTAAGAAAGAAGAAAGAAACAAAGGGCACTGGAAATGAAAATACTCTATCAGATACTGGCAGAAGCATATTCACAAAGTGTTAGGGAGGGGGAGGCAGACTTCTCTACCTGGCCTATTTGCATCAATAAGAATGAGGTGATGATATGGAAACCTAACTTTGCGATGCGGGAGAGCACGGGATCGAAATAGGGGTTTACTGAGTACGAAGCATAGAGATACTCGACAGATAGTGGTTCAAGTTGCACTAAGTACTACTAATACTGCATTCAATGCATTACCTTGTTGTCGTTGCCTCCTGACGCCAGAAGCTGCTTATCTGGAGACCATCGAAGTCCACAGACCTGGAAGATAAACATGGAAGATGCGTTTGCCCATATTGACGTAAATTTTTTCTTTACATGATAGATAATGGAGTCAAAACTTTGCTTACTATGCAAGACTAACAGCGCGTGCGTACTAATTTCACGCAAACAGCGGGAAAAATCAAAATGCCCTTGACAAAGACAACTGAAGTCAAAGCTGTACAATACCTCTTGTCGATGTCCAAAGGATTTAAACTAGACTCAATTACAGTACGGAGAGAGTACAAATGATATCCTTTTACTATTTATAACAGATTAACTTAGTCTCAAAAATAGAGTTTCCCACTTCACCCGTTCACACGAGTCAACCCATAACCTATTCCAGTGAACAGAACTGAACCGACAATCTATTTTAAGGCAAAACGTAAAAAGGGCCATAAAGATCTAGCTAGCAGTTCGAATTTTTTGTAACGACAATCCTTTTCGAAAGAAACTGGCACTTTTACTGGCCAGTAACAGAATGACATGGAGTTCTCCAAACCTGGCTTCGGTGGCCCATCTATTTGAAACTCTCTGGTGCGAATCCACTCGGTTGGGTGCACCAGCGCAGTTTACTACAGCACCTATTCTACTAATTTTGATTCGGCTAATCCTCTATCAAGTCATTCTTTGGGAAGGGGTCGAAGTGACGATGTCATAAATACATCACATCATAAAGTTCA
>JAAAKM020006971.1:143084696-143096504 GCA_010016025.2 Alatinidae sp. Z8VKAUB7J3 | reverse complement strand
GCTAATCCTCTATCAAGTCATTCTTTGGGAAGGGGTCGAAGTGACGATGTCATAAATACATCACATCATAAAGTTCACTCTTGTCGTGGTACCTCGTTGTAAGTATGGTTGGAAAGCGTTACACAATAATTCTTGGCTTGAGTTCGAACAAGTCGCTTGCAATTTTCTGCACAGTTTGAGTAACTTGCCTTGATTACATCGTCTAATTAAACGTCACACCCCTTAAGATCAGATTAGCCTAATAGAGCAGATGCAGTACATATCGAAAATTCAATCTAACCGTAAAGCAGCGCCTAAATAAAGTGAATTAGCATACCACGGGTTTTTATCTCAGTTTAATCAATGGATACCACACTTGAGTTAAGTTCAATGAAGCCTCTAGATTAATTGCTATGTCAGATAACGAGGTAGTTATTTCTTTCAGTTTAATTTACGCTCATGCATCGACCGCATAGTAGTTCAAAGACACCAGATTGTTATGAAATCGTCTCAAGGCGGAGTTACCAAATTGCTGGCCATCGGTATGGGGAGGTGTTAATGAAGAACTCAAAAGTATCTGCGGGAAACCGATAATGCAACCTACTAATAACCCTAATATTCATAACGAAGAGAAAGGTGAACATGCCCTGGTAAGTAGTCAGAAGACACCCAAACACTTGGCAAGATGTATAAGCAAGAAACTTGGCAAGCCCTTGGTGGTTATATCATCAACCTTGAAGTGGAATTTATAAGAGATTGTGCCTAAGGTAAGCACTATAAAGCATGACAGTCAAGTGTCTTAGACTATTTACAAAGCGCGAATACGTTCCCACGTGCGTCCATGTATGCGCGTGCGTACTAATTTCACGCAAACACCGAAAAAAATCAAAACACCCTTGACAAAGACAACTGAAGTCAAAGTTGTACAATACCTCTTGTCGATGTCCCACTAGTCGCTTTTCGGAGCCCACAGGCGCCCTAACAAAGTAATAAAACAAAAGATAAGCTACTACGAATTTGACAAATTTAAGAAATAAATTCTTTCCATTCGTAGACCCCTACTGGCATCTATGGTCTTATAAAACTAGAAATGATTCCCATATATAGCATACTTATAGTTCAGCAACTGACTCCCAACCAATATATTGAATTTCGGAAAAGTATTAACCATTTAAGGCCCCTCCGTAAATGGTGATGTAGCAACTGCCTGCCTATTCATATTATACATTTCTACTTCCAAAACCTTCAGTTTATCAAGACATTTCCTTTAATTAAGGTTACATCAAAATATTTTACAAATCTCATTGCGGCAAAATCAACTCACATAAACTAACGTTGAAAGCAACCGTGACTTGGAAATGTGATGCCAATTAGCATGATAACGCCTCAGAACGGCACGCATTAAGTCGAAACGATCTATTGGAGAATACTTGTAAACATAAAGAGTTTAGAATCACGAGATCCACCACGCTCGTTGGTCTCCAAAGTTTTTATTTTGAGATTTCTAGGCATTCCGTGTACAGTTTTAAGATCTTAACTCTTATCACGGGTTGCTATTTCGCACAAGCTCTCAAAATTCGCCAAGGGCTTACACCTTTTCCATTCTACGATCACTGATCCGACTGGTTTTCAATGTATTGTTGCAATTTCTCTGTCTGGCATATGTTGAGAATGTTTACATTTGTGTGTTTCCATGCCCGTTTGATCATCGGCACATAAGTAGTGTACCAAGGCTATTTTACCGAAAACCTCTTCGTAAACCTAGTTCTTACTCTGGAGTGCCGAATAAACGGGGGGGGCTGAATAAACGGGGGGTTATCATTACTGTCTAAAGTTAATAAACGGGTGGTCTAAACTCCAGTCTGAATATCGTGAAAGTTTCAAATAAGGGTGACACATGAGGACAAAAATCGTACTAATTGAATAGTTAGCAACTGTTTCAAGGTCAAATCTTGTATGGGAAGTAATTCAAGTGTTTCCAGACACCATTTACATTTTGTATACTGGGAATATTCCATGAAATTAATAAACGGGGGGTCCTAATAAGAAGGGGGTCCTAATAAGAAGCGGGCGGATTACAAATTTCAAAAATTAATAAGTGGAGGGGGGTACGATTATTTGGCACTCAAGAGTACGTCATCACATTGGTAAAACAACAACCAAAAGGTCGTACTGCAGTTTTATGTTAAAAACTCATTCTAACACAAGTAATGACCCGTAATGACCAACTTCGAGCTTTGCAGGAGGTTCTAAGGAGATACTGTTCATTTTGCTCAGTTCAAATGACTAGGTTTGGATTCGAACTTAGGGATTTATAGGTGGTAGCATTTATCATGCCTTGCGTGTAAGATATGATTTAACTCTGCCATCTATGACCGAGAGTGAGTCGATGTAATTAGTGTTAAAACGTTTAGAAGTTTTAGTAAGCACAAAGCCAAGGAGAGAAAAAAATAAGTTTGCCCTCGCCCTGTATAAATTGTGGTTTGGGCTTTTTCAGTCATTGGTGAGTTTCAGATTTTTACCTTTTTTTAAAAAGTAGCCTCATTTTAAATAAGAATGGAAGTATGTTGAATCATTGGGGTAAGCAATGAAGGAAGCAAGGGGCAAATAACTGAAAATTATTTGGGAAAAGTCAGGAAAAAGTCAGAAAAAAGTCAAAAAGTCAGGAAAAAAGTCAGAAAGTAAGAAGAAAAGTCAAAAAGCCAGAAAAAAGTAAAAAAGAGTCGAAAAGTCAGGGAAAAGGTCCAAAAGTCAGAAAAAAAGTCACAAAAGTCAAGTACATTTTTTCCCAGTTATTTGGCACTCGGAATCAGGACTCACAAAGGCCAGAAAACAACTCTCCGGTCTTATTCAAATCTCCATTCCCCCTTCCACCTTCCAAGAAATTTAGGCTGCTTTGTTTTCGTATAAGTTTGCCTTCCAAAATTCGGACTGGCTGTCTATGCCAGAGTGAGGTGAATGCAAAACACTGTCGAATGTCGATATTGCGTTTGATAACGGATTCATTCTTGCTAAACTTTTTCGCCATACACTTGTCACAGCAATCGTATGAAGTGAAGTAAGAGAGCTTTTAGTGAAGAATTTATACGAAAATAGAGGACCAAAAGAAAGCTGTAGAAAGTTACATACATTTTCTGTCATTGGTTTTATTAAAAAATGCGTAAGTTGCAAATAAAACCTGCTGAATTTTTTATTTTAATTTAAATATGACGTCACACCTACAGTTGTGGACAAAAATAATGCAAACTTTTACAAAATCTCAATGAAAATGACCGGAATCGTTGAAGACACTTAGTAAAGGAAAGGTGCTCCCATTTGTGGTATTACCATAGATTTAATAATAGCTTCGCGGAGCTATTATTAAATCTATGGGTATTACACACTATCTGCTCCTTACCTCCTATCAACAAGGAAGCTCGCAGGGAGGTGTGACATGCAAGTCACCGAAATGAAGATTTTCAAAATCCATCGCCAATTCGAACGCGGGTGAGGCCAGTTTACATTAATTTATGTCCAAGATTGTAGGTACTCTATCGTCCACAAATGTGCGATTTACGAATTAAAGGGGGTAATGTTTAGCAACAGGGAAATTCCCTCCTTCAGTGCTCCCTGTCACGACCTTTTGTGTCAGGTCCAAGGTCCTTCCATCAGCCCATTGTTCTTGGCCACGGAGCATTGCTTACACGTGATGATTGTATCCAAATATGGCAAGCGCATGTTGAAATAAGGTCACTGATTGGTTCCCGCCATGTCCAGCCAACAGACCAAAACAAACTAAGATCCACAGACCAATTATCCACAGTTCAACAAAATTTGCAGCGAAAAGTACGTGTTTACAAACTGAGATATCTTATTAAATGGTACGAAAATATCAAAGGAAATTCAATAAAGGTATGCTTAATTTTACTAGTTGGTGTTTTTTTTATTACTGTTTTGCCCTTTATTAGTAGTAGGAGGCGAACGCCATTTAATTAGATTGAACCTGGTGAAGCTCCCTTTATCTTCCCAGGACAGGTTTGTTCTCCATTTTTTACTCTAACAACAACATGCCTCTCTATCCTCTTTTCAGTTGAGATAGTTGGTTGATATTATAAGTTTACATGGCTCCATTCTTTGCCGTCTGTTGATATGATCAGCCTATCTGACTTTTGTACACCGATTGCTGTGGTTTAATCACCTACCCGGTATTTTAACACGTCGACACGCGTAAGCGCTCTTGAGGCTTAGCGATTGGTTGTAAAGATTTTATATCAAACCTTTAGGTAATGGAATACATACAGGGGCAGAATCAATAAATAAAAAGTGGTAACCACGTATTCAAGGTGGCATTTCGTAAGACCTTGCACCATATGCATTCTTGGAGGTGTCATAATTTGGCCGAGAATGGCTGAATTTAGTATCCCAACCAAAGATGCTCGTGCAATGCTTTGCAGAACGAACGGTTTGCTTTTACATTAGTCAATTTTTATGTACAGAATTTTTGTTTTTATTCGAAACGTGGAGTGCAACTTCTATTGACGGTCCCATTTAGCTTCTTGTAATATGTTTTAGAAGTTTTAGACGCTCTGGTCTCTAATGTTTTTGTTTTGAAAACGAAGCGAAGGGGAAATAATAGCACAAAAGGGGAGAACCGAGTTTAGTCAGCTGTGCAAACTATTATGCGAAACAGAAAACCATGATTGATAGAGATGAATCATACCACAGCAGGGATAACATTTTAAAGATGTTTGCTTGGTGGCTCGAGAAAAGGATTTCTCTATCTTCCATCATCCATTTATTATTAAATAACTTCTGTGAAGATGCCTGAGACTACCTACTGCCTAGAAACCATGCAATAATTTCATAACATGAAGCAATTTTGTGCCACCGTTGATTGGAATATGAAAAATTGCAACCTTAAGGTTATCAATAAATTTAAATACGTTAATATGGGATAGTTCAAGTGTTACTTTACGCAAGTTTCCTCATCTTTTATTCCCGCCACCTGCACTACCGTTCGCCACTGCACCCAGTAAGATGATCTGCTCCTCGTGATGCCATAGATCGTCACCCTTTCCTTAACCTTCATAGCTATATTTGTGACACATATAAAAAATTTCCTTTGGTTATCAAGCTTTTGTTACCAAAAACTATGTATGTAGTAAAGCATCGATTTTTGGAGGTTCCAGTCCCCTGGGTAAACCCTGAATTGAAGCATTTTTCTTGTTGTACAGGTGTACCTGAACACTGGCATTTCGTAGCAAATTTTTCTGCACGCCTCCCAACTCATTAACATTTATAGGTCATATACCCTAGGCGATGTCAATGTGGCCGAACCCATTAGATCAGTTTGTCTATCGTCTCTAGAGTTATGCAATCATGGCAAACCACAATATGATTATACCAACTGACATCTTTTTCAGGCAGGACCATCCTTATTAATAGAGATCAAGATATTTTTGTTGAAGAGATGTCATGGTTCTGATCACAGTAGGCTCCATTCGTTTGTCGTAAGATGTTAAATTGATGTTAATAGGCTCCCTTTTCCATCATCAGCCTGCAGATCTTTCAACTTAACATAAGCAATAGACCGTTTGATGATGTAAGTTTGATTAATGTGTTTGTCCAATATTGCTAAAGCTGTATTTAAACCAACGTCACACCCCTTGCAACACATGAGCAAGTTTTAAGCATTGCACACCCCTATGGCAAAAAGAACAAATCCAAGCAAATTGCACAGTTTACAAGAGAAGCACCATTTGATCTACTGCACGACTTTCCACACATAGGTAGGATAACTTCTCATATTTTAATAGTAGCAATGGAATGGCATACAAAACCTTGGAGCAGGTGGTCAGTGACCACCCCACATGTTTTGAAAACCCAAAGAGAGTATTCAAAGTTCTCCTGAGAGCTGCAAGTAGATGACAGTCCAACTCATGCCAGCATGGATTATTAATGGACTGTACAATGCTTATGCTGTTTTAAAGAAAATGCAAGCACATTCAAGTATTTGTGACACCTATTTCAGTTAGGGTTGTTTTCTGGTTTACATAAGGCAGTGGATATCCAAGGAGACAAAATTGGCTTTGTGCTGCTGTGAAAGAGACCAAAACGAATCTTCTGTTAGTACAAAGCTTCAGAGATAATATGTCCTGTTCAGTATTATTTACAAGCATTTTAGTCATAAATGAATAACCTGTATTGTTATCAGGCAAGAAGGTGAATGTAAAGACAAGTTATTTATGTGGGCTAATTTAGCATTCTTTTCTTTGATTATTTCAGTTATTCAAAGATGAGTGTCAATAAGCTTGCTAAATTGCCCCTGGGCTTGGCCTTTTCAAGAGCTTCAGTTACTAAAGGACGTGATATTGCATCTGTGGATAAGGAAAAGCAAATTCATGCAACACATTCAGGTAAGCGGAGGTAACTTTATGGTGTTACTATAGATTAAGTCACAGGACTATCCACCCCTTGCTTTTTTGTTATGGAAATAGCACCACTGTCTTTGGCAGAGAAGTCTGAGTAAATCTTCCTCTCTTTTGAAATTAGAAAATTTCTGGTAATATCAGCTTGATTGACTGATAACAGACCACAAAGGGATTGGGAAAAGGTTCATCTAACTGAAATTTGTCAATGGACATGATCTTCCACTAGTAGTCCTACTACTTCTCCTTTTTATATTTCTTCCTTCATCTCCTCCCCATCCTACTAATAGCATTCTTCCTCCCCCAGCTACTGCTACTTTCACTACCCAGACCATCATATTTGATAGGACATCATTAGTTGCAACCAGTTTACTCCATCATCTTCAGTTTTGTTGATACGCAACTGATAAACAATAAGATGATATTTGTGATGTTGGACTGGTAAGGCATTGATAAGTTTTCTTTCATTTTCAGTGCATGCCGCAAAGTCAGCTGCTATTAGCTCCACTTTGTACTCTGCTGATGGTGAGCAACTCGCATACCAAAACTCAGGAAGTGGCCATGGTAAGTTATGACATATGGTGACAGTAGTGTTATTGTGTAATTTTCCACTGATGGATATTTATATGCTACATGCATTTAGTGAAATCAGCATGATGCCTAATGCCTGAAAATTTCAGTCATTACGTTTAGTTTCGGGGTATTCACACAATGGCTAAAGTCTCCAGGCATTTCAGGTCATAACTGCTATGTTCAGACCCTGTTTACACAGGTACGGATCCAAATTGGTATGGATTGGCCTCGCTTTTACATGGGACCTGGTGGATCCGTACTCGTTTGGATCTGCTATCCATACCAGTTTGGGTCCACTTATGAAAGTGGACCAGTCTGGATCCATACCTGTGTAAACGCTTGGGATCGGATCCAAACTGGTACTGATCAAAAATGAGGTAAAAAAATACCACTACGAGGTAAATTTGACATAATCCCTATTCAAATTCTATTTTTCGTCCTTGTATTTACACGTTTATCCATAATCTCCTATTGTTTATATTTCAACCGTTGCCACAATTGTTCTTGCCTTTTATGTCAATACTAATTCCATTGTTACCCAAGGTCGGGTTGAATGTACTGTTATTCTCCTCAGTTTTAAGTAGTCTTGTGCCAAGCCCCCATCAATGCATGTGTTAACCACCTTGGGAATGGTACTTTCTCCTAGAGTACGTCCACGATCAGGTAAAGTCGTTTATCGGTTGGTAAGACCATAGCAGTTTGCGTTGTAACAGTGCTCGCGAAATTTGGCACCCGTTATGCTATTTATTTACTTCAACTTAATACTCCAGTTCCATTTCTGGAGGGAGTATCTGTGAAAAGTAAGGAAAATTGTGGTCGCCTCTTTGTGGAAGCGACCTTTAACCTTCAAGTATAAAATCAATCAAGCTCAATTCACAATCTTCTCTTCCAATCAGTGCTCATTAAATCTTACTACCTGTCAGATCCTCCACGTTAAAACTGGTTTTCTCAATTGGTATCCTTCTGTTACAAGTGTTTCAGGAAATTATAAGTACATACCTGAAAACTATTTAAGAGGTATGGGAAAGGGTTGTTTTGTTTGCAACAATCGTTGATTTTTATTGGTTGAAATGGACACGTCATGCGTCAATCGTCTCAATCAATAGCTTTTATATATGATGTACTGTGTTTTGTGAATGGGTTTTCGGGTAATGGATTAAAGTTAAGTCAAACCTGGAAGGATTCTTGCTTGCTTTCTCGAATCTCATCTACAATGTGATCCTGTCATTGAGCCTTGCTGGGGTTGTCCAGGACAAAACATTGATAACGTGTTTACGTGTAAATTCTTACCTGGCCACGACAGAGGAATAACACCGTATCAAACATGTGAAATATTTCAGCTCTCGGTTGATGGATTGTTAACATTACAAGTTTTCCACCAACTGCTATACGATGTAACAATTGTAAAAGTTCAAGTGACGCTGCTGCATCTAGCCCTATAAGCAATAGAAAGAGAAAATGAGGTAAACAATACAAAAATCCTGACTTTGTGCCACCATTTAATACAAACACGACATTATTTGGGCAATCTTGTTATTTACAGCGCCATCGACACATTAGAGCCCTTCTCGATGATGACTCTACAAGCGTCATAGGCACCTTAGGGGAACGGTGAAAGTACCTCTGGCTCTACCTTGCCGAGTCTCATAATTGTCCATACCACACAACCCTCAATTGCTTACCATACTAGAGGTAATAATGATAATAATTTTTAAACTTCATTAATCTTTCTCCTTTTCTATATCAATTTTTATGAAACTTTATTGCCATTTATTCTTTCTGTAAATTTACAGTTACAGTAATAACGCTTACAAGATATATAAGTCTCAATGTTTTCACCCGGCATAATGGGGACAGTGAGATTTATAATAGTGGATAATAACAATAATTTAGATTGTCTGGGCTTGTCCAATGTTCGTTTCTTCAACAAAAATAGTAATTAGAAGAGAGCAATGCTACTTCTAATAATAATAAATAATAGATGATACATAATACATAATAGATAATATACAATAATGAAGAAGAAGAAGAAGAAGAAGAAGAAGAAGAAGAAGTGTAAAGGTTCTTATTTTAGTTTCCTTTTGAAAGTCCGTCAGTCAGTAATGGTATTAAATTTACCAACAGTTGCAATATCTCTCATTTACTTAATAAGCGTTTTCCGTCGTGTTTAAAATTAAGGTATTTAGATATATTTAGTGCTGTACGTAAATTGTACTGCTACCATTTTGTAATACGATTATCTGTATCGACTGCCCAAGCTTCCAAATAACAGCTGGGAGCTTATGTGTTAAGGTTGTTAGAATGACAGCGGACGAGATATATGTCGGCAAAGCGTTATGCTGGACTTTGCTGCATGCAAGCTGAGTTCTTTAAAATACGCCACTTGAATGGCACACATTTGGAACATCTGACGCAAAGGGCACATGTTTCTATTTAGTGGTTTCTCTTTTAAATTATCGTCAACAGATTCCACCTATAAGTCCCCTTTTCCCCAGGGTTCTGGCCCAATTTTCTGTAATATTGTAGGGGGGAAATCACCAATGCTTAAGTAAGGAAACGTACACCAAATAAGATTACAAAGAAATACGCTGAATCCAAGATAGTTTTATGGCAATCTACGATTGTCACAGACGGGTATGTACTCAGACAGCCCTTTAGAAACTCATCCCACACGACCAACGTTCCCCCGTATCGAACTTTCATATAGACACAATTATCTCACTCCCTCCACCCCAACACGCACATCCTGTCTTAAAATTAGCACATGTGTTATGTTTCTTGCGACATAGATGAACTTTGCCAAAAGATGTTGTCCGGTTCTTTGAGCAACGTCAGATTGAAAAAAGCAAACGTGCTGCTCGGATACGAAGAGAATAGGATGAAGAGGGTAAGTACCTGAGGTTGGTTCATCCATCAGCAACAAACTGGGCGAGTCTAAAAGTTGGTTAGCCACACACAGTCTTCTTTTCTAAAAGTAAGTATAAAATATCAATTATTAGATCCATGGTCTTAAATGTTTGAGAATAATGCACAATAGCTTTCACCTATGAATTTTGTAGCTATCTTTAGCGTCTACACAACGTAAACTCTTAAAATGTCAAGTACAGCAATAAGTGAAAACTAGAATTATGAAGCCAACGCTAAGAAATGTGGCCGAAATAGTTATCAATAAAGCTACTTAGCAAACCAATTTGTCTCAATAAAGAAACAAAACTCAATCAGCTGCCAAAGACACCACGAGGATTCAAATTAACGTTTTGAACCCTTAAAAAGATTATGGAGAGTTACTTGATTCTAGTTACAGTACAGGTGGAGCCAACTTACTAAGCTGGTCGGATCTTTTGATGCTCCTACTGGAATTATCCCTAGATAGTAACCGAATATAGGTCCGATTTTGGAAGCCTAACCACACGGATTTCGACTACAGTGAGTCGGATGAGTACGGTCGATAGCTCACATAGAAAATAGTATATGTAACATAGCTAACTCAATTGCTGACGCCCCCGTGATGAGCATAAAGAAAGTGCAAACACGTTTAAGGAGCAGCAATCACTGGACAATAACATAAAAATATAGGGGGTCACAAAGGAGTGAATATACAAAAATGATCGCCGCGTAAGCGTAAAACTTAATAACCTGATTGAGGACGGAGATCCATAACGCAGTTCTTTGACATCACGGGACCCTTTTTTGTCAATATAAACGCATAGCTGATGGTGATACGAAAGTCATCTTGACCACCGAACCCATTTTTCCCAGTGATTTCGTATCAAGTTGTTCGGTATTCTTTGACGTCTCCAAAATAATAGTTTAGTAGTAGTTGGTACCGTAACGCATTTGTTAACCACACATAATTATGCTTTCGACCGGTCATTACTAACATTTCTCTTCAAAATTTCTAAAACGCTCCGGGAATACTCAAATATCGTATCTGAAGCATCACCGTTTCTCGCAGTAGACTTCAGAAACCTCGAGGAACATACACTGCTCCTAGAAACTTTAGCATACTCCACTCCCCACCCACCTCCCCGCCCAACTGCAGTGTTGATACGTTACTTTACCAAGGTTACAGCATCTCAATAGCCAGCCAGTCAGTCCTTTGGTGTCAAAACTATTGTAAGTCTCTTTGGGACTATTTGTTACTTTAATGGGTTATAAATCTACTTTCGGCGTAAAACGTTTGGTTGCTACAGTTATGCTTGCAAAGAAAGTTATTGAAACACACTATAATTTCAATTCAATTTGTAGGAAAAGTTCTTTTAGTTACTTCCCTAGGAATTATTTACGTTAACACCACTAGGGTATAAGGCAGCGGTAAAGTGTATCAATGAGCAAACAACTCTACTCCCCATCTCGATACCTATGAACTGGTTATTAAAACTAATACACAGTTAGATCAACAGCCATTACAATAATGACGTCCTTGACCAGTTTCGGCAAGAAAATTTACGCGGCAGCAACCAAGAGTACACGAATAATTCAATGGATCAAAAAGGAATTTTACAGATCCATGAAATAATATTGACCTCGTTCTGAGAGTGAGACAGGGTGACTGGCGGATTCCTACATATCAGACCAGGAACCGTGCCAAACAGTGTTTCTTCATTATAAAGTTTAAGGTCACAGTCACTCAGTATTATAAGGCCTTAAAAACCTTACAAACCAATACCCTCAAATAGATTTTTCTTAACACTACGCAAAAACATTGGATTGCCCTCCTGAATAATGCAAGTCTTACCTCACCACCACTTAAACCAGCACCCGACATTCCGCCAACTTTGACATCGGCTCTTTTCTCTAATCCTGTCTGTTAAAACGAAAAGAAGGTATTCGAGGGTCATTTTACTAT
>JAAAKM020006971.1:143063282-143074636 GCA_010016025.2 Alatinidae sp. Z8VKAUB7J3 | reverse complement strand
TGTGACATCATACTAGTGGCTAATCATGAATGTCATCAATAAAATTAATATCTGGTGATGGTTACGATCAATCATTGTCGGTGCTTTAAGTTCAAACTGACATTATTGTTAGTGTACTTCAATACCTATGAAACATTTTGTGTTCAAAATGACAAGTTATATAACTTTCGTTCTGTTACGTGATGACGACCTCATCCGTCTATACAACATTCTAATACTAATATAAAAGACAGCATGCCAATTTGGGATCATAAATACATAATATATGCCTTTTTTCCTAAAAAAAACATATATCAGATTGTTGTTGTTCCAATTCTCCGCATGAAAGGGCTGTGCAGCCTCCTTCCTATATTAACACAAGTTGATTCTGTATTAACTAAACATGGTAATCCTTTGAGAGAGGCTCGTTCTGCAAACTTTTAACTTTTGAAGGAAAGCGTAATAAAAGATTACAGCGTAAGATTGGGGGCAAACAGGGCCGGAATGCATAATCTTTTGGAGCTTTGATTTACGTTCAGCGCTTGTTTGTTCGTTTTTGAAAATTTTTGTCGCTATGATCACTGCAATATGCCTTTAGTGATCCCCTCCCCACCAAAACACGTCACCATTCATCGAAGTGTAACACAACTATCTATCCTTGCCCTTTATAGTATTACTTTCGGTTGCCAAGGCGAAAAGACCTGCGATTTAAATGAAAATTTATCAAATAAAAGATTAATTGGACCATCATACCAAGCAGTTTCTACATCATGCTTGGTTTATCAGAATTTGAAAAAGAGGTCACTAAGAATCTGGGGTTTTGTAACTTTCTAATTGTCAATAATATTGAAGGAATTTAAGCGAAATCCTACGAGCAGAAACTCCACCTAAAACGCCTAGAAATCAATTCAAGATTTCTGGTTAGAATATTAGAGCATGTGTGAAAAACATTTTTTGCCTGTTAAATCAAAATGGTTGCCATTCGAAGACATAGTTGTCCATAATAACTTTAATAGTAATGTTTTGTCAAGCTGTTTCTTTGAACAGAAAGTCAGGAAGGGTGTAAAGACCTTCCTGATAATACAATGGTTACCAGTCATGTATTTTCCTATAAAATCACATGTACGCATAACGCGTGATCCTATGATAAGAAAACAACCTTTTGCTTCAGGAATGTGACTACGAGGAAGCTCGTTGACAAACGAAAGGGCACGCTTATCATGAGGAAATTATAGATGTTATATTGAGGGCTATGTTTAATTGAAAAGATTTCAAATTGTTGCTAGTTTATTAGCAATCATGTTTAATGTAAGAATTTGTTGAAAATATTTCCCTTTGTGTTGATTTCTCAGCAGTAGTTGACACTAATCGTGGGATTCATATGGTGATTACAACCAAAGTTGGCCTATGCGAGGCACCTGTCTTGAACATTTATATTGTACAAGATTTTGGAAGCAGGACAACCTTTATTAACATCTTCACGATCTCTTGCTGCTACGTCCTCTAAATCATGCTGAATTTATTAAAAATTTAAAAAGAGGTCACAAATGAACTTGAGTCTTTTGACTTCCTTAAAATCAATAAAATTGCAGGAGTTTAACCGAAATCCTGCTTGTAGAAACTCTGTTTAAAGCACCCGGAAATCAATTTAGCGTATCTGGTCAGAATATTAGAAAATGGATCATGAGCATGTCTGAAGAGTGTCGATATTTATTACTAACTCAGCATACTTTCGGTTTTCTCTGACTGTTGACATATTTATAACTAGCAACAACATTTAGCCTTTAAACAAATTGGTTTTCCTCCTCAATTCTTCACTTTAGTGGCATTTATGACATTTTTAGGTCAATGAGCTAAGACCACATAGTTAACTTTAAATGCGCAGAAATAATTTTATCGTATATGTCCCCAAATAAAAAGGCCATGATTTTCTTATGGAGCGTGAAGACATTGACAATCGATCCAGTGGACAAAAAAATATCTATTTACACTTCTTATGCTTGCAACTGCAATAATTTGCCAAAAGTGGAAAATCAACCTACTGTAGATTCTTTTGACTATCCTTAATTAAAGACTTTTATAATTTTCGATGGGCTTTGGGCAGATTGATGGTCGGATGGCAATCCTTCCGCTGTCAAATCGAACGGTGCAAAAAGAATGTCTCAAAAATTGTGTAGATTTCCACCAGTGGAGAATTGCGAACAAATGTGGTGACTACAAAAAGTATGTTATCATTGGGATAACCACCTCTAAGTTGGAGCACACGACACCCGTGCTTGGGTCCAGGATTCAAATCCTAGTGGAGACAAATTCCTATTTCCGCTGTTTTATTTTGAAAGTTATTTGTAATCAGTCTAACAAAGACGTAAAGAATAAAGGCTTAACCTAAACCATAAAAAATATGAGAAGACAAAAATTAACGCGTTTGAGATAAACTTCAATGTTGATCAGAGACACAGACGACTCACAAATGTTGCCAGTCATGCAAGGGTAATGAAAAGGAGATCCTGCTCACGCCACCGGCTTAATCGCTGAATCTCTGCTGCATACCTTGTTTGGGTACTACCACCTTCCCTTCAGTAAAGCTATAAAATAATCAAAGCTACGCTATCTTGTGAAGTGACATAGGGGTATTGTTTATTGTGTTGCCTTAGGCTATCTGTAGTAGAATTGTTCATGGCGATGCATTATGGTATGTCGGAGTCATCCTACTGTACACCTTTTTATGCTCCCTTGTAGGTCATATAGTATTTGACTGGCGTTGAAGTCCCGTTTTTCGATGGCCGTCTATGCTTGTACCTCGCAACCTATCGCCATTTCTAAACGAGCTTGTTGAAATAATTATACACTTGTAAGAGATAGAAGTTTGTGAGCCACTATTATTACCTCTCAAAGTATTGTGTAACGATTTGAAGCAAAACAATCCCTTGTCAAGGAAATACCCCAAAGCACTGATCTTTTTTGCTTCCTTTCTTTTATTAATTCTTATAAGTCCACGGATAGGATTCTTGAAGAGGGTTTCCAGGTGCATTGCATCCATTTCTACTCTCTACAAATACAGACCGTGAAACGTGAAAAATATCCTTTTCAACTTATGCCTTGAGAGAACTTAAATGAACATTAAGTGGACTAATAAGTAGTGTAATTGATTGCTGTTTTTGATACATTGCTTTTAAAAGAATAGCATATTTTGTAACGCCCTGATTTTTTAAAATTTTGGCATGAGTGTCTTGTTATATCATTACTATGATTGTAAATTTAAGTTTATATAAAATAACTGTAAAATAAAAATTAAGTGGATTACTTTTACAATAACAAGTACCATCAGGAACGGAACCGTGTTACGAAATTGTTACAAATGAATAAAATAAATATATGAGGTCAACACCGTCCATAATGTGTACTTAGTATAGGCTTGAAACATAAGTAAGCGAAACCCAATATATTGATTAAACATTTTATGTCGAATGATTAACATATTTGCAATGTAAGTTTGTTGCCATATACCGGCATCTTTTGAGAATTAAGGTTTTGGGAACAAGCATAATGTCAATGATTAAAATATATTTCGTAATTTCATTCCAACTGGTTAAACTTAGACCTTACTACTAATACCATTTTAGGGTTTGCATATGTGGTCTTAAATTCTCTTATAATGATACTCTTGCAGAAAGATTTATGGTCGGCATTGCTTAGTGTGTACTATTGTCGGAATCATGACATGGTTAACGCTACTTATCATCTTCTGATTGTGACAGCACTTTTGCCATTTCAGGTGACTAATCCCCTTACTTTGCCTGTGGAAAAAAACGTATTTGTCGGTTAAAATAATCAGTGTTTCTGGAGACTTACCCCTTGTGTAAGAAGTGTTTATTTATTTGCTACTTTAATTCTGTACTAACAACTGTGTGATTGGCAACTCGACTTTTCCTCCTTCATGTCCTTGGTTTGAATATAGGCGACAGAGAAATTTCAACCGAGAAATAAAGCGAAAGGTAAAAGCAAGTCACTAAAGCAGGAGCAGAGGAAAAAAGGTCATACTGAAGATGGCAAACGGGTATGTCTCTGCTTTGAGTATTACTTATACTTTAGTTTCATTACTTGCCTGTAATGCTGCCTTTGGAGATACCGGGCTTTGTCTACATTGTAGTGCCGAAGTGCATTTGCAAGGCCACAACACCGGTCCTATTCAGACTGGGTAGGAAATTACAACTCTCCCTTTACGTTACCAAAGCACCACCTCTTCACTTAGGTGCTTCTGACAAAAGGAGAGCAGGTTAAAGAGGTTTTCTTGTGTGAAACTTGATGTTCCGCTTTTGGTACTTTACTTCGGAGCACATCTTGACGACAGGATTAGTTTTGATGTTTGTTTGGGTAAGATATACTAGAGGATCAGCCTTCCTTTTCGCTTGAAACAGCATGAATTTTTTCGATAAGAGCATACTGACATGGCAGAATGTTCATATCTTGGTATTTACCTTAACTATTCGTTTGTTACCTGTGTATCTAGATAGACTCACTTACCATGGTCTGATGTAAATTAGTTGTATTCACCATTAGGGGTCATTTAAAAAGTACGTACGTTTTAAGGAGGTGGGTGTTCCCTAAAAGCGTACGAAAGCGCACGGATGTTTGTTTGGGGGAGGGGGGTTAATGCTAGAACGTACGTACAGTACGCTGTACAATAAGTTGCTACTAATATTATTTAATTTTTCATACTCACGTGAGTCTTTTCTTCCGTGAAGTAGCCGAGACATTACACGGACGGTGTTTCTGATCTCGAAATATCCCTATCAAGTCAAATTCCTATACTCTTGTAAGTCATGTGCCTGTCGGCATAGCGTTGTCCAATGAGACAATAGTGCTGTTTAGCGGGGGTCTAACGAAACTACTGACTAGAGCAAGCTTGACGTGATAGCCACTCTTCATGCGAGCGATAAGTTTGGACAGATATGGAAGGAGGGTCGACGGTAAGTGATGAAAACGTCGGGAGGGGGTGGGGGCAAATTTATGAAAGCATACAAGAGGGGGAGAGGGTAAAAACCGCCAAATTTGAGTGTACGTACTTTTTGAATGACCCCTTAGTAGATTGTCACAAGTGCATACTTTCATCAGTCGGAACTTTCATGACAACAGATCACCCACAGATCCTCGTATTTTATTGTCCTTGGTTTTCAAGTTCGAGCAAAGTGTCCTTCTGCTTCCAGATCAGATGATCTCGGGGTGATATTACTACCTTGCGAATAGATTTTGTAGCAGTAAGGAGGAATTACAAATTGACAACTTCTTTACGCAACTGCTCCCATTGTAGAGTTATTATATGTGATCTGTCATAAATAACACTTGCGTCGCTCGAGTAACTGATAATTCCGAGAATGAGATTTTCGGCATTAATTTTGTGATTTGAGGTTTGCACGTTTAAATAAAGTTGCAGGCAACGTGTCGGATAGTTTGAACATAAATAGATCAGTCAAATTTATATTTCGGAAAATTTACATATATATGTTTTTGTACAATTTAACTTAAGAAGTTCAATTATTCCAAAATGGAAGGTCGCCTTGCGCTTTCATAATTCGCAAATGATATTTTCATACCTGCCTTACCAGCATCGACACTTTACTGCTTCATGATGCAAATAGGATGCAACAGCTTAGTAAGCAGCTGTGTGTGTTGTGCGTCGTTGCACATTTGGCGACTTCGCTTTTGATGCGTTGTTTGTGTTTTCTACACTGGTAGTTTATTTCCTTTTTCATTTATTTTTAGACAAAGCTGAAACGCGACCTGATCCAAAAGAAACGACGAGAAAGGAAAAAGAATACTGAGCAACAGAAGCCAATTACGAATGCCCTGGACCTATTTAGGAAGTCCTGAAGTGTACGGCGTATGGATCAATGAATTTGTAATGTTCCTGATGTCGCATACCTGAAAGAAGAATGGGCCGAGACGATGACAGGCTTTTGCACGGTTTCTGGAAGGATTCATTATCAGTTATATGAAAAAGGGAGGGTGAATACCTTAAAGTGGGCAGTGTCTGATAATACACCATGTTGCGAAAGCAAGTTATTTGATGTAAGCGGAGGGCAACACTGGAGAGATGGAATAGGAATAATGTAACAATGAAGTGATGCTTTTTAAAAGCGCTTTTTAGTTTTACTGGAAAGAGTAACGTTGTGGGTGTAGTAAGATTATTAGATTTGCTTTAATTTGAACTAGATATACACTAGGCCATTGTATATATCTTCAGGTTGTATACATGTGACAAAGGACCAAGGAAAACTGCTTTCATATCTTTGCTTTCAGGTTCTACCACAAGAAGCATGGCGAGGCTCGTTTACATGGATGTGGTAAAACTATTTCGGAAGGTGCTAGAAATGAGAGAGTTTTGCTTGTAAATACGGTACAAAGCATTTAGGCCTGTCATTTTATACCTTTGACAATTCATTGATGGGGAAAAAAAAACAACCAAGGAAGTAAATTAACACGTTAGCTAGTAATCATCTGTTGTTTAATTTTTGAATTGTTTAGTATGTTGTATTGAATAAAAGTGACCTGAAACTTGCTAGAGCTCTATGCCTATCCTTGCGTTCTTTCACGCGATCTATGTGATTGCCAACCTTCACCTGTAAGAGAGATTTTGTATTATAGCATTGCCTTTTTTATGCGTATCTTTTACGCAATGTTCGTATCTAGTGTTTAACCTGCTATTCGCTACAGTGCGAAATAAAAGATAGCACAATAAACTACTTTGCTAAAGTTAGACCTAAAGTAGTTTATTGTGCTATCGACATGGCAGGTTTTAGTGGGTTTCACAATGCATATGGACACTTTGGTGCCAGCCTGACTCTGTTCCCAGCCATAACAGGCAGATGGTGCTTCATGCAAAGTTTACATTACACATCATTTCGCCCATTTGTTGCTGTACGATTAAACGTTTTCAAAGTGAGAAGGCGTGAGTTACAATCTATTCCAAGTGTTTGTTTCCCATCAGTACTGATCTGGGGCAGATAAGTGGAAGCCATTCATTTGCGAAACACCGAGATCGAGAATGTACTCCGTAGAGCCTTTTACCGTATTAACAGTTCTTAGTTCCCGCGTTTACATTCAATTACGAAACGTTCTGTTTTTGAATGTATATTCACAACTCTAATTTAAGAGCTTTTTGCAACCTGCCCTACGTATCCGCGTTAACTAATATTTCTCTTTGCCAACGTCCCGTGACACATCTGCGGTGTTGGAATGAGTGCTTTCCGTGTCCATTCGGCTTTGTTAGAGAATGGAGAATATGTTAAAAGCATCCTAATGAAAACTGACCTGTTAATGGAAGGTTCCTGTAACGTTTTGCTGGGTCACGTTCAAAATCAGCCAGATTATATGAGTTATCCCATTAGTTCCTTCATTTTGCATTTCATCTATTTCTGTGATAGTACCCGTTCGAAGATTATCTATAGATTCCATAGTTGTGTTAGCCCAAATTCACTAATGTGCAAGGCGTGTTTGTTGTACTATTGATGACTTAACGTAGCTGTGAAAAGGTTCTACGGAGCAGGTTGCGACATCTGTCTTCCGGCAGCTACATTGATACAAGGATTAATAATTAATTCTGACGTGAAAGGAGATTGGAGCATGAATGGAGACAATCCAAAAGGATTGCAGCATAAACTGAAATGACCATGTTGATACAAATTATAGGTAAGGAAGACACTTCAAGTGGGGTGTGAGCTTTGGAGAGTGTGATTGTACAAGTCAACTCGAAAAGTAGTCGCTACCTTGCTTATGCAGTGTAGATTAAAGGGACAACGGTATACGTTTTAATATAGTTGAGGTAATCGATGTTTCGAGTAAGCAGACGAGAGACTTTTTTGTACTTCTCTCTGGTCTTTTGTACGTATTTTTCCTGGAGCAAACATTGCGACATATTGTATGGGGGCGTGTTGCACGAAGGAGAACGTTTCATTGGCGATGTGCTGAAATCGGAAATGGTGTACAGCTTGCATGGATGTATAGATATGTGCTTACGTACTGAGAAATGCGAAACCCTGAATCTTGTGTCGGAAACCGCGTCTGCAACCAAGAAAGTATGCCAACTCCTTGGATCAGCTAATCTCACTACGGATTCAGAAGATGTTGTGGCGATGAAACTAAACAGAACGAAGATGTCGCTAGTAAGTACCTCAGCTGAAACAACATCTTGCATTGGACTTTCCGAAAGTGTTACTTAAGATGTGTAGGTGCCCCTTACTTGATGTAGTGCAGTCTTGTCTCGTGTTTTCCATGATTTT
Organism: Alatinidae sp. Z8VKAUB7J3; assembly: GCA_010016025.2. NCBI lineage: Eukaryota > Metazoa > Cnidaria > Cubozoa > Carybdeida > Alatinidae > Alatinidae sp. Z8VKAUB7J3. The sequence continues at coordinate 143,066,378 of JAAAKM020006971.1, read as the reverse complement.
ATCTCAAGTGCCACATGTGGAGACTACCTTTTATTAAATTTAGATATTATTATTTATTAGTAAATTTTATGTTAGAGATTTCATTTTAAAAACAGGAAATTTTCTTTCTAATTTTTGCAAAGTTACAGCAAGCCAGTGATAGTGATCTTCGTGAGGTCATGGGATTTGGTGTTGCCATGTTAATGTGACGATGGCGATGCAATTCGGCGTTCACGTTGATGCACTGAAAGTAACAGAGTGGGTTAGTTCAGGCTGAAGTCTGAAAATGTGTTATTCAATAGTTATATTGCGCGTCACCTATTGGTGGAAATGATGCTTAATTATTCTATACCAGTGATTGTTTCCGGTGATGCTCGTATTGGTACCGTTTGTGTACTTTGTCGTCCAGGACGTTCGACCCCTTATCATATGCGATATTCATTACCTACTTTTATTCATCTATTGTAATTCCTTACTAGTAGAGTAGGTTTTCCTTCGTTACTGATCTAATGATACCATACCATACTATACCATACCATACCATACCGTACCATACCATACCATACCATACCATACCAGGCACTTTAGTCGTTTTTCTTGAACATGTTTTAGACTGCTGAGTTCACTTGATGCTCCCAAGGTAGGAAGATTTTACCCTATTCGTTATCCTTAAAATTGGTCTAATTTAATTGTTTTGGTTGAACTCTCATTAATTAATTCTGGCCCAGTCTCAAGTGTTATTGGCGGCCTTCCCAATGCTTAACGCTCCAATGCTAATATTTTTGAATAAACTGATTCTCAGATAACCATTTTTTTACTCCTGTGTGTCTGGACAATTACAAACTTGCTTTCTGTTTCAGTTAAGATTTACTCATCTTGCCCATTGAATTCAAATTAGACAGTTAACCTTTGTCTTTAACCTTCTCATTTATTATGTTGCGAAGGCCCTACATTTTAGAGATTTTACAACGAAGAAGATTAAACTGGTCGACATCTTTTATCGATGCTCCATCACTCAAAACGTGTTGATTGTGTGAGCTCTTTAGTAGAGTATAAGCTTCCATTACTGAACTAGACTGACTCTATTTTGTTATGGAGGTCTTACATTTTAGAGATCTTGCAACTAAGAAGATTAAATTGGTCAACATCCTTTATCGATGCCCCATCACTCAAAAGTGTTGAATATAAGCTTCCATAACCACATCACTGAACTAGACTGACTCCTCTTTTCTGCAGTCAAGATCGTGTCATGTGATCAGAGTACATTAAGTCTTTAATCTTGATTCCTGGTAAGTTGTTATCACTAAACATACATTCCAATATACATGTGTCGTATTGTTTAAAAAGGTAAGGGCAGAGAATACAACCTTGTCTTATAATTCTGCTTGATGGAAACAACGTCTCTTAGATTAAGAACAAATAGTACCTGCCTGAGGACGAGGGGACAACGGACAAAGCAAGTCTTACACCTTCCCTACGAAATGGTTGAAATTGTATTGTTTATACAGACTTCTTGTGACTTCCAAAATAATGCCATGTTTTTTTCTGCAGCGTCGAGAACCCATTTGCGCTATACCGTGGAAAACGGAGGCCGTTGAGTGCCTTAGTGACAGACTCAGTTTCGCTGGAAGACGTAGGTAAGTGAAGACTTTGCATTTATGATGCATTATTGTTCTTTTTCTAATATAAAAGATATCAGTATCACTGCAGCTTTTTACTAGTGCAGGAATTTTGTGTTTGTTACTAGCGTAGAAATATTGTAGAACCTAGTTGATAATAAGCATTCTAAGTATAACCCTCCTCACCCTTGAGATTACAAACCCTTTTCATTTTTTATTTTTCTTCAGATGGTACTCTTCTCCATAGATTCTAAGCAAATTATATACTTCGAAATGTGTTGTAGATGTATTCGTTACGCACGGGCACTACATATATCAATGATACCCCATACACCTATTAGATGCATAGTGGCATGAATCTTTGAAACCGACATTGATTATAAGCTCCGTTTAATTGCTCAGAGCTTAAGTGGTGGTTATGGTGATTACGCTATTCCCTCCCTCGGATTAAGGTTCTCAAAAGTGTGCAGCTTTTTGGTTATTAAATCGTATTAAATGACACTTGTAACACTCGCCTGATGCAAAAAAACTTGGAATGGTGTTATGTGCTATCCAGTTAGGTGAAGTTGTTCAGAATTCCTCGTCATTTTTGTTGTAGGCAGTAATGGTGATTTTGTATACACAGAATTGGCATCCAATTTATCTATTGAAAACATTAAAAACGATACTCTCGGACTTTCTTGAACACCCTCTACCAGTATTTCTATTCTGGTAAATCTGAAGCCGTTAATGTTCACGTAGGATTTCTTTGCCTAGCTCACAGTGCACGTCTAGTTCCCGCTATGGAAACATCTGGCACTCGCTCTTAAAATGCGAATCAAGCAGCGATATCTTAGTAGTTATTGAATTAATCAGTTATAGAAGGGTTGACATAGAAGATGAAGTCGTGGTGAGGACTAACGAGGTCAGTGTAGTGCGTTTCATGGACGTGACATGGAGTGTGAGAATATGGAACTCTTGTAGGTAAAAGAAGTCATTTGGTGTTGCCATTTGATAAAACAAAATTCACAAAACCTGTTATACCTTAGGTTCACTTAAACAAATAGGCGGCATATAAATTTATATTATGTAAACGATCTATATCATTTTGCTAGCTAGGTTTTCCCGCTTTTTCCAACCTCCGAGATTTAGTTCGCGATTGGGCTAAATCCTGAACCACTGAATTTCACGAAATTTAACCAAAGCAAAAATTTCAAAAAGGTAGTCCCACTCATGTTGCCCTTTGAGAATGCCATATCATGTGAGCTGTTTTGAAATGTGTGGAGCAGTTACTGCCACTTGCAATTGTGTGTTTTCTGTCATATAAAGGGAAAAAGGGCCGTTAATCACACAGGGTTTGCGAAACAGGCATATGAAGGTGGAAAATCCCAACGATCATGATCAAAACAAGAACAGAATTTAGAGGGGGATCGTATGACGCATCTGTTCGAAGAAAGAAAACCGTTCTCCATAAAGTACACGTAAGGTTATCTTATGTTGCTCTTAAAGAGTAAGTCAA
>JAAAKM020006971.1:143043874-143054696 GCA_010016025.2 Alatinidae sp. Z8VKAUB7J3 | reverse complement strand
TTGGCATAGGTGTGTTGACTCCTCCCGAAAATCGCCTTGTGTACGTAATAAAAACGAGAATAGTAATGGTTTGAAATAACGGTCGGCTGCATCACCAATGGAAATTGATCAACAATTTTAAATAGGAAAAGTTAACAGACGGAGAAAAGCATCAAATTCTTACGCATTAAACATACTTCGCTTAGTTGAACTGAGAAAGCAGAGGTCTCAGACCTCAAAAAGAAGGAGAACCCCTTGTGGATTGACAAATTTTCTGCCAGACCATTTTTCTTCTGATTTAGCTTAATGAAAGAAACAAAGAGAATTTCCGTTTATAGAAACTTTCTTAAGAAGAGCACAAAAAGATCTACTTAGTTAAATTGGTAAGAAACGTAACCACCTTCAACTGCTCATTAATCACCTTATCAACTATCTAGGTCGGAGAACACAACAAATTCTACTTGTAAAGGTACGGTTAGAAACCAACGTTCTAGTAATCAGCATTTCAGCCTTTCCTAATGTATAGTCATGTAGTATCGCTGCTTTTGAGTTGATTTGGGGTTGTCTAATGTATATCTATTAAACTATCATAATCAACAACAACAGATACAAATTCCTTTGGTCTATATATACTTTACACTAACCCCTCTAATATAAATCCTGTTCTTTGGACCCTTACGATATGGGAGCAGCATGTTAAGTAAATGTGGAATCAGTTAACTAACAGTTAAGTGTGGTTTATGGCCAGGGGGAGGGTACAGGTACATTGTCTACTATGTTTCCACGTACCAATCTCAACTAGACTCAACTCAAACTATTTAACACTCCAGAATCCTGTAATAAAGCAGTTGAGTTGACAAAATGATAACTAAAACAAAAGACGCACCTCCAATAATATATCCATGTGCTACGCGCGAAAGCCCTGATGACAATCTGGCTCATAAACCGTAAAAGACCTGATGAAGCGGAACAAGAAACTGTAAGAATGCCATTATAGACTATGGCTTACAACGACCGCCGTTAAATCACCAGTTATCCGATAGCATGCTACAGTTTCTAGCAAAGCCACGTGTACCTACCATTCCATTGCATCCGAACTTATTGAAGCACTTTCAGACTCTGGTGTGAAATCCGGAAAGTCTTGGAGGAGCTTCTTATAAGCCTTTAAACTTGATGCATCTGCCTCTATTTTCAGTCCATTCCTGTCGCCAATGTCATCAGGCAGGTCCATTGATATTCGGCGAATCAGAGAATCCGTAGATGCCACAGAGGGGGTCGCACCAGTACCCTTGAGAGGTTCAAACTGCACCTCTGGGATCCAGTATTGAGGCACCGAATTTCGGCAGTGGTGGTTCATAACAGGCATTTGTTTCAGGTACTCTTTGGGAACGGAAATTCTTGGAAGGGTAATCGTCTGAGAATGCAAAATAGAAATTGAGTGAAGCCACTAGTAAGAGACCCTTCTGCAGTTTTGTAAATGCGTGATAAAATAACATACTGATTATACATATAAGTTCATTTTGATAAATCCTGCTTTTTACTAACTGAAAATCTTAGGTGGCTAACTATTAATTCCATGTCTAAGTAAATAGCCCAAGCATTAACCAAAGGTTACTCATCTATAAATTTGCCCATATAAATGTGTGTGTGTGTGTGTGTGTGTGTGTGTGTGTGTGTGTGTGAGTAAGGATGGACCGAAATCCAAAATATTAACTTGATTATCCAAAAATTAAAGGATTTGAAATACGTACCAGGCCTGTATACTATTGTCGACTGTGCCACTCCACTATATTTATTTTCGATTTACATTCAACTACTTCTCACGATATAACGATTCTTCCGCTTGCGAACTTCTTCCGCTATTCAAACAAAAACAGTTTCGAAAATCGAGCCTAATATCCTATCCTATTTTACATATCTATTCAATTACTCTTGAACACGTTCATTGTCATAGTTGAATCGCCTCACAATTCTTTTATTTACAACTTTATTAATTGGTCTGGAAAACTCAAAAGGAGGCTAGAGCTACGACGGCTCCTCGTTGGCCTTCAAAAACGACAATGGCGGGCACTACGGTCACCTGACCATCGAAACACAGTCATATATGGCCGATAACAAAGCTTATTATAACTTAAACGTCTAAATTTAATGGATTCCGGATGTAACTATAGCTAGTGGACTATCACGGATGATTGGTAAGTTTCCTTGGATTAAATAACACTTCTTTAGCGACGAATACGATGCTATGTTACTTTATTATTATGACACGAACGGTAAAAATATCCTGAATTCTATACGTTTTAACTCAACTATATCATAAAACTAGGCGATATGGTTTTCCTGGGTGTTCCTTCTCTGCACACCTAACTTACGCCAATGGAGAAAAATATGCAAAAAAATAATGTTTGGTTTAGAGGTTTTATAGGTTTTTGGTTAAGAGGTTTTTAGCTTCGGATTTTCAAAAGTGCCCTCTTAATGCTAAACAATATTATTCTGTTTTTTAATCTTGAAGTAATGCCTGCTTCATCTGAAGGTAGCGGTTTTTATACAAATACAGGGTTTTGGGGGTAAAAACTTGATAAGACGAGGTCAGACCACCCAAAATCCTGGAAACACATCCTAAACATCAGGGGAACTTTATCAGAATTAGGGCAAGATTTTCTCATATATATTTTTATGAAGCGATGAAGTCGTAGGAGTTCGTTTTATTGAAAACCAACCTGTTTTCTACACTTTAAGTCTAATATACCTTCTTTCCCTGCCCACAATTAACAGCTTAATTTCTAACAAAAAATGCAATAGATTCATCGCACAAAAATTTAAGAATCGACTTGAGAATTATTTGAGGCTCAAAACGCTGATTTGTTAAGAATCACGTGGCTCATAAAAATGAAGACCAACTGTTAGCGTCTTGCGTTCAAGGGCAAGGCCTCCCTTCTAATTGTGCAGGGCACAATTTCCGGTAGAAAAATTAGGGCAGGGGAGGCCTCCCCTCCTTCCCCCTCTAGTTACACTCCTGAACATAAGGGGAGTTAATGGTCATGGCTCTGCCATCTGTTATTGTGTACTAAGTATAAGGAAATGAATGTTGATCAAAGAATGCTAACGTAAATTACAGGAAGATGTAGCCTAAATAACATTCTATGTACATACCTTAACACGTGTTTACTAGCTTGTATACCAGCGAAATTTGCCTGGTTCTGTCTGGAAATACGGATGACCGCTGTACTTGAACTCGGCTGTGACATTTCAATTTCCTGCTTTATTATCATTCCTGTAAATAATGAAATAGTTGTATGTCAGTTAAATCTCCAATGGTCACTCAAAATATAAAAAATAGCAATAAAACACACACACAAAAAACCTACAAAATAACTAAATAAATAACAAAAACATAAAAACAAAATATCGTGAGGCAGTGCAAGAGAAAGAAGAGAGTGTGGAGAGAAAGCAGTGGTATCGATCTCTGTGAACCCTCTCCACCTCTGAATATCAACCCTTTGCGCGGCGCGAATAGCAATACATGTCTTTTTCCTTTTGATATGTTTAAATTGGAATTCGAATGATTGCGGGCTCATTTGTATTCGAATTCGAAGGTTGACGAATGTTGTGTAATTTATATCACGTAACGTAAATTTTATTTGAATCTTTTTTTATTGCGTCTTGGTGTCTCTTACTGGGGAAGGCAGATTGATCTTGCGTTTGTATATACAAGAATTCGGACAGTGATAATAAAAGACCCGCGCCAAGAAAGCAAGCTCTGAACTGAAGAAAATCAACAAAGAAAGAGAAACGATGACGGCCAAACCTAAAAAACTAGGTTTACAATAAATTTTCAGCAGTTAAACACGATTTAAGCAGTATTTTGTTAATGTTTTCATGTTTACTTACACTGTTATGAATTGCTAGTTAGAAAAGAACACTAGATAAATGGAAAAGCATGTCACCACCGGGGATCGAACCCGTGACCCACACTTTCGCGGCGTGCGCTCTACCAATTGAGCTAGGTGACCTCCGCTGTTAACATGGTCATCGACATCCAGCTCAACGCAATTGGAGACCAGCCTCAGACCAGACTGTTATCAATTATTGTAATGATAAATTGTTGCTTCTCTCTCTTACAAACCCGAGTTGAGTCAATACTCATGTTTGGTAACGTAAATTCTATTAATTTCATGGACAGATAAAGTTCCATTGATAAAACACAAAACTTAAACTAAGACTTCGATGATAATATCAGACAAAAGACCTACTTGATATTGTGCTGCCATATTTGGAAAAGAATTACCATTTTCTAGGACTATTTTAAAAATACAAAGGTATAAAAGTGCGAAAATAATGCCAGGAACACGTATATTTGCTAGTTTCAACACCAATGTACATAATAGTTTTGAACTTGATGACAATTCTGGTACATATTTTAAGCGATTTTTGATGAATTCCTAACAGTTAGTTCAGATTGGCTTTAAACACCTAATTTCCTTAGCCAGTAATTAGCAGTACAGTCACATTAAGGGGCGGGACACTTATTGCGTAATTTAAGTGGGCGGGACACTTTTACCATTAAGAGTCATAAGAAGAACTACTATAATTTTACTATAATTATCCTTAGGCTGTTGTGAATTGCTATAGGTATTCTCACGGTCTTTTCTAGAACTATCTGTAATATCTTCTTGAATGAATAGCGCTTATGTAGTTTCAAACGTTAGAATAGTCAGAGTTTCCTAAAACATACATTGTTACTATTTATCCTACTCTTATGTCTCTAAGTGTCAGCTTTTCAAATCCATCTCTTTAGAAAAGTGGGGGGTTGGGGGTGGGGGTGGGCTATTCTCCCTATGAGTGCCACGCCCATGCCCTTAACTTAAGGTTAAAATCTTCTTCTTACCATAAAATTATTAGCCACCTTATAAATTACTTCCACAAACCGCTACTGATTGTGACATCAAACAAGTTGGTTCAAAATGTAATATTTTACTAGCTATAGAGCTTTTGATGCAAGACCTAACAGTTAAGTGTTTGTGTAAAGCTGTGTCCTATAAGAATATTCCTTAAAATTGACTGTTTCCTGTTCGTCAAATGTCAAAATCTTTTCGTTTATTTAAAGCCACGAAACAAAGTAATTGTAGTTTTGTTTAATTCTATATTTAGGTAGGTTGGACTTAAACCGTCAATTTCACTCACAACAACGCGAGTTTAAGTTGCGTTTTAAATTATTTTTGACAACAGCTGATCTATCTAATGCTATCTAATGCACACTTGATCGTCAAGATTTGTCTACCTGATGACTTAAAAGCAAAAAAATTTCATCCCTCAAAGTTTTTGAAGGCGTTGAAGGGTGGTACATGGCAGACGGCACCTGTCCAACGGTAAATGCATATGGTTCAACATCATAGCACCATGTATAACAAAACCGTGTTTGAAAGGTGACGCAACTCCTGTTACGAAAAAGACTCCTTAAACCTAAGGAATATAACGTCTTTTCACAAGATTAATTTTCACCAAATCTGCCTGGCATGGTCAACAAGAGCGAACATTTCCCTTCTATCCTAGTCATCTAACATCCATAACCTTTTCCACGGGTAATAAGTTAACATCGCACACCCGAGAACTACAAGAACTAAAGAATAAAAGAAACCAGTGAGTACAAGGAACGTAATCAACAAGAACCGCGCAACATGTGCCGGCCTTTATTAGTAGACGCAGTAAAGTTTCCAAAATTTTACCGAATTGCCTAAACAAAGCTAAGTCAACAGATCCGCAAACAGACTCGGCAATAGGACAGCATTTGCTTGAAAACCCATCACGTGCTGACGACTATCAAGAGGATTCGTTTAGGGTATTAGCCAAAGCCCGATCTCCTTTCCATCTTGCCACTTTAGAAACTGCATTATCAAAACAAAGAAGCCGCTACTCTGTCGACAAAAAGCATTTGTTTTACAATTTACGCCTTTTCAATAACACGAGTGACAGAAAAGGTGTCGCTTTCATGACTGCTATTTTGTACGACGTGTTTTGGTGCTCTCGTTTTCTATAAATTCATTGGAAAAAGCTTTTTCACTTCACTCCATACGATGGCTGTGATCAATGTATGGAGAAAACGTTCAGCAGAATGAACCTACTACTTAACGCAATATTCAAATTTTGTACCTCTAACCACCTTTTTTTGTTCATATTTTCATGAAAAGGTTGCCGCGCCACTTACAACGTTTCTCAGATCACCCGCGGTCGCAGAAAGAGGAACCCTATAATACCTTCTCGAAAGTCTTAGTGACTGGTCATATAAAAAAACTTATTGCTATATTTATTATTGCTATTGTTTATTTTCATTAGGAGCCAATAGTTCTGCCAACAATATAACGCAATGGAAGTTAAAGGGAAGAAGGTAATGGATTCCTTGTGTTGGCATTAGAATTTTGTTTCTGTCTATTCACTTCTTTTATTCGGACACCAAAAAATTGAGTTTGCCAAAAAAAATGTGATTTAATTCGTCCTCCACTAAACCATAATAGATGAGAATGCGCGTCAGTTACAAGCATAATACATAACACAAGTTTATTTAAAAAACGTAACGTGAACGTTATTAAGAAGATAGAGTGCTGGGTATTTTTACCTATCAAGCAAGCATAGATTTACTGACAAAAGGGCTGCTGAAATGAAAAAGTAAGAAATAACGTCAAACGATGTTGACATGGAAAAGGGACTGATCTTAAATTAGCGTAAGACGGACATTTGATGTAGACTCAAAGTAGGATCTATATTGGTTTACTTTCGTATATCACCCAATTTACTCTGATCCACAATGCTGTGCAGTTGAGTCTCGTTTTAAGACACAAACCAACAGTTTCCTTTGTGGTGGTAAATGCTGCACCGAGGAAAAATTATATTTACACCTAGACGTGTATGACTGAGGTGACAACATAGCGTCCAAATAGATTATAAACAGAGAGCAAAACCACGTTAAGTTTTTTTTATCTCTCTTTAGATCTCTAATACGTTGTATAGTTTCCTTTGTCTCCTGGAGATCGTCTTGGGATTAGGTTTAAAGGGGGGCACCTTAAACTATTATTCCAATTAAGTAAGGAAAATACAGAATGAAAAATGTAGAGTGTTTAAATGCACAAATTTAGTTACATTTCTAATTGCATCCTATTGCTGGATCTTTTTAAATCTGGCATCTTTCAACATTGATTTAACAGGATCTAAATTAGTTAAACTATTCTTAAGCAAGAAATAATTTATTTTATTAATTGATTTTAATCAAAAATTTGTGGATCTTGTAGTTGAATTAATACATAGTGTTTTTGTATACATGTAATTATTGCACAAATTTCAAAATTTCAGAATTAAAATTCCAAAGGTAAACTAATATAAATTGATTTATCATATGACTAATGGCAACATATACTCACTTCAAGGTATCTGCTGCAGGGTGATATAGGCCTCTGGTCTAGGGCCTTTCTTAAAACCTCAACGACTGTGTTGAGATTCCAGCACCGCAAAGCTGTAGCAACCTTCCTTTAATGGAGGTTTAGGGACATCAAGTCCACGTGAAAAAAATTGAGGAGATGCAAACCCTACGATTATGGGCCTAAAATAATGATGATTTATCTTGAAACTTATGATTTTCGTGACGTACATGTAACACTTCCCTGTTGAGCTGGAGGACAGATATTCTACAAAACAGCTTATTAAACTAGGTAAAGTTTGTTATTTGTATAAACAACTAGCTAAAGTCCCTGACGTTGCCCAGAGAAAACACAATAATAATACTAGGATAGAATTTCCATTTCATAGTTTATTGACTAATCAAGTTTGTTGACCAATAGTAACATTCATAATACTGGTCTTTGGTGTCAGCAAGTTTCAGATCTCTCTTTCTCTCTTATTTATTCTACAGTTGTTGCTTCTAGTAGCCCTACCGAGAGAACTTTTTCTCTTTCTTGGAACTATCGTGCTATAATGTGTGCACGCATGCTCTACTGGATCATGTTGTTCACAATACAATCTGTTTGGCGTAAATACAAGTCAAAACAAGGTCGTGTTAAAGGATCAAACTTGTCCCTAGTTTTTGCCTAATATTTCTGTCATATTTTTTTTTTGCAAAAGTAATTTCAACGTTCACAATAGTTTCATTTAAATTTTACTTAAATATTCCTTTTGGTCAAAGCTGCAGATTATGGTCTACATACACAAAGATAATGGTACCTTTAATTTTTTAGAACAACTGAGAAATATTAAACATTTCTCGTCTTTTATAAGTGGGATACATAGCATACAAATGTTTTCCTCTTAATTAGTTACTTTTTAAAATCGAGGGACTTTTGCCGCTGTTTATCTTAATCGAAACAAGATCATTAATTACTTAACGAAACAAAAGACTGCGTAAAATTATGCAAAATGTATCTCTTGATCACGAATAAGTATGGCATGTTGGGCCAGAAGCGCATAGGGAATGGGCAAAGAGGACTTATTAAACTTATTATAACGACCTTTTATCACAAATTTAACATGTTTTGATCGCCCTCCTTTTGCTCAACTAAACTTGGATCCGTCTTATTTTATATAAATATATAATATGTATATATATATATGTACTTAGCATAGTAATTATCATATATTTATCACGAGTGTAGAATCACCACAATAGCTTGCCTTTTTTCACTGAGGGAACTGAGGGGATTCGAACCTACGACCCATTAGTTTGAAAACTCAAACCTTAACCATCGGACCGTCAAGTCTTCTACGGATGGTCCAATGGTTAAAGTTTGGATTTTCAAATCCATGGTTCACGCTCTATGGGATTGTAAAGTACAGTCTATCTGTTCCACTTTATAAACTCACGAGATACTGTCTTTATTGCGAGAATGCCATTTACCAATACAAAAATACATGGCCATTGAATCAAGATGTCTTTATTGCAAAATGAAAGTAAAATTAAGGACAGTTGATGGTATGAACAATTGATTTTAGCGACTTTAGCGATTTCAGCGACTTTTTTCTGCATATCGTTTGTAACTAACATTTGGATTTGCTTTTAAAACCCTGAAAAAAATAGGTTCCCTCCTCGTGACGACAGAACTTACTTTCTACTATAGAAATCCATCAAAACATTTAATCCATAACCAAATATGGTGCTATTCCATGACGTTTCTAGGGAATGATTTGCAGATGTATTCGCAAGGGTGCAGTGCGACCTTGCACAGTACCGTTACCAATAAACGTGCTGATACAACCATCAGGAATTAAATGATCTAAACCTCGTTGATCTTCTTTAACAGAAGTACTTAATAACTAATCCTTAGGTTTGAGTTACCTAAACTTCAATAACAGTAACCATATTGGTCCGTTTCTAATTAATAATCAAGCAGCCTAGTGAATGATCCATTAGCATGCGTATAATTCCTCTGGGAATACTTTCTCTAGCACTCAAATGACACACGTTTTTATAATAGGAAAATACTAACGGAAACTCGTATGTTACCACCGAGATCACCGAAATCCACTCTGATCATCTTAAAATTTAATTTGTTCTCGTTATTAAATGTCATGAGAGATAATTTCGCGGCGACACGATAACGAAACTCGCCTAAGCCATACTTGTTCAAGTTTTGTAATAGAAGGACGGATTTTAGAAACCGTTTCTGAAATATGTCCCTATATATACTTTTCTCAAAAGGTTTTGTTAATTAAAATGACGACCCAGAAGAGCTTGTAATTTGTTACGCACACTACGAGTACTTTCTCGGTGTTTTAACCTTTTCACAAGCACAATTTTGCCTCTGATGTTTTTTCTTTCACTCATGTGAAAAGTTGATCATTTGGTAATTTTTATTTTGTGATCTGTCAATAGTGTACCTGAGGTTCGTCATCAATAACATAAGAGAACGAATGATCATTAGAACTTTTTATGGCCAGAAAAGATTTTTTTGCTCAATTTCGGGAGCCTAGTAATTTTTATTACTGCCTCTGGTCTATGATTACTGTTTTTCTGGACGCACACATTTGGCAAATCTACCGTACTTCCACATCGATCTTTTTCAACAACTGCTTTAAATTTAAGTATTTCGCTTTCAGAAACTTATCTATGCAGGCAATTGTTTCAAAATTATAAAAATCGTCAACACTTACCAGGATCCTTCCACTCTCAGATCTCTTGAAGTATGACCTTTTAACATTGCCCTTTCTGTGAAACATAATGTAGATGTTTAGTAATTGCGCATCTTTTCCTATCTAGACAGTTCAGCTCATCAATGCATCAGTCAATTGTTCCAGAATTGTATCTGATTATGGATACTGCCTGAGAGTTGGTAGCACTAGCAAAATTTTACTATAGAGAGTAACATTTGAATATATTTTTGTTTCTCTTTACATACACTTTTATGTGCCTTTCTTTAGTGTTTTCAAATTTCAGCACTCCCGGTCAATTCATCCTCAATGTACATTTCTTAATAAACCTTCGTTAACATCGTAGGTCACTTAGCTCTGTTGCTAGAACACACGCCGCGAAAGCGTTGATTACGGGTTGGATCCCCGGTGGTGATATATTTTCTATTTCTCTGGTGTTCTTTTCAAAACTGACATTTCAAATCCTCCCTTCTCGATGATACTATCTGTTGATTCAAAATTTAACGTAAATTTCATAGCTGAACACACAAGGTGTTATTTTGTCAAATGTACATTTTACACCTTCTTGTTGTGGGTGTAAAAGTCATAATTAAAGTTCTGGTTACAGTTTAGAAAAGGCCAATAGAGCCAACTTTAACAGAAGTATCTTGTAACACGTGGATTCATAATGAAGATTCGCAATAGTAGTAATGCAAGACCGGAGTGACGCTTCATA
>JAAAKM020006971.1:143026677-143037072 GCA_010016025.2 Alatinidae sp. Z8VKAUB7J3 | reverse complement strand
ATGATCAATTTTATGGAAGATATCCCTCAGATATGATGCGACAGCAGGAAGAACTAACGGCTGCGGCAAAGTGTCAAAACTAAGCGTTAGGATGATACCTAATAAAATTAACTAAGAAAGACAGAGTGTCTCATTGATAGAAGCATCACTTTCAAGTGAAAGCTTTTCTTAAGAGGCCTACGTTGCCTCGCAATAGGGGCCCAGCCCTCAATGTGAACATAGCCTCTGCGGGCTCGCCCGACACTTTAAAGTTTGAGCAGCAATAACACACGTGAAACAGGGTAGGTTACGTTGCCACGTTGTGTTGTTGTTGATGTTGATGTTGTGGTTGATGTTGACGACGATAATGATGACGATAATGATGACGATAATGTAGACGATGATAGTTAAAAGAACCATGATGGCGATGATGGCTACGTTGCTACTGATACTCATGATAAATAACAATATGGAGGAGGACGTGGAAAACACGACCTCCGTTCCGGCACAAAGTCGGGAATTCTATAAACTAAACGATAAAGGAAAAACAAAAAATGTGTGGGGTAGGGAGGCATTGTATCTGGTAGTTTTTCAATCTTAAGCTATCGTTTTTAACCGCGTTATCAGTTTTTACAAGATCATTCATGAAGATACCAACCTCATAAGTTGCCAACTGTTTCCTATCCGAAGAGCCTGCTGACTGACGCGAAATAATAATAAATATGAAAATAGTAACTTACCCCTTGCAGTAGGTTCCTAACCATGACACTAACGTCTGCCCGCAGTCGCTCAAGAGTTTCTTTTTCTTTTGCTAGTTGCTTCTCTAACGATTTTACTTTATCTAGTTGTGTGTCTTTCTCTTTGGTAATATTAGTGCAACGCATCTCTGCTTCCTTAGCTCGTAACTCGTGTTGTCGAACATGCTAGAAATTGAAAATAGATGAAAGCATATACAGTGTATTGTACAGAAAACAGCAACGCTGCTATCCGACTACTGATTATGACACCGTATCCAAACGAATTAAGACTACTCGCAAGTTGTGATTTCAGTGTCAGGAAAGCGTGACGCAACGGACATGTGAAAAGGGCAAATCAGATTTGGACTTGGCCGACTATAAAATGTTACTGTCATAAGTACCATAGAACTCGGTAACTCAAAGAATACCATAGAAAACACTGGGGCAACGGCCTGGCACGGTTTGCGATATTGAAACTGGCGAGCCCCAGAGTGAAGCAAACCCAATCAAAGCAGCAAAATTGTAAACAGTAGAAAATCAGGGAAGAAAATAATAGAAAAAGTACAAAAGGGACACATTGGAAGCAACGAGATCCGTACGCCTGTTCACAAATGATGGAAACCATAGTTGACCTTTCACAACAACGAAAAATGCATGCTAAGATTATGTTCAACATTTCAATTTTAGGCGTGGCTATCAGAGGCGCTCTCTTTTAAATATAAGGGGTAGTTGAGATTACAATTAAGGTATTTTCCACATACGAAGTTTATACGAAGATAGTTGAATAACGAAAAACACGTTATTGAGGTACTGCTCTAACATCTCCTTTACGTTCCCTGAGAAAGAAAGACATTAGCGGTCTAAAAACCATACTGGCCAACCACAATTAAAACACGCAACTGCTTACCTGCTTAATATTTCTTTCGTAGTCTTTGATAAATTTGGACTAAATGTAAAAGAAGGAATAATACAAGAGCAAAATTCATAAGTGTATAAGCTTTACATAACGCTGACAATCAAGTTTATATTCATTTCAAAGCTTTCAACCAGTTGTAACCTGACTTCGTCCTTCAAATAACTACAACACTTACACACTTTCGTAAACGAGAAGAGCCAATGGCGATAGCTCATATCAAATAAAGCTAGTGGGCAGCATTGCTAGATTCACCCCGAGGCAGGGTGGTTCTCTTAATCCTGCGGCTATAAACCTCGAGGGTTCGAACTCGGTCGTGCTGTAATATCCTTGAGCAAGATATGAACTCCAAGGACGTGGCTGTGATGTCCTTACGGGCATTTAAAAGATGGATCACTTGTGTATTTCAATTCACTTATGCAATGAGATAAGAAAGACGAGAAGTTTGAATCACACAAATGCAATTTTGAGCCTTATAGGGACTGCAAAAATTCAAATATCCCCAGCCAATAAAACCATGGTGGACTGACTTGGAAGGAAGGAGGGAAGGGAAGGGGGTTTGTTTTGCATTTGCCCCTCATCAAAATTTGACTGGCTGCGTGGCTGCCCTGTGTATTGAATCATTTAATCGATTTCGAGGGTTTAAAGTATCAGTTTTGCAAAGGCACTAGAGAAATGGAAAATATTTAACCACCAGGACTCTGACCCGTGACTAGGGCACTTGCAGGGTGTGCTCTATCAACTTAGCTAGGCGACCCCACTGCAGCATACATGCCGAAAAAGAGAACGCAGCTCCTATTACAGTTTACGTTAGTTCACTGCTGCAAATAATTAAATTGACTTTTATGCAGTTTAATTTAAACCCAGAACTGGGAAGCTGGCTGCGTGGGCCCCTAACATATGCCTCTGCACAAGGTTTCCTTCAACCCTTTCAGATGTGAGAATTAGGCGTTATGGAGTGCCCTGAAAAACCCAAAATCTCACAAATTTCCAAGATTTTCATTTTTCTGAGCATTGTACCCCTAATACTTCCAAGCCAGCTCCTCGATTGACTTTAGACGAGTGGTAGGCCTATTTAAGATGCCTCTTTTTACTCCCTATTTGGGGAGGAGGGTAAACTTACCTCACCCTCTAATTTTTTACCTACTCGATACCTGTGGATGTTTTGGGAACAGTAAGGCCTAGTAGTGAGAAACTAAAAACAGTTTATAAAATTTTTAGCGGGACTCAGCAAGATAGTAAATCCTGTTTTTCATTCAAATCAAGAAAACATATTAGAAAAAATAATAACATAGCACAGGCTATGTCTATAATACGGTTTTATTGGTTTAATCACAATATACTGAAGTAAGAAATGCTAAGAATATTTCCAATCGCCAAGGCAAGTGCAAGCACTCAGCAACTAAATGCAGTAAAAGCATGAAATTTTCATTATAAGTATGTAATAGGTAACTATGAAGTCGTAAATTCCCAGGACCAGACATAAAGATGGTTGTGGTAAGAATTTTTCAATACCAAGGGCGACGTTGATTTACCCCGTCCTCCCCTCCCCCCGATATAGGGTTTTAAACTGTCGGGTGATGCCGAATAAAGTCAATAATGTGATAAACTTCTCTAAGTTATAGAGTATGCAACTGCCAACAATTAAGCTGTTGACATTCCAGACGCCAATTTTTGGAATTTTTTTGTGTTGAACAGTTGCTCTTGTAACTTACACGGGTACTTCTCGTTACACAGGTGCACCTCTTATCAGAGATCTTGATTTAAGTGAACAAAGGAAACTTGCAAAGTTACTAGACCCTAGCCATCCTAGTGGCAACTGGAAAAGTTTGGGGCGTTATTTAGGCTTCAAAGATGCTGATCTCATAAAAGCAGCACGTCACGTCGATATCGGCGACACTCCTGCATTTCAGTTACTACGCACCTTTATACCAAGCCATTTTGGGGATATAACAATCGAAGAGATACTACAAAAACTTGAATCGCCAACAATGAAGCAAAGACTTGTTTCAAAGAAGGTAAAAGACTATTGCACACAGCATAATATAAATCTGAGCGTGCCACTTCAAGACGCCGATATTATAATCACGGAGATCATTGCAAATGGCATCAATGAGCGAAAACCAATTCTCGGAGATTGGAGAGACTTAGCTTGTATGTACGGATTCACGATGAGCGAAATAAGAAGTATCGAAGCAGGAGATAGGGAACGGACTGAATCTTCAAGTCCCACGGAAAAACTTTTCCTAGCTATTGAAGCTTCTAGACCAAGTACAACATTAGAAGACCTTTCCTCAGCTCTTGGAAAGATGCGAAGAAACGACGTAGTTCAAGTGATAAATTCGATTTGTAGAAACCGTTTGCGGTAACGGTGCAATACCCAGCTGCATGGACTAATTTAAATGCTCACTCCTTTCACAATATAATTTAATGATTGGATGCTGTGGATAGTGAGGAGAACTGTGAAGGCTGTCAGCTTTTCCCTTTCTTTCGCATGAGACAGTGTCGACAACACGGTCGCACCATTCGATAGCCATTGTAGTGCACCAACGACCCTTTTAATGAACTATATGGCTTTCAGTCAGAAGCTATTGAATGGCAAGCAGCTTGTGTAGCTGCAATGAGGCAGTAGCCCGGGTAGACAAGTAGTTAGAAAGTATCATGGCGGAGATGATGGACACGGCTTCGGGGTCTTCCTTGCAACCCCTTTTGGCACATCGGCCCTGCTCATGCGAGGCCCCAACCGCTGAACCGCCTATCTATTTTGATACCAACTTACTTTTCTGCCCAATTGTCCTGAGCCAAATCCAATGACAATAGCGTCCTCCCTAGGGGTAGTAGTTTCTGGCCACCTACAACAGCCAATTTTCAAAATTTTGCCTTCGGCACCAACAATGGTGATGCCTCACTGAAGCACTGAATTGAGAAATGCTTAACAGTATGATTCTGAATACTAACAAGTCATTATTCCTTACTACTACTCTTGTCTCGCTTCAATCTTTCAAACGGTGTACATCTTGTTTTCCATACATGTGATTTTATTTTTCCTTTAGCGTTTTATATGCTAAATATTTGAAATGAATATGGATAAACCATGGTACACTTGGGTTTCCCTCAGTTTATTCTATATTTTGTCCCATCAAACTTACTGATAGATATATATGCATCACCTTTCCTATCTCTATTTTTTTGTGTATGTTTGTTTTTTACAGCCTGCTAAAATTGAGATACTGGTCTGTTCTCAGTAATTTTATTTACTAATTTATCAGTAATTTTGGTTCCGGTTTGGGGGGGGGACCTTGATGTAGTGAGACGGGGGGAGAAGGCCAAATGCGGGCGATAGGGGAGAAATTGGGGGGGGAACCAAACCCGGAGGACGCCATAATGACTGGCTTTCACCACCACGCCTTGGATCTCTTTCGTAGTGGCATTTGCTTTACCGTTGTTGAGTACCGTTATACCGTTACAGATGCACATTCCATAGAAAGCTCTACTTTCTACTTCAACGGGCAAGTGCGTTGCCCTGCAGCCTGCTTCTTATTGTTGCTCTTCCTCTTGGCGTTCATCTTTCCAAACTTGTGTAGGATTATTGTTGCCCTTATGCGGTACCGTTAGCTATACTTTCTTCTCCTCCATATCTATATCTTTTCTACTTGCCCACCAAAGTACGTCCTAAAAATGTAATGGGTGGGAGATTACTTGAAAATTAATAAACGGGGGCGTTGGAATGAAAATGCCCTTGGTGGAAATTTTTGAAAAATTAATTAGCGGGTGGGGGGAGGTCCTCTATTAGGCAACCAAGAGTTACTTAGAGCAGTGTTATTGACAGTAGCAACAATGCGATAAGTTCACGTTTCTTACAACTGTATAATTGCCATGCCATCGCAACACTGGGATTCGTTCTGGAGCAATAAAATGGACTTAGGCGTAACATATAAGTAGACTGTAAACGTTTTTTTTGAATAAATCTTTCTAAAACCAAGGACCATAATGTAAAACTCGACACCTTCGGTAACAATTGCTCTATTTAAATTTAAGGACCTAAAATTGGTGACGTTAACTGTCGATGCTTGGGGGAAGCAAGTGCTTCATTATTCTCGAACGGTACGATATGTTATTCTTCGTAAAGTTGAGAGAAAGAGTTCTGAAGAGTGGTTTTCCCACCTCGTCAGTGCAAGGTATCGTAATAAAACCGTTTAGGCACAGACTCTACACAGCCTATAAATTGAAGGAAGACAGTATCTGCCCCCAAAGGGTTCAACCAATGACAAGCATTGATATAGTGCCTTCAACATTCATGAGAAGTGATGTAAGCAATGCTGAGCACATACTGCATACCCTTATAGCAGAACCCTTTAAATAGTAAGGAGGAGCAATTGCTATATAATATATTTATTGCTTCTTGAAAACTGGTTTGTTCGAGTGCTACTGAGTTATGTGAATGCAATACCATGCCAATTATATGGGACAATAAAGAAGTAGAATTTACTGAAAGCGTCACTCCGAATTGGGTAGTTTTAGAGCCCCCCTCCCCCTTTGTGTAGGATGTGAAGAACAATTCTGTGGTAAATACTGAGCCGACGTGGTGTAGTGGATAGTTCACTTGTCTTCTATGCTAGAGGGTAGGGGTTCGATTCTCCGAATGGCCGTTGTTGACGACAGAAAGGACATCCGGTCTTAAAGTGCTCTATGCTTCAGCAAAAGTCCCATATATATGGGCGTTGCCCTTGCCCCTGTTTAAGGGGAGTACAAGGCGTAAAAAGCGATTTTAAAAAATACTCAGGTGAGATAGTAACGAACAAGGCGTAAAAGCACCTAAATGCCAGTTAATAAAAGAAAGGACATTTCAGTACTTTGCATTGACGTCCACACCCCTTCCCTGTTCCTTCACTTCTACCCGATACTGGATGTACACCAACCCTACCCGCAGTTATGCGGGACACCTGATTGATGTGAATGACCTAAAGTGGTTCGTGCATATTATCTTGTAGTATGAATAAAACGTCATTGTAAATAATCGTTTTCGATATATACTAACGTTTTCTTCTTTAGTTGTATCTTTGCTGGTATTCTTAGTGCAACCCTCCTTTCGGTGCCAGCCTGTGTACAAACAAATAATTGAACATAAACTATGTTGTGCCTGACTGTTGCCAAATAGGTTTCTTGCTTTCAAGCTTGATAAAGTTTTACTCTGACCTGTTGGGACATAACACGAATTTTCTTACAGTTTTGTAAACATAAACTGATGAACGTTTTCTCTCTTAAAAACACACACTTCAACAAGGGTAAAAGCTTGAAATATTTTATCTTTAATGTGCTAGACCTGTTTTTTTATTCGTTGATGACTGCAAGCAGGGATGAATGTAAGTTTGATCATTTCGTTTTCTCACTTCTGCTGTTGACTAGGTTGCTTATTGATGGCCAATTTTACAGTTAAATTGCGAGCGATTACTGTAAGAAATAGCTGCGTTGACAAAATATGGGATGATATCTTCCGTTAATTGTGGGGAAGATAGGCTGAATTCAGGTTGTAATGTATAGTTGTACCCAGTGGCTGACATTTGGGAAAAGATGGGATGCTGTCGCTCAACTATGTGATGTAGTATCTGTTCTCATTGATGACAGATTCTTTCCATAGTCCGCGAGAGGCGGTCCTACTGGGCGGTTGAGCCTGCCTCATGGCTTACTTCTCTGCCCGTTAGCCTAATGTGAGGGGCGTTGCCTTTTGACTCCTGAGCTGCTCTTTATTCATTGTGCAAGAGGACTCGACTAGGATTACACAAGAGTTTTCCTCAATATTGGAGGGGGGGGCAATATTCAGACTGGTGGGAAAGAAAGCTGCTCGCAATTTTCGTGGATACTTTCAACATTTTTGTAGTATGTTATTATGTATACTGTAGAGAGAATACAACAAGGTTGAAATCTGTATTTCGTATCAATATATTTAGTGAACTGATATATTCAGCAATGTTTTTTTTTTCATGTGTAGAGTCATGAGATGAAAGAATGCGTTACCCGTTTCCCGACTGCTGACCCCTCCTGACCCCTGAACCACATTTTTGTTTTAGTCCTAATGGATCCCTCTCACACTTTTCATTTTCACCTACTCGTACGTGGCAGTCATCGTACCCCCCACTCTTCCCATGCTGCTTGATTCCTGCTTCTGCTAATGCCCTCTTCTGAAATGTCTAACAAGTCGTTAATTATAATCTCGTTACGATTTTCCTACCTTTTATCATCTGCAATGTCAACGCAAACGTTATACTGCCAGCACGGATATTAGGGAGGTTTAGATCCACGACGAGTACGAGTACGAGAACGAGTTCTTTGCGGGGGGTGAAAAAGATGTACTTGAGTTGTATTTTTGTTCGATTATCCGGATTTTTCAATTTTTCGGGAAAATACTTTAGCTGTTTGGTTTTGACCGTTTGGACAATCGAAGATGCACTGTATAACTGTATCACAGTGTTAACCCTATCAACAAAAGCCCGTATACAAAACATCGCTTTCAAATCTCATACCAACTGTAAGAAACGGCCGTTTGAATTTGCAAAAGTCCTTAAGTAAACACTGTCAATTTCGCTCAGTTCATAAAATTATAAACTGGGTTCAAATAAAAAGGTTTTGGTAGGCGTTATTCAAAGTTTGCAAGCGCTTATCCTGAAGTTTGTTCAAGATATCGTTCTAAAATTTGGACAGTTTATCTACGTCAACAAGAAGAATGTAACCAGAGCAAAATATTATCAAACTTCTGATATTCATGAAATTGTGACGTCACACTTTAGTACTCAATTACACACTGGCGTGCAAGAGAAGGTACTAGGAAACGAGGAAGACGACCTACACGATGTGAAGACGAGATCAAATAGCAGGACACAAACTGTAGGAGAACAGAAAAAGACAGCTGCTGCCGCTGCTGCTGATGATGATGATGATGATGATGATGATATTCTTAAAGTAACCATATTTTTCTAAATCGATATCGTTTCAGCGAAACAAAGTGAAAATGGAATATCATGCATTTAGGAAGAAATGGTGGAACAAATTGCACGTTAGTATGTTATCACCAGCAACATTTCCAAAATGCTACTGCCAAAAAACGAAGCACAATTATTTGCGATGCAGTCGATAATTTTCTTATACAATACTTAAATATTGGGTAATCCAGGCAGTCCAAATTCTGATTGGCTCTTTTAAAAATGCAGTTGGGTATACTCCTTCACACATTTCATTTTGGTCATTCTGACGGTAGTACTCTGAGGAGTGACAGACAAAAAAAGCTTTTAAGTACATAATGTTTTCTCTATTTGGTGCAATATACTGCTCAGTTCATAAAATTATGAACTGGGTGCAAATAATAAGATTCTGTTAAGTATGATTGAAACTTTGAAAGGTTGTGACGATTGCTAAAGATATAACTCTTAAAGTTGGACAGATTATAAACATCAAAAAGACAGATGTAACGAGTGCTAAATATTACCAAAGTTCTGATATCTAAATTATCAAATCATTGAAATATGTCATACTTAAGTACTCTATGCGTTTATCTTAATAGAAAAAATGGTTGTAAGAATGTTCAAACTCAGTGTAACGGGCTGCAGCCGTTTGGAATATTTGCCACGTTAGACTACCGGGGTCTTGACTGAGAGATGAGGATTCGTTTTTGCAATTATCTTTATCCTCAAACTCACGTGAAAACTACAATTGCAAATAAATGCAAACTATATATTACCTAATCGTATAATACACGTTTGCAGCCTATTTTCGCAAACGTTTGGAGCTGTTCTTAAATTGGAATAATATCAATTGCCAAAAACCCAACAATAACAACAACAAGAAAAGAAGGATAGATGAAACCTCAATGCTTCCTTGTGGCAATCGTCGCAGCGTAAACGGCGGATTTAAGAGAATACGAAGCTTCTTTAAGGTATTCTGCTATTTCTGACGATCTCGTTTAACTCGCAGCTTTACTGTATACTGAAATCCGCATACCCCGTAAATTGTTTGTATTCAACTATAACCGTTCTCGCATGTTACGGTCGCATCTCTGTTCAATCGCAAGATCTTGACTGAGAGTAAAAACCTAAAACTCTTTCTTACGTATCGAAGGTAGAGCGAATGAATGAAAGGTGTGTCGCGACATGTGCGCATGCGCGAGTAGTCGTGTCATGACACCAGCTTCACTCAGAATCGTCCTATCTTATTATTCACGATATTGTTTAGCTTTATCTCTCATGTTCATAACTCAGTTTTACGTAAAGGCTTATTTTAAGACGTTGTTAGTTGATAATAAAACAGAATTCGATCTCAGTCAGAATTTCGACGTCGAATCGACATGGAATCATCGGCATCTCTCACCTTAAATCGACATCGCTTGGTCATTCATTATATAATAAAGAATAATCAGGTGGGGAAAACCCAAATTGTCCCCTTCGTTATCACAACTACAGTGTATGCGTCTGAAAACTCAATTTACCCTAATTTTACCCTTATTACAACACCCCCCAACCCTTCATGATTAATTGAAACCCAAACTCTTCCTTTTCAACATTTCACACATGGGTGTGCACATGGACTCCGGTTGAGAGGCAATGACCTACACAGATATCAGAACAGGCTGGATAAGCAGAGGTTGTCCAAAGATAGTTTACAAAAGTATCTGCATGTGGTTGTTGCT
Source organism: Alatinidae sp. Z8VKAUB7J3 (assembly GCA_010016025.2). Lineage (NCBI taxonomy): Eukaryota > Metazoa > Cnidaria > Cubozoa > Carybdeida > Alatinidae > Alatinidae sp. Z8VKAUB7J3. The sequence goes on along the minus strand of JAAAKM020006971.1, from coordinate 143,026,766 downwards.
TTGGAAAGCCTTGTTTCTATTTTCAAATCACCCTAATTAATAGAATTGTTACATTTTTATTATCATTCAAAATAAATTACACCATCATG
>JAAAKM020006971.1:143003471-143026577 GCA_010016025.2 Alatinidae sp. Z8VKAUB7J3 | reverse complement strand
GTTTCTATTTTCAAATCACCCTAATTAATAGAATTGTTACATTTTTATTATCATTCAAAATAAATTACACCATCATGCTATGATCGACGGATGGTTAGACCACGATCACGTGTTAGTAATGGGAACAAAAGGGACAGGGCTCGTTATGGCATATTGAGGTTTCAGAACGTCACATCAGCACAATTCGCAAGCAGTGCTATGGGTAAATCACTTGAAATAACAAGCATAACTTTGTCTAGGCTCTTAGGTCACAACGAACATCAAAAACAGCAATATTATAAGGTCCAACTGTGCCTATGACAATAGCAGGTGACTGAACAGGCTGGACAGTGCCTGTGACAATAGTATGATACTGAACGGTCCTTATGCTAATAATATGAGGTTGAACAGTACCTATGCTAATAATATGAGGCTGAACAGTACCTACGCTAATAATATGAGGTTGAACAGTACCTATGCTAATAATATGAGGCTGAACAGTACCTACGCTAATAATATGAGGCTGGACAGTGCCTGTGACAATAGTATGATGCTGAACGGTCCTTATGCTAATAATATGAGGCTGAACAATACCTATGCTACTAATATGAGGCTGAACAATACCTATGCTAATAATATGAGGCTGAACAGTGCCTATGAAAATAGTATGATGTTGAGCAGTACCCATGCCAATTGTCTGATGCTGGACAGTACCTATGCCAATATTATAAGGCTGAATAGTACTCATGCTAATAGCATGATGCTGATCTGTGCCTATGCCGATAATATGAGGCTGAACAGTGCCTATGCCAATGGTATGAGGTAACGTCTGTCACATTGTCTGACTAGAGAAACGCTTACAAAAAGATGTTACATATATTACACGCTTTAAGTGTTTTGCTAGAAAGGTCGTACAGAAAAGAAATATTGTCATAACACAACAACAGAATCTCTTAAACTCTAAACATAACACTTTACATTGATTTATTGTAATATATACCACGAATATGTTATTACTATTGACCCCCCAAGTGTTTGGTATCTCTTGGGTGCAAAATAACAATTGATGTCAACAGGCAATTAAACCTTTGAAAAATGCATATGGAAATTTAGCACAAATTCATCGGATAGCCTCGTTACATATTTGCAGGGCCTATTTTTATGTATTTTCAACAGCTCATCGATTGAGATTAATAGATGGGGAGTTTAGAGGGTCTACACCCCAATGGTAAACACGTAAGAATGTTTTGAACATCTGGGATGTAGCAGTCTTAGTAATCACTGTAGTGTCGATTTGATTTCATATAATACAGTGTATAAACGCATTTCCGAGCTCTTTAATTAGTCTCCGAAATCGTTAAGAAATACCAAAAGAGAATCGGTCCTAAGATGGAGCCCTGAGGAACACCACAAGTTAGAATACGGCGTTCTAAAAGTTCTTAACTAAGCCTAACAACTTGTGAATACTGGAACAGATAATCTGCAAACCAAGTAAGCGCTAATCCATTAATTCCTTCCGACTTCATTTTATCAAGAAGCCTACCTTGGTCGACAGTGTCGACAGTGTCGAACGCTTAAAATAAGTGCACATACTTTTATTTTTTTTATTATCAGTTTATTATCAGATCTTCAGAGAGATGTGCAAAAAGATGTGTTGCAAGTTTGAGGAATTGCTTGCTTTGGCAATAAAATTGCTTTTCAGTCAATACTTTTTCGTTCCAGATAGTCCATGACTTTGTGAGGGACGAACCTTTCCAGAATTGTAAAGATTATCTGAGAAATATATGTCGCCCTGTAGTTGCTTATATCTGTAGTAGAACCACCCTTGTGAACTGTTACCATTTATCAATTTTTTCAATCCGTTGGTACTTGCCCAATCACAAGAGATACTTTCATACAGTATGAGGTCGTTCTGGCGATTTTATGTGTTCAGTCTTGAAGCATTCCCGGCGGGAGATCGTCAATGTCGCTCTATTTGTTCCGTTTCATTTTTGTTAACACGTCTTTAAAGAATGATGACTTACAGATACCCCTACAGTGACAGGTGGTGCTATTTCTCGTACTTACTATCTCTGTTGATTTCAAGACAACATCGCAGATAAGAAAAATTAGTCCATTCAAAGATTTTGCTACGGGTTGACTTTAGCGTTGTAACTTTCCGATGGAATGCAGTCCTACGATGTCTTCCCATGAAACCTTGATTTTCTTATTTCCCAAGACATGCTTGGATTTTTTTTGCTGTCGGTCAACAGTATTGATGATACATGTCAGGAGTAACGTCCCCAAGTCCAGATAGGGGGGGGTGGATATTATAAAATATTTGGGGTATTTTATCGCAATCGATAATTAATCAGAGAAAAGTTTACCTCTTCTGGCATTATAATTTGATGAAGAATTCCCTTTTCTTTTTTGTTTGAGTATTCTCTTTTTTCTCTTTGCCAGAGAAAAACATTACTTGCCAAAAATAGAGGGTCCCACCTTGCCCCCATCTTCCATCTTACCTACACCCTATCCCTACCCTACCCCACGGGTGCCGCCACCGCACGTTTCGTTTTTCCGTGAATTTTACTTGTACAACTGAACAAATATCAAGGGATGAACGCTTTAACCTTCCGAGGATCTCGTTAATGACATTCTTATCATGAACAAGGAGTGAACTGCAAATTTCTAAATTCACTAAAAAAAAGTCTCTATGAATTTGTAACCATATTCCATTAGATGTAAGAACGTTGATCGAGCTGTTAAGTGATCATATTTTAAAAGGTACCAAAAAGCTCGTTATATCTAATGTAAATAACCAAAAATGAAATTTTAAGTTGATAAATATGAATCCACTGTGATATTTCCTCTACTCATAAATTAATTGAATGAGAGAATATAATTTGAGTTAGAGGTTTAAAGGGTATTTATTTATTTGTTGCCAGGAGAGACCGTTCTATAAGAAAGGCTTATGATTTAATTATCAGGAAGGAAATGTTTGATAAATGATGTCGCTGTTTTTTATGCGAAGTGTCACAACATCAACAATCTAAATACCCATTAAATTGACAGAAGCTAATAGCAATTTGATCTGTAGCCTACATTTCAGATGGAGGTGATTTCTTTTTTGAGGTGTGTGAAGTTGACTTTATTTTCGTCTAAAGCTTACAATGGATTCTCGTGACATTTGTCGTCTTTACACAGAACTATCAGGCCCACAGCCAACGGTGACTATCAGGGAGTGGCCAAAGACCAATCAGTGATCTATTGATTTTTACAGGCAAAGTTTTAAAGAAGGCAGAACCCCCTAATACCCAATTTTGGTTCTCTACAAACGTCTTTGCTGCTATGAGCACCTGATCCTACTGCTGGTCAGCAAAACAACAGAAAACAAAGAACAATGACCAAACATGACAATGACATGACAATGACTCTAAACATGGCAATGGCTCCAAACATGACAATGACATAACAATGACTCCAAAGATGACAATGACTCCAAACATGACAATTATTTTTTGTTGCACTTGCAATAGTAAGTTGGCGAGATGTCGCTATACCCTTTCGATGAAAGTTTTAAATCTTCAACTGCCAAGAAGCAATTGTTAAGGAGGTTATTTCAAGGATAGATAAATTTATGGAACAAGCATCGGACAATTTTGAAATAAACAGAGTTCTTTGTAGTAAGTGAGTAAGTTTACGATGTGCTGGTATCCTATTTGGTCAAACTACTTCGTAACTGACGAATCCACTGTAAAAGCAGATTTTAATATACATTCATTGTATTTCATCTGCAATATTTTGATTTTGAGAAATAAAGTTTGAAAATTAAAACATTTTTGTAATTTTATTAAGAATGTTAGTTCAAAAGTATGTTAGTTTCTTACTGGTAATGCGTACTTCTGGCGAGTTTGTTCAAAATCAGCTTGGAAGTTGCTAGAAACAATGCATAGTTCTTCTTCCATATACTCTAAGGGGAAATTTGCAAGACATTTGTTTGTTCTTCGAGTTTTTACGTTCCTCTCTCCCGCAAAACTATTTAACGACCACTACAACGTCTTTAGGGGCCGCACATGGCATATGGCCGCAGGTAACAAATGAATGTTCTAGGGAATTACTGTATTGAGAGCTTTATTAGTTTTAAATTACGTAGTAGTAGACAGAGGTCCCTTAAAAATATTCTGTTGCGCATTTATAGAGAAGCGCGCTTATACGTTATATGACCGATTAGATAACGTTGACATTAAATATAATGGTGATGATTTAGGTTGCTATTTCTATTGCTGCTGATGGTCAAAGATGATAATGATTATGATTAAGGTGATAATTATAATGGTGATGATGATAATGATGGTCATGGTGATGGTAATGATCGTGATTATTTAGATGATGCTCGCGGCTATTGTGGTGATTATCATGCTCTCTAATGTGACAAAAGTACGCAAATCCGTACCGCGTAGGAGCATTAGATTCAACAGACCTGGGGTATAAACATGGGTCTGATCAGAGGATTGGGTCAAAATAAGATCTGAAACTGAAACTGAAACTTTTGATTCATTCACTTATTTTACAGGAGTGACAACATGTGCTCATTTAGACGACACTTGAAATTTAGTATAGGCCTACACATTATCAATGACATTGTAAAGTCTAAAGAGGCACAACAACGTCCTGAAATTTATAGACAAACACCATGAACATTTGAAAAAGAAAGACACGTAAGAGCCTATGGAAAGTAAACCGTCCATAACCATGTGAAGACGAGAAGGTAACAGCGAGTGTATACTTTATGGTAAATATGAATATCAAGGTTTACAATTCATTTGATTCCCGCTCATACAACCTTATCCATATGAACAGAAAGCGATGCACCTCCAAACTGAAATCCATAAAACATGGCTCCAAATATTACAAAACTCTTTGTTCAAGTGTATTTGTCAATGCTCTCTCTAGCTCGTAAATGCTTTCTCCTTACTTCTCATTATTTTGAAACGTACCTACATTTCTACTCTATGTAAATCAGACAACGAATTTCTACATTACAATTGATATCCAAGTTTGATCATTTGACCTTCCGAGAGATTTTGGTGATTCCTTGTATTTATGGAAAAAGTATAACATATAGTATATTATTATTTCTCAGATCAAACTCAAATATTTCCTAAGATACTTTCTACTCAGTATAAATAGTTTAGCAGCCGTTGCATTTAGCGATCGTTCAAGATACACAAGGTTCACTGTTTGATACCTTATGTTCACTTCTAAACCAACGAACAGTATCGTCTTCTACCTGCTGATTGCAATCATGCGAAACGAAGTTTGAACTTCTCCAGCCGCTTTTACAAATCTCTTCCCCGAGACCACCCGAAAGGGCATTGAATGTTTTGTCGTAGATTCATGGCCATAAGCGATTTGAAAATGGAACCATTATAGTTCAGAGTAGATATCAATACTTGTACTTCTGATATTGTGGATACAGTCATCCTAGTATACAGGATAATATTTCTATATATCTTATTGGAAGGCGCTTGATACGATGGCACATTGGATTTCAATTCGACCCTTGAGCCTTCTACTTCAAAATGTTACAAAGTCAGTTGTCTAGACCAGGATCAACTGATCGGAACTTTTGAACTTGATTCATACAAGTGATAAACCATAATCGGAAGTATCTCCTTAGGTTCTTCGATGGAAAGTAATCAAGTAAACGTGGAAACACAGATGGACGATGCTGAAGAGAAGGAAACATGTTGTTCGCCATTAAAGAAAAAGCTATGCGGCTGTATACATGTAAACAAGAAGCTACTTGTTTGTAAAGGATTTTACTTCTTCTTTTGGTCTGCTGTTGGATCCTTTTTTCCATTACTAGGAGTTTATTTTAAGCAATTAGGAATGACACCAACGCAAAGTGGATTGCTGGTTGGATGCCGGCCGTTGATAGAATTTATAAGTGCACCCAGTCTTGGCTCCTTAGCAGATAGATTTAATCAAAGAAAACTTATGTTATTATTCAATCTAATTTGTTGGATATGTTTTGTGTTTCCTTTTGCTTTTATAAAGCCATCAGATAATACATGTCATCGTTTTAAGTTACTATCAAAAAATATAACGGAATTGACTTCGCAAGAAACGAGTGAAGTGAAAGAATTTCTGCAGCCAAATACACCGAATGAACCTCAGATTCTTCCTCATCGTAAAAGTGTTGTGGCTCTTAGCGAGGAAAGTGTTCATCAAGTATTCCTGGTGTTTTTGTTCTTGACACTTGTCGGAGAGTTCTTTGCTAGCCCTGCCACAACATTAGCTGACACGGCGACCTTGAATTATTTAGGTGAAAACAAGGAGAAGTATGGAAGGCAACGAATGTTTGGGAGCTTGGGTTGGGGATCTGCCATGCTTATCGTGGGTTTCGTCATCGAATACATGCCGCCTTACAGTGTTTGTGGTGACTTGATGGGAAGTGATTATACTTACGGATTTTACTTTTTTGTAGCATTTATGACTTGTGCTTTCCTTGTTGCTACAAAATTTTCATTCAAAGACTCAGACGCCGATTTGGAGGTGTTGTCTGGAACTGCAAAGGACGTCATCAAAATTTTCTTAGCTCCAACAAACGTCGTAGTAGTGTTTACAGCTTTTTATGCAGGACTTGGTATGGGATTGGCACGTGTATTTCTTTTTTGGCATCTAGAAGACTTAGGGGCACCGCCTACGTTATTTGGTGTCTCGTCAGCAACAGATCATCTAAGCGAAACTGTTACGTACTTTTTCACAGAACTAGTGATCCATTACATTGGACATATCGAAGTCCTTTGCCTTGGTTTACTTGCTAACTTTATCCGATTCATATGCATATCTTACTTGCTAAACCCTTGGCTGATTTTACCATTAGACGTGCTGCAAGGTTTTGCTCATGCAGGAGTGTGGGCTTCTTTGACTAGCTATATGGGTAGAGTTGCTCCAAAGGGCTACAAAGCAGCAGTACAAGGTGTTCTCCAAGGCTTCTATTACGGTCTTGGTCGTGCGGTGGGAGCGATAGGAGGAGGAATATTTATTCATGCATTTGGGACAAATAAAACATTTCTTTTATATGGCATGGGCTCTGCTCCCGCTATATTGCTTCTTTATATCTCCACTAAATTAATAAATAAGCGAAAGCAAGAACGAGAACAGACTGGTGAACCACATGTTGTCGAAGAAGGCAAAAATACTTCTGGGGACGATGTCAAACCCGGATATGTCTCGGATGCCGAGGAGCCATTGCTGACAAGCGATAAAAAAACCAACTTAAACGATCTTTCTAGCAAAAAGACAGTGTCTGAAGACCTTACTAGCGATAAAATAGATGTTAGTGATCCTACTAGCAAAAGAACATTATCTGATGATCTTACTAGTAAAGGCGCCGCGTCTGATGATACCTCTAATGACAATATACAAACTGATGATCAAAACGATCAAACAGGTCAGGTAGGTGCAGGCAGCAAAAGTGGCTTGAGCGAATAAAACGACTGGTACAAAATCATTGTAAAAATTGGCTGTAAGCAAATTGTAGAAAAATATGTAATTTTTAGAATTTGTAGCATAATGTTTTATATTATAACACAATTAAATGAAAAAAACGTTTTATGTAATTGGGATAGCATTTATATTCTCTAAAAAATAGTTGTCTAAATAACTAATTACTGAAAATAATAATCAATACAGATTAATTTATTAAGTGCGAGTTGTCTCAAAATGTATATTTTCCATTGCTCATAGGTTTCATGTGGCACTACAGTTTCTTTCGTGTTATTTGAATGAGAAGGGTATCATATATGATAACTGTAGACTGGTTATAGCAACACACATAAAAACATTAGCCCGTTAGTTATTTACTCTGTCTCTCTGCTTTTAAGCGGTGAACCTTTTTACACCCATGCAACCTCCCATTTTATCTATTGAGCAATATGTCATATCACATCTGTTATAAAAGAAGCAACTTTACTTCTTAAGCCTGCTCAGAAAGACCTCACTGTATACATTCCGTATATTTCATAACAATGAAAAGGTGATGACTATGTCCATATCAAAGAAATTGGTCAGGGTAAAGAGCAGCCACCCGCTTCTCCCTTACAGAAGCAAAAGAATCCATGCCCTATTAGTGGAGCAGCATGCTTACCTGTCCGCTGTGTCATAATTCTTCCGTGTGATTCTTTTTTTCCAAGGATATTGGTAACGAAATAGATTTGCCGCTAGATATGATCCATTTCTGATCTTAAGTTATTGTGTGTAAAATTTCCCTCGATAAACATTCTGCTATGCACGGGTGTGGGAAAAAAATGGCCATGGTGGAAATAATAGGCATGGATTCTTCTGCTTATGTAGGCGACACTCTGTGCCACTTTATGAAATATAAATGAAAGCTTCATGATTACATCAACTGCGATGCAGAGGCCACAATTAGGAACCAGGAAAGTTTGAGATAAACCTTTATATGATACTGAGTATCGGGTACTTACAAAGTACTGAATATTTTGCAGATGAAATATTGTACTTTATTTTAATGGTACGAAGAGTTACTGATGATTGTTAAGCGTACTTGTAAACTGTGGATAGATCGCAGTCTTCTTCTTCTTAACAGTGATTCATTGGTCCGAGTCTCATTTTCAAAACATGGGATCACATGTTTATGAAGTCGCCACGATGGAAGTGAGTGTAGGGGGTAAACGCTCGACTGTTCTCAAATCATAGGCACTATGGTTATTTGTGATGGAGAGGAATCTACAAATTAGGATTTTTGACGATATCATAAATATATAGTCCTATATCAAACTGCACGAGGGACGTTCTACTCACTTTATCTTACGTGTTACAGCAGATTACAGTAATTATGGGCTAATTGTTCCTAGCCAGAACCAACTCATAGTGATATCCAAGTCTTTGCACAAAATTTACAAAAGTTTTAGTAAATCTTTTGTCGACTATTCTAGTATGTTCAGTACCTTGCGAGCGTTCTTCTGCATAATGGCCGGTCTAGTTTACTCTGCATTGGAGGTAATACGACAACTGTAATCAAGCGCTGTCTTCTTGAACATAAGGCTATACGGTAACAACACCCGGTCTATTCTAAGCTATTTTCCCTAAGAGAATATGGAGACAGAGCAGATGGTAACCATGTTCTGTGTTATCTAACTTAGTTTCCGCAGTCATTCCTTTCCGTATCTTTGATTTCTCTTTAAATGTAAAGAGTAAACTATTATTCACCGTACCGTCTACTTTGTTCCCTTAACTGAATATATCTTCGATTATAAGGGGGAGTATGGATAATTTCTAAATAAATCTTTCTTCGTTGTCCCTTTTTTCATGGGAAACATTTCCATTAATATTGTAACCATTCGATGCGACATTTTCTCTCGGATCTACTTACAGTAACCGGCTCTAAGATGATGCTACATTTGGTTTTTTCAAATGTTTTGACGGTTTCTTTTGAAGATACTGCACCTCCTCCTCAGGTGCCATGACAAGGTTAATTGAATAGGCCTAGCGAGAAAACGAACTCTTTTTGTCTGCATAGTAAAGGTTTTCTTGCTTTTATGTTGACTGACTCCACAGACAGATATTGTTTACAAATATATATGCTTATGTATAAGAATTCATGTGTATGCATGTGTGTGTGTTTGTGTTTGCGTGTGTTATGTTTGATGGAATGTATGGTGTATTAGTACCGAATATTAGAAATATGGAATGTTCTAAGTGCAAAGTTGCATCCTCTAGAGATCATGTACAGGAGCTGGAAATATTGTATTTAGCGTCAGATGCTAGTTAAACAGACTATTACATGAGATATTTTAACAAGTAAATCTTGCAATGTCAGGATTCCAGATAAAATGTCCTCTGAGGTATCCTACCTAACAAAAAGGCCCTTAATACTTTACATTTTGACCAATGCCAATAGCGAGTGCACGCGTCACGTGAATACCAGTGCTTACGCTATCCTAGACCTTTCAGATTATATTTCCACAACCAGCTGTACTCGAAAGCCATATTGATCAAGAAAATCTAAGAGCTTCTAATGTGTAACAGCTGCAACGATGCTTGCTTAGAAATAGAATTTACACAGTCGAGTAATTATGTTGATCAATCAAATTTTATGAACCATATACTTGAGTTAAATCACACTTGCGCGAGAATCGCCAAGAAACTCCTGCAGCAAAGCGAATGCCTGCTCCCAAATCCCGTTTAATTCTCTTTACCAGAATATAAACACGCCAGCAAAAATACAGGTACTCAGAGATAGACCAGCATACAAATGTCAGCTTCTCACGTCTGAAATTGTTCTTTACCTTGCTTGAAGGCGTGCAGCATTGCTTTTTCGACGCTGCAAAATCATCTACACTTTGTCTGATGTGGTAATTTTAGTGAGTTCAAAAATTGGTACCCTTAGGCTAGTGTAAACGTCAAAACTATAATAGTCAGGGTTTTTTGTCGTTTAACTGTGAGTCCGCTATTTGTGGTAGATTATGGATACATGGAGAGGCATACCTTAGTGGCCTTCAAAGCTGGAGATCCCCTATCAACGTGATTAGTCTTCCAACAGCCACATATCTTCCAAATGCATTTCATCAGCTAAAAACCCACCGTGGCGTGATGCGGACACATGAACAACATTTTGTTTGATTGGTATTTTATGCATTTTTATCAAATTATATTTTATTTGGGTCGTTGTTTGCTGAAACATCGTTATTTTGGTGTTTTTACCCCCGGTTTTGGCAAAAATAGGAACCAAAGGACCCGTAAGATCTCCCGAAAGCAATCTGGGATGTTGGTGACACATTTACAATACATGCTCAGTCATACTGTGGTAACATTTACTCCATTCAGATCTTTTATATGTCTACATGTGTTGAAAACTGTTAAATATAGCAAATAGTTCAATATGCCTATTTTGGAGTCTAATTATAGAATTGCCCCAAGATTGCCCCAAATTGAGAAAAATTTTGAAAACAAGTTTTCTGCGATCGTTTACCAGATAATTTATCTTTCATATGCAAGAAAAATAAGCTCGAAAGCTGTATTCAATGGGAAGTTATTCCATTTTACATTTTTGGCCTACGCTAATTTTGACGTATTTTCAAGTTGAGAGTCCGGGTATTCAAGTAGTCCGTGCCATCGGTTAATACCAAATATATAGAAAAAAAATGAAAAAAATGCTTTGTTTTCCAAAACGAGACATTTCTGTGCTGCAAAAACGACAGCTAACCAAAAAAATGTAAATTCAGATTCAGATTTAGCGCCCCCAAATTAGTCAAGTAGATGTTTGCAGTCTCAATACTATTTCAAATATTTTTAGTTGTTCACCGGATTAATTAACTAAAAAGTGGTTAGGCCTACTTGTTAACTTCTGTTGCTACGCCCAACATCTTCATGTGAATCGGATTCTGATTTAGAGATCGACGGTTTTCTTTGAAAGTAATTAATCATCAAATAGTCCTCTCACTGAATAATTAAGACTGTTCAGAGTATGAAACTGTATTCTCCTTTAAAGGACGTTTCAAAGATTTTTGTAAGTGTTGAGGTGGACAAAGCACGTAGCGAGGTGGTTCTCTTGGTGCACAGATGAAAGTTTTTAAATCATATTTGGATGATGTTTATTAATTATTTTAAACCTCTAAGATTTACTCAACATCATTTTGAATACAGTATTAATAAAGTGGATATTTTTATGTCACCCAAATTCCCTTCTAATTTTCTCTCGATGTTAAAGTAACTGTATAATAGTATGAAGTACCGCAATGTATCTTCACTGCATAATAATCTCCTTAGCAATCCCCTGATAGGACAAACCTAGGAGGTAAACGCGGTTTATTGATATTAATTGATACATAAATATGTTGTTCTGTATGTAAAATTTGTGCATCACCAGTTTGGAAATTAGTTTCGAAAACGTGAAAGAATAAATCACATTTCTACTGAGATTAATATGTAATATATATTTATTTACAAATTATGGAGATTAATATTTCTAAACGTAGTAGACATCCTTCTTTCTTTGTTCTTGGCACCTAATTGGATTTCTAAAGGCAGAATTCTCACTTACGCCATGAGTTTCTTTGCCCGCTTTGCTATTCTCTGGAATTTCATATTTTGTTCTGGCTTGGTTTACGGTTTTTAGTAATAGGTTTCTTCTAGCTAGTCTTTCACTTCAATTGCCTGCATTATTATTGCAATCCTTTCTAGCCGCCATAATCCGGCGGATGGTTCACTTCCCCTCTACGTTAGATGGTCAGGGCTCGATTATGCGAATTGTCATCGGTGATGACACAAAGAACAACCGGTCGTAATGTGCTCTAAGCTCCAACAAAAGTTACCTATGTGTGAACACCGCCCTAGCCCCTGCAAAGGCGTAAAACCGCAGGATCTACATGCAGTAACTACATGCATTTAAACCTTGTTACGAACGATCTCTTCAAAAAAGCCCCAAACAATCAAACAATTTCCAGGCAAGTGTCAAGTCTATTGACGGTAATTTTTTCCAGATATCTCATTTATTGCTCGCCACACTTTTCTCAAAGACAAATGACGTTGCATTCGCTTGATATGGTACTGTGGTCTAGATATGCATATTCCTCAGCTGCTTGCTTCTACCATATAGTAGTATATGATCTACCCGTTGTCTTACTGGACTTGTACATAGATTAAGCATATCATCGGTTAGGATCTCAGAATTTATGACAATCGTGGAAAATACATCAGTGGCACAAGAGAAAGAAACTTGAATATTGCGATGAGTAACGGATTCATTCTGCTAAACGTTTTCGCCATACACTGATCACAGCAATCGTATATATCGAAAAACAAACTCGGCAATAGGATAGCATTTGATTGAAAAGACATCATATGCTGACAACTAACAAGAGGATTCGTTTCGGGTATTAGCCAAAGTCTGATCTCCCTTTCATCTTGCCACATTGGAAGCCGCATTTATCAAAACAAAGAAGCCTGTACTCTGCCGACAAAAGCAATTTGTCTAAAGTTTAGGCCTTTTTCAATAACATGAGTGGCAGAAAAGATGTCGCTCCCGTGACTGTTATTTTGTACGACGTGTTTTGGTATTCTCGTTTCCATACGATCGCTATGATCAATGTGTGGTGAAAACATTTAGCAAAAAGTATCCGTTACTTAACGGAATATTCAAATTTTAAACCACTAACCACCTTTTCAAGAAAGAACTTTGCTAGCGAAGTGATCTCTCACACAGGGTGAAGTTACCTATCTACGAGATTATATTTCTCTACGATCAACATGGCCATTCGATATAGTAGATAATGTATGTACTTTATACAGAAATAAGAAGCACTCACCTTGATTAGAGTTTCATACATTTTGTATCGACGTGAATATTTGAAGGTTCGACTAAGCACAAAAGTGTCTTCCACTCCCTCACGACATTCTAGAGAATTTTCAGCGAAAATCAAGCACCGTTGAAGAAGTACTGCGGCCATAAACAAACTGTTAAAATTTGTTACTGGCATTTTGTGACTCAGTAATTGATTTTTAATCTATGCATTGCAGGTTTTGGCTGCAAACAAAGTCAGTTAGACATTCAGGCTATGACAATGAAATTGTTCACATTCGACCGCAAATCAATGGCTGAATTTTTTTCATAAACACAAAAGGGCTCGCTGTATTTGCTTTTTATCTTGACGGGAATTGACTTCTTTATACCCAGTTGTTACCGTTAGCATTTTGTAAATTTTGATTGTTTTATCGAGAAAAATAGAAATAAGGTGCGAATCATAGGAAATAGAGAGGGGACTCCAGGGTTTCCTTGTTATTGATCATAAAGAACAGTCAAAGCCAAGTTAAATGATTACTTGATGTAACAATATGAGTTTCAACCTTTTAGATGAAAGAAAATTATCAACGGCACTACTTAATAATACAGTTCCATCAAAGTTTTGCCATTTAAATTTTATACAAATTCGAACGGTTCATAAAAGTCTTTCTTTTTTAAACACCTTCCATCCCAAAGACCTCCCTTTCTACGTTTCCCCCAAATTAGTGTACGTTCTAAGCGTTTACAAGAAATATCATGTATTAATTCTAAACTTGTTTTGGTACAAGTTTACAATAAGTATTGATCAAAATATTTAGTTCAATAGCAGTTCAATAGAGGTAGCAATTGATATATTAACATAGAAAGGCTTTTCTTCCTTGTTAGGACACGGCTTAAACCAAAAATGAGGGAGAGACCGAGTGAGGTGAGACGGTTGAGAAGCCATACAGTATATAAAAATATGCTGATAAGCTTTTCTGAAATGACCTCAAAATATTTTGAACACCTCTGTCTACTATTTCTTTTTTACATTTATCAATGTGACCAGAGATATTAGGTGAGTGTACATATGCCCGTAGCCACGAAGGGGCTAGAGGAGGCTTAGCCCCCTAAATTTACCATCGCCCCCAATTCTTCTTTCGAGATACAGATATCTATATTCTTTCTTTAAGCAGTTACAGTATTAGCCACAGAAAAATCAACATAGCCCCCTGCCAGGTTTAGAATAGCCCCAAATTTTTAACCTGGGCTGTGGACTTGAGTGTGCACGATAATAATGCCGGTAAAGGCACGATTTTTATAAAAGACTCTGGGGACAGAATCAACTTGTACTAGTACTTACGCCTAAGGTAAAGGCTGTCAAGCACTGTCCTACAAGGACCATGCAACCTTTGAACCAATCAGTGCCACAATTGTTAGCACGACAACAAATTATTTTGCAAAAACCAAACATATAAACTTACTTTTTCCATATCATGCAGACCATATCATGTTTTAGTATTCATTCATTTTCATTTAGGCTATACCTTGTTAGTTGCATTTTATCAAATTTCATACTTTTGAATCCCTTTGATGTCTGTTTCTATTAATAACCCACAAAGTCCTAACGCTAAACTTAAGGTCCGCTTGTAAGCTTCCATAACTTTCCCGCCTATATTTAGGCCCCTCCTGGCTCCTAACCATTGATTTGAGTAGTACTTGGTAGAACTTAGGTATCTTTTATCAATGTGAGGACGTTAGCACAAGTTGATTCAAACAAAGTGAGGAAATGCTTTCCCAACTTTACAGTTTGCTTAGGCCATATCGCACAACGAATCATAACAGAAATTTGGGGCCCTCTAAGAAGACATGATGCCCCCAGACTGAAGGATCTGGCAACGGGCCTGTCAACATGTACATGATAATGACAAGCTGATAATTTTTCTTTATTTTTCAGAGAATTCGTAAGATAATTTAGGGTTATTTTATCTTAAATATTTCCCCTGCTTTATGGCACTCTTAGAAAATGGTTAATAGGAACAACCATTTATAAGTAGTCACGAAGATGGCCCTCTAAGAGAGGGGGGGCGGCGATTGGGATTTCCAAAATAAGAAAGGGGGGCGGTCATAAGTTTCATCATTCTCCGGAAATAATCCTAACAATAGAATCCATTCAATTTTATATCACAGATGATCAATACAGCAAAAGAAAGCTGAGAGAGTACTCTTTCCGATAGGAAAGCAAAAATTGTGTCTAGTGAAACGGTAGGGGAGAAAAGGGGGGTGCGTAATAATTACCCGACACTCTGGAGTGCGTAACAATTACCCGCCGTGACTATACATATAAAACTAAATTTTGGCCGCTCAATACCATCTCTCAAGAACTTATAGATGCAATTTTGTGCTGTGAGTAGGTGATGGAGAAGTTTAAGGGTATATAGACAGTAAAGCACTGTACAATGTAGAGGCCTGTGGCATTGTATATTTACAGGGCAGGGGCTATCAGAGTAATGGAGAAGGCCAGTGTTTGGACAGTTCAAGGCAAAATTTGTGAGATATAGTAAGTAGTAGGATGACAGAAATTTGCACTTAAAATAGAGCTATTTGAGAGATCTGCATTGAGAAACAGAAGAGAACTTAGGTGCAGCAATTTTAGCAGGCTGTAAAGAAACTTACACAAAAAGAGAGTTAAGATAGGTAATGCGTATAGATCTATAAGTAAATTTAGTGGGGCAAAATATAAAGTATCCTGAGAGAAACCCCAGTGTACCTTTATGGTTGATCCTAAGTTGATGAAATGCTAACTTTTGCTTAAGAATTAAGATTAAGAAATTAAGGGATTAAAAATATCCAACAGGAAAAATGCTAAAGGAAATCCACTCAAATAGAAGTTAAATATATGGAAATCAAGATACATGTACACCATGTAAAAGATTGAAGTGTGACAAGAATAGTAGTATGCGTTTCGTCATAATGACTTGGTAACTTTCAAAACATACTGTGTGAAGCATTTCTTAATTTAGTTTTTTAGTGAGACATGAGCATAGTTCGTGCCGAAGGCAAAATGTTGAAATTTGGTGGTTCTAGAGGGCCAGAAAACTTTTGCCCCCCCCCCCCCCCCCATTTGTTGAATATATGCATTCCTCCTGCATCTTCCTTTCCTCCGCCATTTCAGCTCCCAATTCGCAGCCTCTCCTGAGCTGAAAATGTGTATAATACTGAAGTATAAGTTCTTTTTTTCTTCTATTCTAGACATTGGCATACAGTATTCTTTGGGATTTAAAGTTTCTAATGAGGTACGTGCATGTCAAGGACCACTTTATATTGTTAAAGATTCTTATCTAAAATTCTAACACTTTTCAACTCGGTCATTGTCATGGATGGTAGAGTTTATCATCAGAGGTGCCATTTCTCATCCTATTTCGATCCTAGATCCCTCCGAAACTTTACTTTATGAAAAAGTGGCACAGTCCAATTCCTGTAACCTGAAGACGGGAGAAGTTTGTATCGAAACGTAGCTTTAAAAAGGACAGAGACTCAAGATATGATATGACAAATATTTATTAGTTTTTGTATCATAACTTATGAGTAACTTACATAACAGATGAGTAACTGAAGGTTTTGAAGGACATTTAGGAGGCTTATAAACATCGGGCATCTGTTGTATCAGTGGCTTTTTACAGGTAAAAGCTTTGAAATGTTCAGTTAAGGTTTGACATACAAATTTTGTAGTCTAATGTGCAGTTGCAGGTTCATAGATATGATATATTTTAATGTAATTTATGCATATTTTGGAGAACCTCCAAGGTCAAATAACATCAGGACTTTTGCAAAATGGTACTATAACCATTACATTAGAGGTAAAGGGAGGGAAAGATTAGATGCTGTGATAACAACAACAACAGAGTTTATAGGTAGTCCTGCCGGAGTACGATAAACTAGTGCACGCGAAAGCAACTAAAGGCCTGATTGGGAAGCCTGGACAATCCTTTTAACAAAAAAGTTTTAGTAACATCTACTGGACATGGTAACAGAAGACAGGAAGTCACAACTTAAACCCACAAACCTCCCAAGTTCATGGTGATAGACATTTTACCTACCTAGTACACGCTTTTTTATAAGAAACTTTTTTTGTAAGAAACTAGTACTACGACGGACAAAACGTTAAGAAACTTTTAGTACTATCTTAAATAAGAATAAGTGAGTTAAGAAACTGTGGTGAATCAATAAAATGGAAAAGAATGGGACATTTTGAATATTTGACCCATGTCAGATAAATATGTCACAAATACATTTTACTGTATGTCCAAACTCGCGGTTAGAGTGTGTTTGGGAAGGTGTTGTTCAAACGGTGTGAGTGACCCCCCCTTGGTATTTTCAATGGCAGTTGCCACATCCGTCTGCCAGAACACATTTCCCTTCCAGCCAGTCTAGTTTTAGTTTCATGTGTGAATGCAGATGAAGCATTTAACCCTGCTTAACTACGTAAGATGAGCAATTCATTTAAGAAGTTGGTAAGGAACTTTTTGAACTACAATAGGGTGAACAATTTGAAAACTTTTGGTACTAGGAGGCCTTCTCGGGTTTCTTGTAAAAAAAGCGTTTAATTTGATAGAGGAGGAAGAGTTTAAAGGGGCGCAAAATGAAGTTTGTTGCTTCTAGAACTCGTTTTTATGTTCTTGTGTCGTCAAATTGTGTTAAATTGCGGAGGTTGAGCTTTTTTACATTCTTCATTGTTTCGTAAGGCAGTATTTCTTTTGGTAACTTTATTGTCTTTCAGATTTAGTGGCAGTTGGAATGTACCTGACCGTATACTTAACGAGAATGACGTTATCTTAAATTCTGCTACTGCTTTTATAAATATAGAGTTTGCTTTGATAAACTAGAGTTCGAGAACAAAGAATGAAGCCTGTTTAATGAAAATACCAGTTACATTCTACGTCCCACCTTCCTACCCCTTTCGCAAATGAATTAACACCTATTAAAATGGAATTGTTTAACGGAAGTCTGGAGATTCTTCAGTTTTTTACTTTTAAGTAAGGCATAAAGAATAAGATGGGTTGAAATGGCCAAGATATGCACTGATTCACCATAACATAGCGCGGTTAAGTGTCAGAAACAACGTTTTTGTGTAGTTACTGATATTTTCTGTCCTTCAACTCTGTTTTAGGAGCATGGCATTATCAGGTGGTCTTGTACTTCTGCTAGCCGAATCGCGTCAAGAGGCACGCAGTCTGTTTGCTGGTGTTCCCACATTGGATACTCCACACAAACCCAAGACCTACATGCAGCTGACTGGCCGAGTTCTTCTCCTCCTTATGTTCATCACTCTCCTGAAATTCGACATGACACCATTCCACATGATCCAGAATCTGGTTGGCACCGTACTGATTCTCCTGGTCACAGTAGGTTACAAGACCAAGCTTTCCGCACTCGTGATGGTAATGTGGCTAATGCTGATAAATGTGTATGAAAATGCGTTCTGGATGATCCCAGAATGGAAAGCGATGCGTGATTTCCTTAAGTATGATTTTTTCCAAACGATGTCAGTCATCGGTGGATTGCTCTTGGTTGTAGCACTTGGACCTGGCGGTGTTAGTTTAGACGAGCATAAGAAGAAATGGTAAATAGGAACTTTAAGCAACAAATTGTATTTTTATGTAATAAAGTCCTCGTGGGATGCGACTATTTTTGGCTTCTTCTTGCTTGAATTTCTCCAAACCAAGCATATTATCAGTGAAAGCTAAATGAAATGACAGCAGGTGACTGTGGAGCCCGTCGCATGTAGAGTACTTGTATAAAGCAAAACGGTGCTCATGCTGAGTGGCTTTCATGCTATTTGGCACATACTGATAACGAGATCTTGGTTAGTTGACCTTTGTCGTCATGTTTTAATAGGTTTTGCCAGTTGCATTAATCGTTGCTGTAAGTTACAAGGGGTATATGAATGGGTTTAAATTCTGAGCTATTCTTATTCGCTCGGAAATACATCATATTGCATTTGCCTTTGTAAGAGGTATTTACGTTAATTGTCAGAAATCTACATCGGACAAGATGCCATCTGTCCGTATTTAGGAAAAGAAAAGATAAACACATCCATCCACTTCATCCCTGTAGCATCGTTCAAATGTTAGCAAGTACGAGTTTGTAGACTGAGAGAGATACACTCGCATATCCTCGAATGAAATGGAGGTAACTGCTATCTATCAAATTAGAACTAATTTGGATTATGTTGTTTGTAGTTTAGTCAGATTTTCAATGAAAATAGGGAGTACCGTGTTTTTAAGATTTATGTCGAGGGAAACGGTTGACGCGCATCGTCAGTGTATTGTTGGGGTAGTAAAATGCAGTTGAGGTTATTCGACACATTTGAAGTTAAGAGAGCCCTTACTGTTGTTTCAATCTTGCGAAAACGATTTGCCATTTTGTAGCTGGTTTCGTTAATCAACTGCCCTTGCAGACATCACCAAGCCTTTAGTTTTTTAGATTATAGGCGGTCTACGGCTAGCGTTGTTTACAACATGAGCCTACAACGTCTTGATAGCACCGTTGCTGAACCGGGTTCTAGAATGTGATCAAGAGAATTGTTGTGTAGACAGGCGGAACGCTTTGGTAGGTTGCCGAAGAAAAGCCCAGTGGCGTAAATTGGGCGAGAGATCTTAAGATCTTAGATCAAAACTTGAGTAACATGGTTACGTGGATAATATATGGAGAGGCTAGAATCGGTTAATATAGCAGTTCAATTGCTAACTGGGACATAATCAAGATAAGATTTTAATCATCGGTAGCTTAAAGGAAACTGGTATATGAATGTTTAGTTAGCATCCGCTGCATATGCATATGGCAACGAAAGGGATTCAAATGTCTATTGATTATCGCGGAATATAGTTCAAGTACAACGAGGAGAGGAAGTTTCTCGTTTGATTTTGGACAATCATATTTTGATCTTCTACGAGTGAAGATTTTTGTGAAAACTGGTCGTCTTAAAGTGTTGTTTCGCGATTTTGCTACCGTTGATTGTAACGGTTACAGATTTTAACATACCATAGGCATGATCGTATGAACTATCCAAGTGTTAGTTGCGCGCTAGTAGAATATATTTTGTTATATCAGGAAAGCTGCAATTATGTACAAGAATTAGATATGTGCTGACGTTGTGTTGTAGCACTGGGTGTTCTCCCACGGAACATGAAACATCTAGTCGCGCATCTTTGCGATAGCGCAATTGTTGTAGGACGATAGGACTAAGCAGTCATAGAAAAATCGATTTTGTTACTCTTAGCTTCAACTGTTCGAATGATAGAGTCATCAGTGATGTCTTACGCCAGGAATTGAGCTACCGCTTTGTAAACACGAAAACTGGTACCGAATAAACATGGCGCTGCATTGATAAGTCTACTTGATTAGTAGTCTCGTTCTTAGTAAAGTTGATTATCTCTAATCAAACTTAATTTAAGTTATCAACTGAAGCCTTCTTTCAACTATGAGCCATTTATTTATATTCTTAACGTTAGCGTGTTTTTCTCAGCCACACTTGGTTGAGAATCCTTTTTCACTACCACATTGATGATCTTGTTCTCAAACAACTTGGATTGGTTACAACTTCCCCAATCTCCCGTTGCGACGTTTTCATGTTCGTTGTTTACAGTTATTGCTTCCAACTGCAACCAAAGCGAGTGACCATTACATATGATATTAAACATACTTTCCGCAGCAGCTTTTATTGACATTGCTTTCTGAGAGACATTTTTGGTCGCACGCTATTTTATAGAAGCTCTCACTTTTGCTGCCTGGCGTAGAGATGAAGGCGTAGGTTTTGGTCTGTGTCTGAAATAAATGCTCTTCCAACAATTCGTTGCAGTTCGACATGGAACAAAGAATCGCACAGTCATCGACAGCATAATTTAGACACCAGTACTACTATATTACTAAAAAGTGAGCAATCGTGTATTTCGAAAAGAAACATGTCCATACGCAAAGGTCCATTACCAGCAGACTTACGTCAATTCCGGGCAAGTTGATTCTCTTAAGGTGGTTTTCGTATCTTTGTACGTATCATGGCAAATGGGAGCACCAATGTACTGATTATTATTTATTCGGTACAGAAAGCCATGAGACACTCTACCGCACGATATGCCGAACCCCAGCAATTAGATAACCGCTAGTTATACCATAATACAGATTTTCAGGAAACCAGTTCTGGTGGTCTTTAATAGGGCATTTGCTCTGAAAAAGGAGCAATAGAAATCAAAATAGTGGTACTGATATACTAGGTGTTTAGTTAAGGCTCCAGCACACGGTACCGGATAGCTTTTGGTATTAAATAATTTCTACTTTTCTAGGTTTCCAATCTGCTCTGATAAGAGTGCGTTTTTATGTCACCTGAGTTTTTGTATCAGTTAGTATTTGCAGCCTTGTTACTCGCAGCTGATTAGCAGTGTAAAAAGGATTGGAATTAAACTGGTGACGCGAGCATTTTGTGTAGCATAGATCTCATACTGAAAGCGGGATTCCGGAGCAGTCGTCGAACTGGGTTGCATTGCGTGGAGCAGTTTCACTGCAGTCAGAGTATATCGGATACGTTTTAATATCACTTTTACTAGCTGTGCAGTTTCCATTCCACATGTACACCAGATAGCACGGGTGTCTTAAAGAGCTATCTAGTATCAAAAGCGAGGTTGTAGAAAATCTAATATACATTTCACCTGGGCACAATTCGATAAGACGAATGATAAGCTTACCATAAGGAGAAAATTAGACTTAGTATTTGCGTAATATCTTTCAATGTTTAGTTTTATAAAATGCATCCTTCGCATAAGTTTATGGGAAAAGGCAAGGTGTGACCTTGGTAGAAAACATTTTAAACGTTATTGGTAAAATCAAATTGCCCTCTAGGCTTTGCAACCGTATTAGTCATGACCATGCCATCCACTCTTACTAGTGAGTTTGACGATTTATCATCTTTTGGTTCCTGCTTGTTTCTAAGTCTTGTCCAAACGTTTGCACTGAAGAACACAAAAGGCAACAAAACATAATGCCGCTTTTTTAGTTTATTCCTAGAAGCCCCTCGTTAAACATCAGACGTAATTCAAGAGCTATGCTTCTACAATTTGTTTGGTTTCATCTAGCGCCCTAAGGTCTAAGAGTAACCTTTACATCTGGCTTTGTCATAGACCGCGGTAAACATTAGCATAAGGCAACCATCTCTTTGCTAAGATATAAATTTTTTGATTTTGCTATAGGTCTTCAAAGGTAGTAGTATTGCTGTTTGTGTTTGGGTTTTTTTAGGATTTTTATAGGTTTATACAACTGTAGGCCTTATCCGTTTATTTCTCTTTCTCACGTCGTCTTTTCCACACGCCATCTCTCCCTCACATCGTCACTTCCTCACATCGTCACTTCCTCACGTCGTCTCTTCCTCGCCTTGTCTCTTCCTCGCCTCGTCTTTTCCTCGCCTCGTCTCTTCTTCGCCTCGTCTGTTCCTCACCTCGTCTCTTCCTCTCCTCGTCTGTTCCTCACCTCGTCTCTTCCTCGCCTCGTCTCTTCCTCGCCTCGTCTCTTCCTCGCCTCGTCTCTTCCTCACCTCGTCTCTTCCTCACCTCGTCTCCTCCTCACCTCGTCTCTTCCTCACCCCGTCTCCTCCTCACCTCGTCTCCTCCTCACCCTGTCTCCTCCTCGCACCGGCTCCTCCACACCTCATCTCCTCCTCACCTCGCTTCCTCCTCACCTCGCTTCCTCCTCACCTCGCTTCCTCCTCACCTCGCTTCCTCCTCACCTCCCTTTCTCCTCACATCTCCTCCTCCTCACCTTGCCTCGTGTTTGTCTTTCGTCATTCAACCTCTTTGTTCTCGTACTCC
>JAAAKM020006971.1:142984313-143003371 GCA_010016025.2 Alatinidae sp. Z8VKAUB7J3 | reverse complement strand
TGATAAGAGCAGAACTGATTCGTCTTTCATTACTCTTTCCCCTGTTTCTCAAATAGCTTCAATGCCGTTGACACAAGGGAACGTGACTCGTCAGAGGAAGGTATGTCGGAATCAGACGAGGAACAAGAGGACCCAGCTGACTATTGTAAAGGTAAAGCCTTATAGATCACGTACATTTCTAGATTTTATTGTTTGATTTTGAAGAGCAGTATATACAGGAACAAAGCAACGGTGCATTACTGTCATATTTGACGGCCAAAATTGAGAAAAAAGTGGGTTAACTTATCGAACAAATGTAAATAACATTTAAATGTTGTAATCCTATTTGACACATTTATTGCCATAGATGGTAGAGTTTATCATGTTTGAGTCTTAGTCTTTTTGCGAGCTGCTACCAAACAGACTAAGACTCAAGACATCAAGTCTACCATCTATGTAAATTATGGTCTCGCCTCGTCTTACAAACTACAAGATTTACGAAAAAACTACACTTGTCTTTTGGTATGTAAGCCCTTTTTCTGTACAAAAAAAACATGGGCAATGGCTGAAACTTTGCTATATAAATATAACTATGCTAGATAATTTTGCTATTAATCGGTTTAATAATCGTTGCAAAACTTTGGCCCTACATTTTTGATCAAGACAATCCTTGGAATTATGTTACGTGTTGTTTATCATAATGACTATTGCAGAAGCAGTGTTATTATATATGATTGTAAACGTACATTTTATTTGTGTTGATAATGAACATTGTAATTTAGCCAAAATTCGTCACCATGTCTTACCAACGCCAGCATGTTTTACGCGACCAAATGAAATTCTGAGCACTTAAATTTGTTAGATTTGACTTTTGCCTCGTTTTGATGTCATCCCTTTCCTGCTTTGTTATGTGCAAATGTAGCAAATACTCGAAGGAGATGTTGCGTAGATCTTGCTTAGAACAGGCGTAGATGAGTTGAGGAACACTGCGCACTGTCCAGCCAAAACAGCGAGGCAAGCGAGCAAGTTTACATTCATTGATAGAGCCGCGGAGACGAATTTGGCAATATTTGACAGAATATTATTATGAAGCAGATTTGCACTCTTTCAGTGCCTGATGAACCGGGGTTGGGCTTTTTCCCACCTGTTATCAAACAGGTTTCGTAATAAACGGGGAATGGCTTAAGTTGGTGTAGATTTTTTCTCAATAATTGATTAAAGCTGACTAACGTTTCTAGCTTAGTTATTCAAAGAGTTATCCCAGCTTAGTTGCAGAACAATTCAGGAAATGTCGAAATACACAATTATAGAAAGGACATTATGTCACCACCGGGGATCGAGCCCGTGACCCACGTTGTCACTGCGTGTGCTCTGCCAACTGAGCTAGGTGACCTCCGATGTAAACCCACTCTATTTCTCCAGTCGACAATGATACTTTGAAAGAATGCGCAAATGTGATGTTTGAAAGATAATGAAGGTTCTTCTTATCTTATATGTCGTTTTTCTTAATGTTAAAAGTAACCTAATGAGTTCGAAAGTTAAATAAAAAGGGGTTCTAATAAGTGTGGGATTGGCGGGAGAACGAAAAATGAACAAAGAGGGGCAGGTTATTACGCACCATATGTACTAGCGCTCAATCTTGGCGCCTGAACTGAAATTGACAACAATAACGAGCCATGTGAGTAAATACAATAAGCCACAGCAAACAGGACAATAAACAATAAATGTACAGTGTATTAGATAGAATTTTGTGTCCTAGAAGTCTATCTTCACCTAAAACTCCCCCACACGGATTTAAACCTCCTTCAGACAGCCCCGTTCATCGTGATATACGAAAACGAGCTGAAGAGCACTGGAATATGCAAGCAAAGATCAAATTGTCTCCTACTCGTAACTTCTTTTACGCGCAAAGCGCCGCTTTTTTTATTTAACCACGGATAATCGTTAACTAGTCCACCATGCTTTGTACGAAAAACTTGGGTTGTTTTGCATACGTCTTTATGGACACCATGTGTGCAAATATTTTTACATTATCAGGGATTGAAGGTAAAAAATAATCTTCTTGTTGGCATTATAGGAAGGGTGGGGAATAAAGCCGTCAACTTACTGATTTTCCTTATAAATATGGCAAGTCAGTTGTTTAAGATTGACGATTTTGAAGTAGATTTTAAGATGTACTTCGAAACAAATAGTTGGCGTATGAAATTTGTTATGGTACGACTACTGGTTCTGAATATTCTTATTTTCTCTCTAGTTGTGACACCACTACATCAACCATTTTTTAACAGAAGTATCTAAACAGTCACTCTGTTATGGCATAGCAGCCCCTCGCTCGTTTATGGCGCGGCAATTCCTCACCTACTTCGAGCACGGTGATCCCTCTCTTGTTTATGACACGGGGATTCTCCGCCTTTTCATGGCGCAGCGATCCCTCACTCGTTTATGGCACGGTAGTTCCTAACGCACTTAAGGCGCGATGACCCCTCGCTCGTTTATCGCTCGGTAGTTCCTAACGCTTTTATGGCATGGTGACCCCTCGCTCGTTTAGTGTATCGAAATAGGGTATAATGCTTTCAAGATCTATGGTTTCATTTTGTAATTACCACGTATTAATTTCTTGTCACGGTATGTACACGGAAATAGTATGTTCCTCTCAAAAATACTTATTTTTAAAAAGACAATATGGTACAATGGAAGGTATGTGAATCTTTTTATCGTAAATCAAAGCGGCTATTGAGTTTAATATCCAGATTTGAATATGGGAGCAGACAACTAGGTCTACTCGTCACAGACAATGTTCGTATTTAAAATGTTTGAAGGAAACCGCATAGATTTGAACTCCCTAGAGCATTTCCATGTTTGGACCACAGTGACTAAACGATCTGTTCCTGAAAGTTTGATTTCTGAAAGGAAACTGTAAGTTTTATTTGTTCTGGTAATTATCCAGTGACATTTCAGGGCAATGGTGCCGAGACGTTCAACAAGCTGAACACCAATGTAAGCACCCGCACAAAGAATAACAGTTTTGAGTTGAAAGCTAACAATCACTTCATGTCAGAAACTCAGGGAAGGATAATAAACAGTTAGAGGAGGTCGCTCGATAGACTAGCCGTTTCCAAAGTTTCACAGCAATATTAATATTATAACACATTTAAAGAAAACAACAAGCGATTTAATTTGAGACATGATTCTTTTGATATCCGATTGGTTTGTAGATTTACCGTAAATTACCGATTAAACGCCCAGGACTCAAATAAGCACCCATGCTCAAATAAGCGCCCAGTTTGGGAAAAATATTTCTCACAAGCGCCCAGGTCCGAATAAGCGCCCAGGTCTGGACAGCCAAGACGTGGATGCAGCAGTTCCAGAGTTTATACTTTTAGATAATGATACGGAGGATGGTGAAGATGTATTGATTGATTGATTGCTTGATTGGTTGAACGTTATGTTTCAATCTATTCTATAGAAAGATCATGTATGTTTAGTTATCCGGTTTTTCCTTTCCTTGATCAGCGCCCAGGTCCAAATAAGCACCCAGTCCGAATAAGCGCCCACCCAAAAAATTTTGTCTTTGATTAAGCGCCCAGGGCGCTTAATCGGTCATTTACGGTATGTTAGTGGTGTCACGTTTGATAGAACTATATGTTTGCTTATTTATTTACTTATGCTCATTTAGAATAATTAGAAACTATTGTAATTTGGAATATTCAGGACTGTATCTCGTTACCATTGTTGCTATTGTCATTATTATTCCGGTCATTAATTATAATAACAATTGTTATTATTATGAAAGTCGTAAATAGTTCATTATGGTTACAAATAGGGGTATGAGAAAGTATTCGAAAGTGGCCATGAGGGCAACTAATGACATCTTTAAGAAGTGTAACGAAGATTGGCTTCCCGAGAGCTATGCAATAATTACCCATGTAATTAACTCTATTTTTTGTTGATGTTGGTATTGCCTTGTTTTCTTGTTTTTTTCTTTATTATTGTCTTTGTTATTTTGTGGGTCTTTCATTTTTCGCATTTTTGTTTGCATTTGTGTTTGTTGTTTTTATTTTTATGATATTACAAACTCCTGTGTATCGAATCGTGCTGCCCCATATACAACACTAGGAGAAAACAGTGGTAAATGTTATTGTACTATTAGGCATACCAATCAAGGCATTACGTTTTAAAAAAATTATTATCATTTTTTAATTTAAATCGCAGCTTGTGGTGTAGGAGAAGTCTTCATTCGTATGTGCTATTGTGGTGAAGGTATTTAAGAAGGTCAAATGATACTCTTAATACCTTTTGAAACCGTTTCTAGCCATATTTTGAATATAAATTTGAATACCAGTCAAATATTGAGAGTTAAAAACTTTCTGACTTTTACTTTCATTATATCTAACGACAGTCACTTGCTTTTTAATAAAAAAAATGTCATCGCATCAACATTCGTTTGTAAAACTCTTAGCCTTTAGTCAAAAAATAACAAAACAGAATAACCTAAAATAGCACTTTGCTCTAAAAATATTGTCATAATAGGTTGTTTTCTACATTCTTTAGCTCTTGGTCTTAACGTCTATTGAAACACATGGCAAAACCTAATAATTTGTGTTGTCATTAATTCTATATAAGCTGATAATTACCATGTCCCGCGTTACTAAGAAGCAAAGTTGGTGACAGAGTAGAATATACAAAGCGCTTTTCTTCAAAGCTTACACAAACTGAAGGGATAGTTATTGATACAACTAGAATTGCAAGAAAGCCATTTAACTCTTAAGTATCGTTTCGAATTGACTGGCTCAAATTTGTTATTTGCTACATAAAAACCCTTAAAGGCAAGGACTATCAGCAACGTGGGACCACATATCTTTTGTCCCCTCTCCCAAAACGTTTCCCCCGAATAATATCTTACAGCAAATATCCGTGCTCCACTCGAAGATGGATAGAGGCACTGTTGCCTATGCGAACAATTGCTAATATCTTGATACCTTCGGCAACAATATCATTATCCAAAATCTGGATGAATGATGGATAAGCTAACATAATAATACGTCTCATGTAAGATCGGCATTAGCTCTTATCCCACCCCACCCCCTCCCTTGTCAAGACAGATCCACGCCAATATAATCAACACTCTGTACTTTTTAACAACATTTATAATCTTCTCCTTCCTTTATAAATGCAACCAGGAAACCTATTTCGTCAGCAACAGACGATTTCTGAAGGATGCTGTCTAATAAAGGCTTAAGCATGATTAAAACCTCCTATATTGCTGGTTATTATCACCATTATGTTCAAATATACAACATTTAAAACCCTCTTTATCGTTTCTATTCAAATTAGATATTAATTAAGCTACTATGCCAATACTCAGTTTAACCTTTCACTATTCGAAACACAGAATATATAGTTTTTCACAAACGGTTATACCCTAAAATTCTAATCTTAACATATATATTTATGCAGCGGTGAAAGCATTATATTCTGCCTTGTTTCGGTTAGTCTTACATTTGATTTTCATACCTGGGCAGTGTTTGATGAGACAATTCTTGCTTTCCTTGTACTGCCCAACACAGTTTTTCCCTCCGTGTGCTGGCTTGGGGTTTGTGCATGTTCTTGTTCTAGTCTGAAAGCCATTACCACACGATTTGGAACAACTGGAATAATCTGACCACTTGGAGAAACCACCATCAACTAGAGTGGAAATAGTGAATGCCAGTTACTGTTCCTATGTCCTTATTTTTACGTTTTTACTACATTTGCTAAGGCAGATGCAAGAATATTCCTAAAGATAATGTGCTTGATTGATCTGCTGGAAAGATTGGGCTTATGTTTCAAAACTTAAAAGCACCTAAAGTATATAAAAATCTATTTATACATATAGATATATATACATACATACATACATACATATATACACACATAAATTCACATATACATACATACATACATACAGACATACATACATTCATAAATAAATACATATATACATAAATACATACATACATACAGTCATGTTCATATGAGAACAGCTTTGGGGACTATGACATACATACATACACACATACATGCATACACACATACATGCATACATACATACATACATACAAACATGCATACATACATACATACATACATACATACATACAAACATACATACATACATACATACATACATACATACATACACACATACATGCATACACACATACATGCATACATACATACATACATACATACATACAAACATACATACATACATACATACATACATACATACATACATACCTACATACATACAAACATACCTACATACATACAAGGATCCGATACACTACAGATCACAGGCTGTTAATCTTTACTTTGCTCATATCCCTTGAGCATTCATAAAATTTCCTTGTCCCCTTATTTTAAAAGAATTTTACGGAAGTACTGAAATTGAAGCAACTGATGGGAACTACAATGCAATGAATGTAATAATGCAATTACAAACATGTGCTATATAAAACAGTCTTTCAAGTGCAAATATACGTTTGCAGTACACCTACAATCAGATACATTACTGTTTGCTTATGTGTTATTGTGTAATGTTGTACTCAGGGTGACTGTTATATATGTATTTATCATTGAAATTTAAGTACTGGACCTATACAGTATTTAATTTGATACTTCGTACCCCCAGGGGTACATGTACCACTGGTTAAGAACTTTGGCTCGAAATGGTTTTGACAAAATGATAGCATGCATTACGGATTGATAATTGTCAGGTCTGCATCGTTTCTAAGAGTAACGTTGAATAGCACGACTTACCTTTAGTACCCGAGCGTCTTTTTAGCTAGTGCTTGTACAACTGTAACCTAATCTCTTTTCTGCGAAGAGAACGAGTTGGTTAGGTAATATTTGTCAGTTAGCTAGCGCGAGATTGAAAATCTACCCTGGTAAATCCTTTAGCTAATATAACATTTTTGTTTTAGGATCCAGTCATATTTAGTGGGACACTGAGAAAAAACATGGATCCTTTTGGTGAATACCACGATGCAGACATCTGGGATGCACTAGAGGAGGTAACTACTTTATAATTTACTGGCGTCTTCGTTTTGTATCAAGAGGCTCTTATATGGTGTACACCCACGCCCACGCCCATAGGGTCAAATGTTTATACGAAAGTTCATACCCTCCTCTGTTTGTTGTTATGTGAATAGGATTGCTTTAGTTGCGCCCCAAAGATCTGTTATTCTGTATGCAATACTATAATGGACTCTACGTTGCCCGAAAATGGTGGCCGAGAAAATCATTCGAACTACAAAGGCGATGTAATTCAGTTAAGACAAGACCAGGTTATGCTGATATTCATCTCTCTCCTTTTATTTTTCAACAGGTTCAACTCCGAGAGGCTGTAAGTGAACTTCCACAAGGCCTGAGTACAGAATTGGCAGAGGCTGGTCTTAATATTAGTGTTGGGCAGAGACAATTAATGTGTCTTG
Organism: Alatinidae sp. Z8VKAUB7J3; assembly: GCA_010016025.2. Lineage (NCBI taxonomy): Eukaryota > Metazoa > Cnidaria > Cubozoa > Carybdeida > Alatinidae > Alatinidae sp. Z8VKAUB7J3. The sequence continues at coordinate 142,995,917 of JAAAKM020006971.1, read as the reverse complement.
CTCGAGCTATTCTAAGAAAGACAAAAATCCTTTTGATTGATGAGGCGACGGCAAATGTAGATAATGAGTACGTATTTCCACTTGTGACTTTTCAAAGTATTATTCGACGAAGTAAGATGTTTCTTTTCCTTATGTCTTAAGAACGCGAAGCAATCGTTGCTTTTTCAAGTAGTTTGTTTTCGAGGAAAAGTGACCAACTTACGCTCACATCAAGGTGCCAGACAGGTCTTCCAAGTCTGACTTGTCTATGCTCTCCTGTCCAGTAGCTCATTAAACCATCAGTGGCAGCGAGCTCGTAAAATAGACCTCACACAGAAATGGAATTCATGTCAGTATCATTTTGTGTGCCGAAGTGATGCAACATATGTGAGCTAGCATAAAAATTGTTTAAATTAGATGAACCATAAGGGCGACAAGAAATTACCAGAAAAGGGGAGGAACTAAAAGATATACCAGTGGACATTCTTCTGTATCTATGTTCGTCGTCATACTTTCTATAGTTATCAGGTGCTTTCAAGGAGCACACGTACGAGAAGAGTAGGTCAATGGAAAGCTTGAATTTGGTAATGATATAACATCATCCACGTCAAAACTGTTTTACTAAATAGCTTAATGGGAACTAATACGTGAACGTGGTGTTAGTCAGATAGATGTATGTATGTTAGTGGAGGTAATTTTAGTGTGTGTTTTTATGTTAGTTTGTGTACGTCGATCATCACTACTGCAAGGGAACGTTACATGATGAATGTTTCCGTTAAATATTCCGTCATAGATTTTCCAGCTACGATTAAGGGGTTTGATGCCAGCAACAAACATTTTGCAAGGAATTCTTGTAACGGATAGTTAACCATAAATGTTTTATCATTTTGTTCTTGTTTATTGTTTTTGTCTACGTAGGACTGATTCTCTCATCCAAGAAACAATCAGAGAAAAATTCAAGGAGTGCACAGTGATTACAATTGCTCATCGACTGAATACTATTATGGACTCAGATCGAGTGATGGTAAGACAACAGTACGTGTTTCTGTTAAACGGGCAAATTTTTCTTGTAGAGCTTAAAAGGATGCAATTGTGGCCGCCAGGCCACGAAAGACAAATTTATCCCTTCGTTGGAAATTAAGTACCTCGGTCGTCGTTCCGGACTGTTGTGCTCAAGTCCCGGAAGTGTCGGGCGTTATTCAATGTGCACTCGTTGCAGTACTCTGTTACCTAGAGTGGATGGGTCTCATCCACTGCTTCCTCTGCACGACAACTGGACAGTGGAAATCCAATTCGTAGGTGTTCCCTTTTTTGAATTAAATTTATTTTTATACCAAAGAACTTCCTTCAGCATTAAAGGACTAATAGAAAAAAATTGTTTTAGTTGGATGCTGCTCGTTAAAGGATATGTGCTTTCGTGAAAGATGCGCTTACAGTTTTTATTTCTACACTCTAATTTCTACAAGTATTTCATTCCTGGCCTTGAGAGTCGTGTAATAAATCCCAATTTTGGCAAATTTCAGATTTTACTGTTACGGATCTTTAAGGTCTTTACGAAATATTAAAGCTACTGTGAAAAGACCTTGCTTAATATTTCTTCTGTAATCTTCGGGGAAGGAGGGCTTATTTAAGGTCTGGTAAATCATGACATTGAGATCATAACAGAGACGGTTTTCTACGTTTAATCGTGAAGCCGGTCTATTAAACTGTGCATCTTGCATAATCGAATAAGGCCGAAACTATGCCACATCAATGGCTATAATCAGCATTGTGCTGACAAAGCCTTTTTTATTATTCGCTACAATGGTTTTCGCGTGCTGAGACGAAAGGTCATTTGATATTTGGTCCGAGACTGCTTTATATCACAGCTAACCTAATAAGATGGTATTTCTAGATCCTTTACTTATGGAACCACTTAGTAGGAGTTTGACATCTTCTATTATGTGTTCGTCTTAATGATAACAGGGTTGCCCGTAGATTATTAGTGCATTGTCCTCATTTTTCACTAGACACCTAATGACGCTTCCTGGTTTTGGGTTACTTTATTATTTAAAAATGGAAAAAATAAGAACGAATAAAGCTTACTGAGGGATCAATGCGGTAAAATTGTATTTAAAATTCTAGAAGTTAAACGTTCAAGTGGAAGACAGCTGGAAAGTATAAGTAATAGTGTCGCCATCCCTCATATGAAGAAACTGGAAAATGGCTTTGTTTGCAAAGAGTAGGAGTTTCTGATTATCCAATTTATTAAAAGTAGGGTGTAGATGGAAGGAGATATTAAACTAAGGAATAATTACAAAAGGTTTAAGGGATTAACAGTTATAAAATTTGCATATCCACGCAATTTTATTCATCAATTTACAGTGACGGTTTAAAGTAACAAAAGGGGCGTTTGGAAGTAAATATGACATCTAAATAGAGTAAAAAGGGCGTAATGGCGCACATCTATGGCTACTTAATTAAGTGGGGAGGGTTCTTTTTGCACTGAAGAATTATGGCCTATGAATTTTAAAGTACTACCACCTACGAAACAATGTAATATTTTTGTTTAAAACGTTAACGTCAACTGTTTTGTTGGTAGGACTTGTAGACTATTATACAACGTGAAGTTGTTCCGTACAAAGTTTTAGACGGAAAAAGTTTATATTCAAGTGCACTTTATTATACAGATATAGGTATAGGTATATATTATAAGTGAATGCAATTGATGTAACGTACATTACGCGTTCATGTCAGATATTATAGTTTTTATTCAGTTATTGTTACTGACTGTTACTTGTTATTTCAGTTTTATTCTCCTAATCTATTATAACATAAAATTGTATTGTTTATAGTAGCAAAATAATTGACATACAATTAGTAAGACAAGACGAAGCTAGGGGTAAAAAAGATAGGTACAGTTGTTAGATCCCATCAAATATCGGTGTGCTGGAGAAAAAATTTAAGATTCTGTAAGAGAAAAATGGTGTTCAGGAGCTTCACTTATCGCATACGTTGTAGCTTGTCAGCCAATTGAATATTTGCAATAAATTCCAAAAAATATCGCCGGCATACCTTGAAAAAGGCGCCTAATCCTCTTTTCATCAGAATCCTCTTGTAACAATTATCAGCCAAATCCTCCTTCAGCTTTATTGAATCGACAGCATAAGTCCTCCAGTTCAGTATACAAGCTCTCAATAACGTACGATAATGAAACTTTTGTGCGATTTTTTCGTTAAGGCCCCTAATCATCATCAGACGTCGCCAGGGTTCCAGTCCGTATTTCTTTAAAATGACACAATGATAGTGATGTCGTGCACGCTCGGTTAGCTCCTTCATATGTTGAACTTCCCTTTGTCTTTCTGCTTCTCTCTATGAAAGTTAATAAATGGGCTCAAAGAGTATCAAAACTGATTCTATTTACCGAAGAACACGCTGAAGGTTTCCTCAACGCAAGTTAAAAAAGGAAAAACAATTACAACACACAATACCTACGTTCACGCCACGTACCGTTTAACGTGCTACCTGAACAGCCGGGTATAAACCCTACCTCACCTAAACACTAGGAATTACAAGTCGAATGGAATGGTGAAGATAGTACAGTAAAGGAAGTTCGTGACAGGCATGAGAACTAATTTATTCAATGCTCATAAGAAGGCGTGACACGACGGAAACCCATAAATTGCATGAGACTGTCGTAGAATTACAGCACTTATGTTCTGTACTGACTGTACATAAAAATCAGAATTGCTTGGGATGCCAAAATATTAGAGAGTACTATTTCGTGAAAATGAAAAGCCACACATTTATAAATCACGAAGAATACAGAAAGCTCTTCAGTTCCTAAATGAAAACATCAACAAATTTGCTCTTCCCTATGGCTACAGCAGACATAATTTACTACGTTTACAGGATTCGTGATGAAACTATGATAAATTTATGCCATTATCTATGCCTTTGACTCGCATAATATCACATCTAATTAATTTTTTAAGGTCAGGTGTTGTGTCTTTATTCATTTAGCAATGATATTCTTAATTCTCACTGAAACAAAAGAAACCCTGAAGATTGACCAATTGACGGGGGAAAGAGACTCAAGTATGTGATAGTTCAATGCTTATACACAGCGTAAGCAGGGCATAAAGTCACTATCAGAATGCTAGGACCTAATAACATCATGTTCAGGTAACAATGTCTTCCATCATTGCGATTTCAAGGAAATGTTGACAAAGGTAGTAATACGAGTGCGGTTTCGAACCTTTTTGATATCCCAAGAAATTTCCGAAAATTTAGTATATTGACTTAACATAATGTACGTTAAAATAAGTGAAAATGAACTCTTGAAACAATATTAAAATGATTTTGTACGAAGATGCATAGAATATATTACATGACATGTTTACTCAGGAATTATCATCTGTAAGAAAATAACAATGAATTTAGTTACACAATACGTAAAGGTGAAGCTGCCCTGTGTGCTCTTGATGACATTGATTCTACAGCAGAGAAATATATGGGTTGTGGCAAATACTCAATTTCGATACTACAGGTTCTCTGTAAACCAATCGTTCTAAAAAAACTTTTACAAAGTAACGACATACTTTCCACTGTTGAGTTCTCGTTTCGTTGCTCAGTAGAATCAGGCATTCAAAATACAAGTGATAAACGCGGTTAGCTTCTGATTCTTCGCAATGAAAAGGTCAACATCATAAGGGCACCGTGGAAATTTATATTGTTATACCTTTACTTCAAATAACGCACCTGACGGATACCCGAAGAACGTTATTTCTACACACAAATCAGTCAAGCACTGACAAATTCTAGGGCAGTTTCTAGAACATCAACCTATTAGTGTAAGACTCTTTCATATCGAATAGACTTAATGCTTACAAAACAAGGTGACAGTTCCTCAACTCCTGGTAATACGAAGATTTCATTGATATACCTACGTGTAGCTATTTGTCCTTAGTTTGTAGTCTCCTGCAATGCAATGCAAGATGGTTTATGATATTCACCATGTGCCCAAAGTTCCATCTGAAGCTCCGCAAAGCATCACAACAACGTAGAAGCTACAAAATGGTATCACGAACGTAAGTTACATTTAAAAACATAAACAGGTTTCATACTTCTTTTTGTAAACGCTCCTCTTCTTTCTTCTTCTTGATTCTCTCTCTCTTTGCATTCTCTTCTTCTTGCAGCCTCCTTGCCTCTGCCTCTTGCAGTTGTTGCTAAGGCGAATACACGTGAGTTATCAAAACTTAAAAAGTCAATACTTTATAGGCTTCACAGCACTTTAAAACAAACGGTACTCATTCGAATGCGTGAGCTGCTTGCAATGCACTCGAAATCGGCGAGCATGTCAGCCCTACCAACGGGCATGTACAGGGGCGATCTAAGGTGCACGGCTGATACACTGATCAATAAGCTAACATTTCCGACTCAAAATATGGCTTAATGTATGCTTTTTACCTCAAAACAAGATTTCTATGGAAACTGTAACAAAAGACATCAACACGGGAAGCACAATTATCATACCGCACGCTAGATCGAGTGTACTATGAAACCAACCTGCTACAAATACAAGAAAACTACATTTATTTCACGTACGTCTAATAAATTGTCAAGAAGGCAAAGGTATTAAGGGCGAAAAGAGTATCCGCATCTTCCTCCCGACAACAAAAATAACAAAATAAGGCAATTTTCCTTTATTCGTAAGCACTGCTCTATTACCATCTCTGGAAAGGGAGGCTACTGTTTATATTCAAAATGAGATCGACTAACTCCGAGCGAATTATATGCTGACAATAACACCATGTAGCGTCTTTCCAAGGGAGAAGGGACCCTATGTTGTCCACTACTACTTAAGATTACAAGGAATCAAGTTCTTATCAAATTTGTACCACAGCTGTCACGACCAACGTAATATGATCTCAAAGGTTTTAGGAAGTGACTACGAAAACGTTTCCTCAAAGACGATAAAAGGTCGGTAGGGGCTAAAGTTTGCACTTCTTAAATGCATAAACTTTGAGTTATATTTACTAATTTCTTTTCCTCCTCAAGCCTCTTCCTTTCCTCGACTTCCTTTCTCTTTTCTTCTCTTTGACGTGCTCTCTCCTCCATTGCTACAACAAAAGTATCAACAAATACACGTGCAATGAAAAGGGCTTATGATCGTCGATGGAAAACGTGACACAGGAGAAAGAGAGGAATCAATACAATTATTGTCTTTGTTGTGTAGCTTTGCTGGTTTGTACGGAATACCTCGCTTCTCTCATGACTGTACACTGAAAACTTCTACTAAAAATAGGAATAGTTATAAAGACCATAATTGCCTAAGAACGCTCCCTAGCACTTCACGCTTCGCTTACCTAACCTTAAGTATCAACGGCACCACTAATCGGTGAATAAACACTGCCAAATGATTTGCTTTTTTTTGATCGCTAACGTGAGTGCTCGTTCTAACTACAAATCAAATACTAACACCTAAAATCCCACCACTTACCAATTCTTTATAAGCTATCAAATGCCACTTGTTACTACATCTTTTATGATTGAGTCTACTGCAAATATAAAATACATGAATTTGTAGAATGATTGAATGAGTGACTGAGGAACTCTGAGAGAGATCATAGCTTCTGGAGTAGATAAAACAGAACTGATTTACGTTTGCGGTCGTCGGAGGTGTTCTCCCTCGTTATGGGCTCTACTAAATCCATACCTACGTCACACCAAAGTAGGAGTCACTCATTTAATACTTCCCGTCTCCAAGTGTCCTATGTCCAAAAACTGTGTGAGTTCTGTTGACAGATCAAATCTCAATAGGGCTTTATCAGGTTTGGAATAAACCTCTTCACCGTAACCATCCTATTGCTATCATTAGCTCCGTCTCAAATAAGTTACTAAAAGTACAAAACTTGCTTTACAAAACGGGAGCTGTAAGCCGATTGTTGACAATTCATCTTGTTACATATGGCATTGTTTTCCGCGAAACTCTTTTATCAAATAGCAAGCATTTGAGTAAAGATATTGACTTTGTAAACATTATCCAAAATAAATATGTGTGAATAGCAATTGAAGCCCTTATGTTCTTGAGGGGTGTGCAAATACGGGTCACCTAGAATTTCGAAGGGTGAGCAAAAATGCTGATAATAGATTAGCACCAGCTCAAATACATTAATTAGGTTTTCACTCAAACACATAAGCATTAACGTTACTTATGTACAGACATAAACAAAATCCATTTCAGCAAAACAGAAGGAATGCCAAACATTGAATGCTGAATTATATCTCCATTTATCCCTGGTTCGATTTTGAACTTTACAGCCATTGATTCTGTATCCTGATGCACTGCCTCGTTTTAATGCAGAGACACAATTGATATACGACTAGCGCAGTGACGGATAAATTAAAGTCTCCTTACATACACTACGAACAAAATAAGAGAATTCATCTTTCAGTGGATACTATTGCCGGGTCCCTCAAATATTATATCAAACACAAACTGTAAGGTATAGTTCTCGTGTTCCATTAAAACAAAACATTGACCCAAATCAAAAAGACATGTTATATACAGTTGCTTTTGAAAAGAAACAACCGGATTTGGTGAGTATAGCTCACTTTGTGTATTTGCATCAAAAAGCATTTGAAAGCTACATAACTCAACCAGAAAGGGCCCAATGAAAAGACAAAGTCTTTTTGTCAAAGGAATGACTCCTTGGGTTGGTATATGACAAGGCTAAGCAATGCGACTCTGTCATGGGACTGCACTTGCTTGACAACAAAACTGTGCTAAAATGCATAGTATTAAAGGCGGCGAGTGATAGGTCGTCGTTCTGTTTGGCTGTTTTGAAATCAGTACACATCAAAGCAAGGAATTCACTGCTTCCAAACGAAGGAAATTTGCTGTTAATTGGGTCGTTGGATTTATTCATTTCGCCTTACCGCATGTTGATGATGCAAAGAGACAGCATCACTTGTATCCTCCAGCTTCCAATTTCTTTCCAAAGCATATCTAGATGTAAGTTACATGATTCCGTTTCCATTTTGCACTTGATAGAACGTCATTGAAAAAACGGTTTTTCACATGAAATGGGTTTTGCTATGTCGTAACATTTCACTCTTAAGTATGTCTGCACATATCCTGCATTTTTGTATCCTTAAAGCCTGGTTCACATAGGAGTAAAATCCGTCGCCAGACAAGCGTGTGGCATGTAAAAGGTAGGTTTTCCTGCATGCGAACGCTACTACTTGGCTGTGAAAGTTAAAATTTGATTGACATATGCTAAAGCAAAAGTCGCCGGAAAGTAACAATTTTTTTTTCTTTTCCGACAAGTTTTCTCTAGTGGTTTCCGACTACCACTTGAAATTCTATGATGACGATGAGAAGTGCAAATTTTGACAGCTATTTGATATCAATATGAGATCAGGTTATTTTTCGACGTCTGCAGAGCAAAGTGTTAAACCAGGCTTAAAAGGAACCGCAGTACATATTCGTCATCCACCGATATCTTGGAAAGTCTACGTTGGAGGCAGCTCACCAATAGAAGAAATTATCAGATGCCTCTTTTTTCGAATGTTTGAACGAACCTCTGTTTCAAATGTCCTTCGAAGACACTCGTTCACTCGTTCACATTATACTAAGAAAAAACATAATCTACGATTACCACTAGTAAAAATTAACTAGGGCAAGCAGAGATTCTCTTTCCAAGCTGTGAAAGGTTGGAACAATCTGAGTGTGGACTTAAAGTATTCCAAGGATAGGAAAGTTTGATTAAATTTTGAAATGCTTAAACTACTTTATGGGGTTTTAGAGAGAATGTATTGCAGACTTTTATTCCTTCACTTTTTTCTCGATATCTCCTATTATTTAGATAGAGACTAATATTATTTAGAGCTAGAAATAATGTAATCGACTATCTAAGAGGTCAGATTTAGCAATTCTGCCTTCTGATTGGCTCAAGGAACCCATCTCCTGGCTAAAAACATTACTAGAGCTTCGTATTATTATTTTATGTAGCCTGTCTAAACACTTTGTTGTAGAATCTGTAGTCGTTAACGATAGAGTTCTGTTTAGAGGGAGTAAGAATGAATGTGTTTCTTATTGTACTAAACTTATCAAGTAAGTGTTGGCTTGTCCAGTAGGCCTAAGTCTTTTTATCGCACCCAGGCTCAGTTGGCTCATATGAAATGCTTATGGAAGATTTATTTAAAATTTAAAGCAACGTATCGGTGTACAGCTTGGAGAATACGTTTTGTGTTAGATAAGATAATGACTCTCCGGAAGAAGAAGATGGCCGATCGCAGTCGGAGGCAACACCAATGTTCCTCTTTCGTCAGCTTCTACGGTGGGCACAGCTCATATTTTAAGTCAATATTTGATCATTTCTCCAAGCATTCCTAGTACACTCCCAGTTCACTCCAAATCGTCCTTAATATGCCTAAGCAACATAATAAACATTTGAAAATTGTTCTACTTCTTTTAAATGGCCAAACGCTCTTACTATTTTCCGTGTTTCTGGTATTTCACTTTATATTGTTGTATCGATTTCAAATAGCGACAGCACTTCTATTTGAGCTCTCATGAAGAAATTGCATTTCAACACTCCAGCCCCCTGTGCATGACAGCAAGCTGATCCTCGCACAGAGAAGTAAAACAAAAACAATCTTCCGAATTTTCATGTGGACAAGACGACGTAAATGTATTTCGAATTCATCGCCTCATCTTATTAGCGACTAAGAATAAAACTAGATAACAGTAAGATATGATTTAAACAAAGCGAGGTTAACTCATTTGCTACATACTAAGTCTATCTTTTCAATTAGTTTCAGCAAGTAATGACGCGGATCACCACGTTTCAGCAAGTCAGTGGCATGGATTGTTCCAGCAGTTGGTTTGGTGGAGGTGTCTATTGATATTTCCAGGCACTTTGTTACTCTAATTTGTTAAAAAAGACAGTTGATATTTTCAAGCACATGAGAATATAGTTAAAGAGAGGTGTGGAAACTATTATACAAGGATTTTGCTCGGTTCGGAAGGTTGAGTTCAGTTGTCGGATCTGGAAGTGTTCTTAGATTCGGTGTGAATTGGCATACTCCATCATAGAGTGGTGAAGCATAGCAACTCGACTTATAGTCAGGCTGGAGGGCAACCGTCGATCACATACGACCTAAAATGGCTATATAACTATGGCATCGTGGTAAAACCCGTAGGCATTCACCTGTAACCTTTCCGGGCAACAAGCACCAGTGAAGTGCAATTGTTTTGAGATAAACCATGAAGAAGAACTTTAATGCGAGCACAACCTGGAACCCAATATTGCACCTTAATTTGCGTACGCTTGGTTTAGAGTCGTGTCACAATTTTCGCGACAAAGCAAATGGTGCTAAAGACTTTGTTCAAAGGTTAATTCTTTCACAAAAACTGAAATACCATGATGGATGTGTTAACACATTACATTTCAATCCTGCCGGTGACTTAATTGCATCTGGCAGCGATGACCTTAACATTGCTATTTGGAACTGGGCAGCTTTTCCCGAATCCCCTAAGATTCAGTATGACAGTGGACATACAAGTAATGTCTTCCAGGTATCTATGATTTAAAACCATTATTTACTTAACTCAAAGAAGGTCGACGTGTAATATTAGAAGGTAACGAATATAGTAACTTACTAACATTTTTTATGCAGGTAATACTTGAGGCTTAGCCCCTATCGCTATTGCTGCTTATCGGGACGATGGTACAGTTGTCAAATACTGGTCAGCAAATCGATTTAGCATTATCTAGAACAAAAGTATACTATGACATAGAAAATATTCATTGGCAAGTTATTATTTACGGGTTAGGAAGTAATAAAATCTACAGAAACACAAGGATTACTCGAAAGGAAACATGATTTAGGGGGGCGAATAAGATCCTCATAAAGAACCAAGCAATTAAAAATACCCTCATCCTTACGTAGGCAAATATTATTTAAGACTTGTTTAGCTTTAAAAAGACAAATGGTTAGTCTTCATATGATAAGCCGTTGGCTACGTCCATCATTTTAACCCTGTTAATTGTTTTGGGACGGCCCTTTTTCCCTATGAGGCACGTCACGGTAACAGAAAGGGATTATAAACATGTCTCGTGAAACAATGACAGTTAAGAATGCAAAGCGAGTATCTGTAGATTGTTTAAATGCATTTAAATCTTATTTTCTCAAAATTAGTACAGTTATAAGCTTAGAAAAAATAACAACATGAAAGACAGAAAACGCTGGGTAGATAATACATTGCTTTATAAATTCCAAAGCATCAGTGCAAAAGAGAAGAAGTGAACTGATGTGATTAGTTATGTGTGTTTATGATATTTCATGGGGCATGGTATTAATAATATTAAAAATTGGTTGCCTACCAATATTGCAGTAGGAGGTATAAAAAGTAACATTTAAGACATCAAGCAATGACTTTCTCTCAAACCAAAAAAATGGACAACTTGAAAACACAGTGAGTAAATTAAATGTTGTATCATACTTTTTCAAGTCATTGACATCCAACCTAGCTGTTAAAAGCTGCCTGATGCAAGGATACAACTGTATTCTTGTCAGCAATTGTTTTGACTTAGTTTTACAGCAGTAGGAGAGAAGTAAGAATGAGACATCATCAAA
>JAAAKM020006971.1:142947519-142971534 GCA_010016025.2 Alatinidae sp. Z8VKAUB7J3 | reverse complement strand
CTTAACACCCCAGCCCACCCTCTCCATTTATATAAGACAGGTATACGACTTATTCTTGGCATTGGTGTGATAAACATCGAAGGTAGTAAACAATAATACACAATAAGCAAGAGTTTCTCATTAACAAACAAAAATTAAAATAAAATCAGCAATAAACATCATGTTTGTAATCTAACTCCTATCACTCCAGTTTCTTTCATCACCCCCTAGAATGTTTCCAGCGCATTCCAAAGGGTGGTAACGCCCATTTTGGGCACTACTGCTATAAACCAAGTTAAACTGACAATTCTGATCACGATGTTCAGGGTACCAGATGTGCCAGCAACAACCCTGACACTCTCATTCTTGATCAACTTGTTTTGCGCCATCTTATGTTCATGATTTTAGTAAATGTAATTTTAAGTTATCAAATCAAAGCTACGCCAAAATCTTTCTTTTGCATATCTTTTCTCTAGTTTGATTTTATTGCTTTCAATTACCCAATGTCCAGCAAGCTGCAAAGTCTGAATCGATCGAACTTCACTAAATTTAACTAACGCAAAAGTTTGGCAGCCCAAGGTACCATGTAGACTACTTATTAGTCCTGAATGGGTGATGTACTTAGCTACACTGTCACTCTGTTACATATACTGAAGCAAATAAGATTAAAAAGTTACAATTTAAACTAATGTGAAAGATCCTTACCTCTATTCCCCAGATCAGGTAAGATAGGTGAAGCAAACCCACTGCTGAAACCAAACTGATTAAAAGTATCCAATGGGATTGCAGGACGAAAAGGGCCCTCCAGAAATGCTGATGTCAATTCATAGGGTATTTGACCGCAAACTTTGTAGAATGGCACCATAGACTGGTTGCTTCTACGTCCTCCTGCTGGCACATTGGTTGATGAGGAATTGTCAACTTTCACAAAGGCAGAGTTCACTTTCAGCAGGGGTGGAAGGCGCCTGTTTCCAACTTGTCTCTGAGGATTGGACATTTTGAACTTTGGCTACATTAGCAGCTATCTAAAAGAGGTAAGGAAAACAAAAAGTTAACAAATTGCCCTAACTTCACAATCTTGCATGCTACATACTGCTTTCCACCATAATGAGTGAAGAGCACTGCTTCTACAGCTACTCTGTACGAGACTGACAAAAGAGCAAATAAAAATTCGTAGATCAAGGTTTCCTAGCCTACAGAGGGTCGAATTTACACTCCTTCTACGGAGAGAGCAGTATTAGAGATCACCGCTGAAATAACCCATCACTGAGTCTTGCAGCGACGAGGCATGGTTGTGGATGTTAAAGAGCTATGCAGTGACCACAGCAGGTCACTAAGTACACCAAAACCAAATTGGAGGGTGGAGAAGAAGAAAACAAGAAAAAAAGAAGAAAGAGGAAAGATGAAGCAGAAGGACAAGAAGAAGATGGAAGTGGAAGATCTGGGACAAGAATGAGAGGAAAGGAAGGAAAGGATGGGAAAGGAAAACAAGCAAGATAAAAAGGTAAAGAAAGGGGAATAGAACCAAAGGACATTAAACATTTATGCATAGCTTGCACTTTATATATATATATATATATACCCCAATTTTTTAATACCAAATGCATGGCATTTATGAACATCAATTATAAGATCAACCCAAGCTTAGAGAAAAATTGTCATCATTATCATCATCATCATCAACATCATTGTCATCGTTGTCAAATTAATATTCATTTACTGTGCCAGCATGGATTAAATGGAGTTTATCAATGGCCACTTTTTAATCTCATCTAGACTGAGTTAGGCGTAAACTCAAATTCCTCTGCTGAGAATCTGTCTTGATTACCTCTGATCTTGTCCTATTAGCTCTATATCTGGGCTTTGCTCCAAGAACTATCACCTCTCTACAGTTTCTTACCTATTTATCCTGCTCCATTCCTTTCAAATACATAACTCACTCAGCCTACTTCCTGATCTAAGTAACTTTAGGTGTTATGAATACCTACCCTGCTTCTTAGCTCACCTTAACTTTTCTTTCTCTCAGCCTGGTGCTTCACATTCACCTGACAATTCTCATGTCATTCCTCTACAAACAACCAAGATAACCCCCCTTCAATACTCATGCCACAAGTGCATAGAACATAACACCTTTCACGCTGGCTTTAGATAACCTACATTTGACTTGGCTTGGCTAGTTAACAGAGGAGAGGAAATTACTACACTTTTTCCCCACAAAATCTAGCCAACATTTAACCAAAGCCGATGGAAGAATTGTCTGGAATCGACAGCATGTGCTCAAGAGCATGTTATTGTTTAGTATCACGTGACAATGCAAATATCCAGGTACTCCCCCTTTTAAATGCCCGTAAAAATTTTTTTTGGGGGGGGGGGGGCAAACGTGGGCAGGTTTTACCTATTGGGCGGGCACGGCCCCCCGCCTCTTGGCTGCGTGCCTGCAAGTTCCCCTTCTGATCATGTGTTATCATTAACTGTAATTCCACTCACTATCACGTAAAAGTTTAGTAACCATTCTTTCATAAAGACGATATTGTAAAGTTAATCGGGACCATAATAATTGGTTTTTAGCTAGAGAATAATTTAAAGCCACCAAACCTGTTAAATGGTTTAAAAAATATTCACAGTCTCCACAGATAATGTACTAATGTTATCGGCATGACCCTCAACAGTGGCTTCTGGCGATGTTTCCAAATTTGTAAGTCTCCTACTTCCAGTAGAACCAACACAAGAGTCGTTCCTCAATTTATTTCCCGGCTCAGATGAACGCGTACGATCCCCTACGGACCTTTTAAAAATAGACCTTTGTATCTTATTTGCGTTCGCGTCTTTCTGCGTGTGATTTCATCAAACACCCACGGCTTCAGTTGTAGGGTTTCTCTACTATGCTGTTCAGATATACTTTTACAAAATATTTTTGTCTCCTATAACAAAAAATAGTTTGAAAATATGTCACCACTGGAATTAAGCCCCTGACCTACGCTACTGCGGCGTGTACTCTACCAACTGAGCTAGGTGACCTCCGATGTTAACATACCTTATTTCTCTAGTCGCCAAATTAGCCCCCCGTCACCCACAGTAACGCAAGTGCCTTTAAGAACTATCATTTCAAATTCTCTCTTCTCGAGATACTTTCTAACTTTCAATACGTTTGGGACAGGCCGGATGACAGTTCTTACTTGTTCACGTAAGGCGAGCTTCCAATAGCGTTGAGCTGGGTGCCGATGTCCACCGCTAATGTGGCGACTGGAGTAAGAGTATGATAGCATCGGGGTTTACCCATCTCAGTTGGTATACCAAACGCCGCGAATGCGTCTCACAGGTTGCAGTCCCGACGGTGACATATTTTCTATCTCTCTAGCCTCTTTCCAAAGTAGTTTGGGACATAGCAACGCGCGAGCCCAGCCGAAGGTTGTAAAGCCAATAAAACTAAGGATGGCCACGTGATGACGTGTACAGGAGTTACACGTGTAGTGGATCTAAAACACTTGTAGATGTATACAAACTTTTAGACACAGAAACAGATGCAGATACAGTGGAATAAATTGATGTACACGAATCTAATGGACCCTGAAGAGAGACGTTTGAACCCACTGGTAGCCTCGATTGGGCTACTCCATGTTACTGTAGCGATGTCCTGTGGAGTAGTAGCCTTTCCTATTACAAGCCAAGGTTCCCTGTGATCTTGTGCAACGGAAAAGATAACGCGAAATAAATGAAAAAAGTTTTAAAAAATAATTAATGATAATAGCTATCTAATACCTATCAGTGGCATCTGCCCCGTGTCATGTTAAAAACACTTATGAACCGTTTAGAGAGTTCTTACTTGTTCTTCTTCACTCAAAAGTTAATCGCTTTGAATGTTCTGTTTACATATTCCAACACCTGAACTGTAAGATGTGCTCGTTTGTGTTGTCGGCCTCAAATTGGTGCTCGACGTCATCATGCACAATAAGTATGGGACTTCACGATGACGTCATCTGACGAAAAGAGGTATTTAAGCAAGTACCGTACCAGTCAATCGCACGGTATTAATGTTTTCATTTTGTTTGCATTTCTGTCTGCTGTCTGCTACAATTTTCCGTTCTTTTAAACTGTTTTTGTAAGTTTCTGAGATCTATTACGTGGAAAACTTTTGTAACTAATAAATGAAGGGGCAGCTGGAGCGTCCAAGTGCTATTCAGAACTATCATTTCAAATTCTCTCTTCTCGATGATACTTTCCAACTTTTAATGAGCTTTGGGCAGATAGACGGGCCGGATGGCAGTCCTACCATGGTCACGTCACATGGCGCAGAGAGGTTGAGTGTGTTAACATCAGGGTTTACCTATTTCAGATGGTAAAGCTAATCTTTTTGTTACGTTTTTGAAAGTTTTTGAGATCTATTACCTGGAAAACTTTGGTGCCCTGCAAGTTGCACACAGTATAGCTTGTTTGATATTGAGTATATGTGAAACAGATTCTGCTGAGGGCAGAATCTGTGCTGTCTATGCGCTCAACCCAACTAACACCGATTTGAAATAATTTAAGAAATGAAAGGATGGTTTGTCAGGTTAATTCAAATAAAAAAGAATCACGGGAGAAGTCCACTTTTCATAGTTTAGCCTGATTCTGGGAGCGCAAGTTCCCCCTCACAACATATCTCAATAATTAGTGGTTTCTCGAAATAAGGTAGTTTGCAAAACGTTTTTAAAGCTTTTACTAATTCTTTAATATTTGATACAAATTATGGAAGCAGGCTTTCAGTAGAAGCATAAAGAATAATGTGGGATGTTAGTGTAGTGGCGGCGCCCTTAAGGATCTGGGGGGCTCAATCTCCTCCTCTTTTTTGGCAAGTGATGCTCTCTCTGGTAGGAAGAACAAAGAAAACACAGGGGCAGGCAAGATAAGACGAACGAAAGTTCCATGTCATTTAGTAAAAGTCAATAGACGCACAATCGTGTTTCCAAATCGAATAAAATAAACGGGAACCCCTCGTTGGCTCTCAGCCCCCACTTGTAACTTGGAGACGCCCGACCCTGCACGGCTAAACTGGCAAGACGAACAGTTGGGATCCCCCCTGTTGATTGCGCTAGAAACGTGTTTAAGGGCAAAACAAAGAAACAGCTTTGGATTTGGTTCTTGTATGCAGCAAGTCCTCTTGAATACTGTTATCAATGCCAGTTACACTGGAAACATTTTCAAAAAGTAGAGATAATCTGACATAAATCAGAATTATACATTCCAAGGAACCTTATAGTAAGACTGTCCATATTAACTCCTACGCTGGAGCATTATCAACTATTTAAAGATATTATCGAAAGACACAATATTCTGCTAAAATCAACTAGAGGCCTTTGCAATGTAAAAATACTATCACAACAAGCCCATTAAATTCTATAGCCCTACGTTAAAATACCAAATTCGACGGTCCTACCATCATTAAAACTACTTATGTAAAGAACGACTTTTCCTTTTCAAAGCAATAATTTTCCCAACTGAGTATGGTTTTCCCAGCTCGTCTGTATACTTTTCCCGGAAAGTATCAATATTGCCTTCGCATTCAGCTTTATAAAGTTTCATTATTTTCCTCCATCTGGATATCTTACTCTGCTGTCTCATTTTTTGAATGGGAGGCCATAATCGAATAGGAGGCACATTCCCAGCTCCCTCTTCCCACAGGGTAATAATGTCCAATGCCGATACCTGGTTGCCATTTAACTTGCGAGGAAGAACATACCGTGGTTTCTGTGGAGTGCTTCCTTTCGAAGGAGTTTCTGTTTTGGTATTTACAGGCCTGCTACTTGTTGGAGGCTCACTCAGTTCGACGTCAATGTCAACTCCTTCATCCTCCCTATGAGAGTTTAGTATCGCTGAAACGGTAAATTGCTGCCCATGTTTATCTGTACATTCTTTAACAAAGCAATCCATGTCACCTTTGAATTTATCATAGTATATCTGGACCAGTTTACGCCATCTAGAGACTTTGCTTTTTTGCTTCAGTTTTTGTTTGGGAGTCCAATTTTTAAGCGGAGGAAAATTATCCCCTCCATTTTCCCACAGATCGATGACTTCAGCAGCAGTTACTTTCTCCGGCAATACGTAATCTTCTTCTACAACCACCTTTCTATTGCTCATTGATGACGTTTGAGTCGCCTTTTCCTGATCGGTCGAGCGCCTTAACGAGCTCTCCTCGGTTGTAGATCGGTCAGTAGCATAAATACTTTCGGAAGTGTTTGTTCTAGTTGACACCCTACTGGACGTTACTGAATCTACTGTCGGAGTAGAGGGGAAAAATATCGACGACTTACTGCTAAACGGAACAGTAGCAGCGTTGAACAACGAAGTGATTGTGCTCTCGTCAACCTTCCGACGGTTTTCGGGGCTTCCCTCGGAACTCTTCGTAAACGCATGATATAGCTTCCCATAACTATCGTAATAAAAATCGTCTAACATTTTATCTCCGGTTTCGCTACTGTCATAATCGTAAAATGGCTGCTGCGTCGATGCATAACCACTATCCATTAGGGAAGTGGTGGATGTGGTAGAACTTGGGGTTTCTCTTTCAGGGTACCGGCCACCTGTGTTCTGATTGGAGAAATGTCCGTTTGTGTACTGGGTCTGCTCATCAAGATGATGTCGTGGTCTACCTGTTTCGGTATTGGAGAACCGTATGACCGAAATTCTATCGTCATCGCTTTCGTTCCATCCCTGGTATTTAGATGTGCTGAGACGATTGTACGGAAGGCATTTACAGCCTGTGATACAGCCATGAAGTTTCGATATATCCCCATGAATCTGTCGAATTTCTCTCGACAGTTGCTCAAATTTTGTCTCTAATGCACTGAGCTTACACTCCAGAACAACATTCAGGTGTTCCATTTTTGGTATACATGCACAAATGCTCCCAGATGAATTCTACACGAGAAAAGAAAAAAAGTATTATTCCGTAGGGGAAGTGAAAGTCACATAAGATCCTGCAAAGTGATATTGCAAATACGATGCACAACTAAGAATCTCGATAAATGAACTCTGTTCTGGTAAAAATGAGGTTCAAATTACACAGTTACACACAGGTACGTAGCAAAGTAAGCATAGTACAGTATAGTATAGTATAGTATAATAGAGTATAGTAAGGTATAGTATAGTATAGTATTGTATAATATGGTATAGTATAGTATAATATAGTGTAGTAAAGTATAGTTTAATATAGTCAAGTATAGTATAGTTTAATACAGTCAAGTATAGTATAGTGTAGCATCATGCAACAAAGAATAGTAAAGTGTAGTATAGTATAGTATAGTATAGTATAGTATAGTATAGTATAGTATAATATAGTCAAGTATCGTATGGTATAGTTAAGTATAGTATGGTCTGGTCAAGTATATCGTGGTATAGTCAAGTAAAGTATGGCAGGCCTATAGTATAGTCAGATATAGTAAAGCATAGTATGATAAAGTAAAGTAGTATATAGTATTGTACTGTATAGTATTGTATAGAATAGTATAGTATGGCATGTAGCATAGTATGATGTGGTATAGTATAGAATTGTAAAGTAAAGTAACTTGTAGTATAAAATAGCATAGAATAGCATAGTAGAGTAGAGTAAAGAAGAGTATACTATAGTATCATATATTATAGTATAGTATAGAGCAATAGTGTGAAGTATGGTGGAGTATATATATGGTGGAGTATATAAAATAGAATAGACTAACATAGTATAGGATAGCATAGGATAGCATAGCATGATAAAATATTAGAAAATATTGAATCGTTCAGTATAATACAATATATTAACGCACACTCAATTATAGCATGGTTTAGTATAATGCAAAGTTAAGAAGTTGATATTTTCGCCTGAAAAAAAACTATTCTGGTTATTCTATTTCTTCTTTTCAACAGCTTCGACTATCGTGCTACTCTTTTGTGAAAGTTAAACTTAGAAACTGAGGTCTCAAGATCAGAAATCAAGTTTTTATAAATATTTCACATTTTTCGGGTTTGGGCAACGAATGTCCGATACTAAATAAACGTAACTTCACTTTCTGTAGTCACTTCTACAGAAACAAGTAAGCTGCTCCTTGGGACCTTTCGAACACCAATTATTGTTTTAGGCCACAAGACAACATCTGACGTATTTCAAGGGCGTAGTATTTGAATGTTGTTAGCGAGTACCAGGCACGCAGTCAAGGGGGGCGGGGGGCTGTGCCCGCCCAATACGTAAAACTTGCCCACGTTTGCCCAAGGTTCGGCCTTCCAATGCTTATACCAATTTCCATACCATTGTGTTTCGAAACTTTTTCCATTGCTAAAACATCGGATAATTATTCAATGAAACAACGCACACCCAACGTAACAGTGACCGCTTATTACGATGGCATACGGGGGCTGCTTGGATGGACCATATTTCACAGCTACAATGAATAACACTTTAACAGCAAAGGACATGGATACAGCCTCCTACTTTCAAGAAAACATCTTTCCCAGGCAATAAGAGATCACTAAATTGTTAAATATCTTATTCTGGTAATGATATTAGATTCCAGAGCCCGTCCAACAAGTTATCCAATACAGGCTTTATACTTATTAGAATTGTCTTGTACTTAGCACATCTCTCACATCCATTGCACCAGTTGCTGTCATCACTATGTTAGATTGATTGGTAGCAGACACATAGCACGTTAATCATCTTTCCCCTATTCTCTGTTGAAAAAAATCGTTGCTGCCCAGTATTGAAACTCCTTTTTAACGGGACTATAGCAATTGGGGACTAGTTAAGCTGCATCTCTGGAATTTCACCAACAAAATGTGCACAATTCTTAGAGTTTTTTAGGAAAGAGAGGAAGGTAACATAGTAAGAAAGTGAGTACATTACGTTGTAGTTTCTCCTGGTGATTTGTAGATTTCAATAAATTGCTTATTATTTTTTCTTTAAATTTGTTATTTGCCTCTTTAACATATAAGAAGAGTAGATAGATTGCAAAATAAATGAAAGCTTGCCAGCAGTGAAACCGTCCTTGCAACTCTGAACATTTTGAGCAATAGATGGTCGAAAGACGACATAACAGAATCGCAAAACGTAGAAAAGAAGTAAGATAGTTCTAGCATCAAAAGTACTATGCCATGAGTGGCTGAATGCTATCTAAACATTTAACTTAAATATATTTAAGATAACACGTTGGCGTTCTACCTGTTTAGGTGGCAGTTCATTCTTGTTATTGTATCGTGTATATCTTTGCATGGGTTTGCTCCTCTTCATGGTTGATCAACGGAACTAGAGACTGCTCCATTTCAAGTCTACTAGGGCCAGTAGACCATTTTCAGATGTTTATTATGATCTTCAGTTGATGATGCCCAGGATGATGCGATAACTTTGATTTTTGGTAGGCAAATATCGGGGAAGAAAGAAAAAGGAGAACCAATAGGCTTTGAGGGAGAAGAGCGAAAATGTACAGAACAATTTCGTAGTTCGTAACAAGCGGTGAACAAACGATGATTTATGAATTTCACGTGTAACTCGCCTTCACAGTTAAAATTTTTGAACGTATTTAATTCATGTGAGATGTTACCAATATACAAAATTTACGAATGTGGTAGTAGTTACGATGGAGACTTAAAAATTTTGAGAAATGTGGTAACAAAACATTGGCTTTCCTGCAAAACAATGAGTCACCATCGTCAAATTTCCGTATACACTTTGTCTCACATTAATGAATCGATGTTTAGAAACAAAAATAATTATTTCCAAATCTTTATGAGTAGCAACAACATCACGCAGCATAATCATTGAACACTTTATCGAATAGAAAACGTATGAAATACAGCGAGTCAAACGCTTGAGATCAAAGGGACACTCTAGTAGATTTTCCTACTTCTCAATTTCTCGGTTTGTTAATTCCTACCCTGCGCGTTGCTTACTATTTACTTGAGGGGTGATTTGTGACTTGTTTCAGAATACCTCGGAGGAGCCATGAGGAGCTCGATTTGTTAAATGCGTTTTAAAACCTGTTGTTTTGCACCAGAAGTTCATCTGGAGTGGGGGGAGGCGGGGGTGTGACTCTCAGCCTAAACCTTGATGGTTGCATAAAGTGATCGCTACGTTTTGATCTAGCCCTTAAACATATTCGGGAAAGTATATTCATTGCATAAAGGTACATTGTATTGTCCAATTTTACGTTCAGAGTTCATTGAGATCTTTACCTGAAATGAATTCTTGCAAATACTACTGGAGTTTCTTTCTTTAAATGAATTATTATGGTAATGATATTTATCGGCAGCTAAGTGTTAGAAGTGCTTGGTGAAATGGAAGCCATACTTAAAATAGAAGTAGCCTTTCCATCATATTTAGAAATACAATGTGTGAAATGGTTTAATTCATGACCTAGTAAACTCAAATTTATACCACAATATTCAGAGATTGTAAAGTCCTTTTACAGTAGACCTACTATCTCCAAATTGTAATGGAGAATGATATACTAAATTTTGGTTATTTGTCCTTGGAATCTATATGCAAATATAAAATTGATGGCACAAGCTAAAATGTTCCTTTTATTACCGCTGAGAGTTTTAGCTTGGAAATTAACAGAGAAATATCAATAAATTAAATTTCCTTGCTCCAATCTCTAGGTATTACCGACCCTTAAATTTTTTTGTAAATTCCCAAGAGATGCATTGACCTCTAGTGTATTAATTACTGAGACATCTAATCCCCTGAAAGAGCTCCTAATTAACCCCTAATAAACTCTTAATTGTCGCTACATGTAACTGCAGGCCCTACGCTGTTAGTAAATTTCTAGTTTGATGAAATAAAGAAAGTTAAAGAGTGCATTTACCACAACATGTTGTTTCGCAAAATCTTCCACACCCAGTGGACAAGTAGAATGGTAAAACGGTGGGCTTTATCCTGCTGCATGGTGTCTTGAAAGCTCAAGTATATCTGACTGAAAGTCTGCACATAAGATAAAGAAAGTTAACATGATAATAACTAAGAAAGAGCGACCTCGGTCAGTAAATCAAAGGACAAAGTACACCTAGCTTGTAGAAATAGATAGGAAGTAAAAGAACAAAAGTAGTAAAGCTTCAGAGACCGATAAAAGACGGCAACGATAGGGAAGGGAAATTTAAAGGGAAATGTTGTGGAATGAACAAATGGGTCGATTCGAGACAAAATTCTGATAACATCTTTAAAAATAGTGTGGGTGAGACAAACCAGAATGACGACAAAAGTTTAAATTAGCTCTAATTAAAATAGAAAATTTCGAGTTAATTGGTTTATAAAGGATTTCATTGTATCCCCTTGACTAAAAGAGATTACCTTTTTGCGTCTCGTTCTTAGATTAGTAATTTAGAGACCATGATTAAAAGTTTAAAGGATATCATGGACAGCATAGGTAGGCCTACATGTAACACAATACCTATAATCAGCAACGAAGGGATGTCGACTTAAAGACAAAGGGAATTATTTGTTCATTTGATCATGATAGTCATGAATTCATAGGCTGCAGAAAGGACTAACTGGCGTCCAAAAGGTAGAAAGATTTATTAGAAAACTTTGATTATCGTATCACATCAACTATTTATTACAATGAAGAAGAACTTCGCTGTGAATGTGTATCAGAGAATGTTAATCATCCTCTTGTCTCACATCATATTTTATTCTGCTTGTTCTAGTTAAAGCGCATAAATAAAACGTTCTTTCTGTTATCTGTTATCTAAATCCATCTCAACAAGGAAAGTTATTTATTCCCTAGACCTAATTTGTAATAAAGCGAAGAGGAAGTAATGGCCGCACATTCCCTGAAATATGGTCGGTTAAGCTTCAAGAGGAACTCTGGTTGTGAATTATCATTATATGACAGTAAAATATATTCCTCTCACACTTTTGAAAGTTGCTCTGATTGTAAATAAGATGCTCAAATTGCTTACGTTGATGTGCTCTAGAAAGAAAAGACATAGATTCCAGCTGAGACACAACTGTGGAATATATTACTGATGTAGCAATGTATACTATAGGAAAATTTTGCATTTCTAAATATATCAAAAAGCAATCTTCTCGCACGTACCTATAGAGCTTTAATGTAATGGGTCAAATAGATGAAATCGCATCTGTAGTAAAATAATCAGCAGCATAATCTAAATGTATCAAGGGTATCCTGCACAGCATTGGTATATACAATACCAAAATATAACACAATACTTATACTCAAAGCAACTGAGATGTGTCGACCTAAAGACAAAGGGAAATGATTTGTTCATTTGATCATGATAGTCATGAATCCATAGGCTGCAGAAAGGAATAACCAGCATACCAAAGGTAGAAGGATTTAAGCTTTAATTATCGTATGACATACGGGGGAATCAGAAGACTATGTTTAGCACTAAAGTTTATAATCTGAAAGAGCTGAGGCAAGAAACGTAAACTCGTATAGGGAATATAGATGAGTCCATTCATTTGAACAAAATATTCGTAACGACCTTCAAACGAACATCTCTGAAAATCTGACATTATAAGTCCGAAATATTTTTATACGCTTTGTGCTCTGTGAACGACAGACAAATAAGGATTGCTTCAGCTTTATTGTTACATGGACTTCGCAGTTACTTTAATCGTTGCATTTTTTAATCACAGAGCTTTTCACAAAACACATGCTCAGATCTGTCAGAAATCAATTTGTATTCAAACATGCAAAGAAACAAATCCAATCAAATATTACCTTCAGATCGTAATAGTACTTCCTTAACGTATTAACACAATATCAAATTATGAAAACAAAATATTGTTTGCTTTCATCTTATATAAGGAAAGGTGACTAATACTTAAAAGTCTACCTAAATCTAACAAATACACTAGAAAAAAGCCCCAAAATTATCAAGTTGGCCGGATTTAATGAGTGTTTTCGTTATCTCAATTCAAGTGGCTAATGTTATCTATATAACGTAATATTATCAAATGTTTGTTTCTGTGAACATCGTCATAAATGTTGCTATAACCTTTCACAAGTGTCATTGCTTAACGGTCACATTTGCAATTTATCCATCCATCCACCCATCCATCCATGTCAGCTGTTAACATTTGCCATATTCCTCAAAAATTAAGCAAAAATTTATGACAGTAAATTACTTAGCAAGCTCGAGGTTAGTTTAGTCTGATCTTACATATTTAATATTGTGCAGAAATGTAGAGTGTTTGGTTTTATGTTTACATAACAGATTCAATTTTAGATGTAGTCTCGAGAAGAAGAGCAATTCCGCACCAGTCTCCTAGTACCGAGAATGGCGATGACCTAGACAACCAAGACTACTCTAGTCACAAAAAGCTCAATAATTATCTTGATTTCTCTCATCAAGGTTAACGTAAATATGTTTACAAAGTTTAAGATATTATACGAAATGGTAAGTATAAAATACACATTTGTAGACAGGCTCACGAGACCTATTTACTATTAGACCACTTGATCACAAACGCTGTTTGCTGGGAGTGAATAATATTGACGTTATGAAAAACCTCAAAGCACAAGCAACATGTACCTAGCAATAGCTTCACCAGCTGCCACAAGCCTGATAAACCAGAATTATTTATGTAATTTTTTGTAATAGTATAGAGAGAGCATGGGCTAGCTTTAAGTGGCGTGTAAATCCACGTCCAAAAAACACACGATGCACTGAAATAATCTGTAACTGCAAAGCACGGAGGTAAAAGAGCAAAAAAAAGCTATGTTACTTAGCAAAAAGTTATGCTTATTTCTCACATGTAAGAGCTCTAATCTACATGGACATTAAGCGCATTCATACATTTTCTGGATATCTCTGCTTTTGTCGTACAATCCGTGCAAAAGATAACAAGTTCGCTGTTTGCGAAGTCAAATCCTTGCAAATCAACAACTAAAGCATTACAAATTAATTTCATGTACCAGCTTTTCCCTCGAAAATTTGATAAATTCAGTTGTCCACAAATATTAATCCGCACAAAGCAAATGTCACATTCTCATTTGTGAAATTCACGCAAAAATAAATCCTTCTAAGGGACATAGTGCTTGTCCAATCCTCATATAATGTTTCTTGCTCCACTGTGGGCTCATCCTTAAAAGATCATCAGTGGGATAACGTGACCAAGAGTTTACGGCGTCATAGTGAAGGTCAAGCGTTGGGGGTTCAAGTCCAAGGAATCTTTGAATCTTTACCAGGAGCTACAAGACGCAACAGAGTACAAAATCTTAACATTCGTTCAGCCACTGGAATTGGTAAGACAATTATAAACGCCATAAAAGAAAAACACGTGAAGCGGTTTGGCAACGCATGCCGAAATGTCCGTCGCTAGACGAGAAGTAAGAGAATTAGATCGCGAATGGAGAATGGAGTTAAGGTTCACAAATGTTAAGACTAGAAAAGCAGCTGATGTTCGTTATGTCATTACCATTTTCCCTTGGTATTCCTTTCCGGAAGAAAATATATTGCTACCGGCAGGCTACAGGGCTTCGCTGTATAATTTTGTACCAGATTACACACATGCACATTTCTTATTTAGGTTCTAATGTTCGAAAGCAGCCTATCATTTATGCTAAGGATTTGCTAATTCACTCAACCAGTTTGTCGAATGCCGTACGCAGGGAAATGTGTATCGATACGATAGTATAGAGCTATGCCTTTTCTCTGTTTTTTTTTAGTTTTATGTCCTTTGTGTGCTGGAAAAGTGGCTTTAACCCTACTTTCCCTATGTGGGAGAATTTTGCTCCGCGAGGTTATGTTTTTTTCTTGTATCTCTAGACCCGCTTGTTAAGACCTTTCGAAATTTTATGATAAGATTCTATAAACACACCCTGGCCCCACCGCTCTGTCTCCCGTGAACTCTTACCTTTAAGGACAAGAACTGCATGCTAACGGTAACGCTGAAACGCACTTGTCTCGCAGATATATCTCAGATGAAATGCGATAGTTGGTCGGCTCGTTCGTCGTCATCTCCCCAAGGGTCCTTCATTACGAAGCTTAAAGGGAAAACGAAATTTAAACAATTTGTCATTTCAGTGGAATTAAAGTACGTTTCAAGTATTTTCTTCTCTACCATGTCACTTCTCGAACAAAATGGGTGCAAATTTTTCTGCTAGATCAATCCATCAGATTATAATCTCACAAAGTTCCATACTAAATGAGACATACTCACAGAGGTATTAGCATTTACATTGTTGTTGCCTATGGCCCCTCCTCTTGTAATACCCCTAGGGATTTCAAAATTGTTGAATCCAGACATTTCTTAATGATCAAGGAGATTTAATGAGGGTTTTCCAGTAAATGAATGCTTATTCTTAAGCCACATATGTAGCAAGTATGGAAGGAATCATCCTTAATCAATAGCAAAGTTCATGTAATGTATAAGATCTTTGATAAGTTGAGATAGAGGGCTGGAGTTTCAGATAGTTGGGTTCGAATATGCAATAATTGTGGTTTATTGTAAGACAGAGTTTTCAGTATCTACAGGTAATTGTTTGGTCAGTTTTCCTTTTATTTAATACGCCCTTAAAGCTCTTGGAATTGGATCATCCTCTCCTTTTCTTTATGCAAGGTTTATTAATTATTAAGTTGCATGACGTCTGTGGACTCATTAGTTTTGTAGCATGGCGAAAATGCTTAATATTCTCCTCTTGGAGTAACTACTTTTGTAACTTAATGATGTCTGTGGAATCTTGAGTGTTTTTTATGCATTACAAGGCAAATGCACTTGCTTTTAATTTATATTTCATTGAAGACTGACCATATTATATGTTTTGAGCGGGGTTTTGCTTTGTTTTGTTTTGAATGTTCTCACACCACGCAAGGCGCGTGCTACTACTAGCATATAAAGCATAGAAAACCTGGCTTGTTTTTGAAGTCATGTGGACAATAAGTCAGCTAAACCATGAGCATATCCTGCACTTACTTACTCAGGAAGGCTGGGAACTTTAAGCTTATTTAGCAATTTATGTTATAGAATAGCTTCTCTAAGCTACTTCTCTGAGACAGAGGGTCGGGATAATTGTGGGTGTTTATTGAACCGTAGGATACGAATTTTTCCAATCACTGTGCTGAGATATGAAATTTTATTTCAACATTGTGTTACGATTACCTTAAATATGCCATGAAAAGAAGATAGAATATATAAGATCAAGAAAAGCAAAGATTTTAGGGGCGACTGCAGAAAAACGTCATTTTTTATGTCGTAGCTAGCTTAGGCATGAGGAACCAATTGAAATTTCAAAGTTAGCCAAGCTTGAAAACGCAACGTAATATTATTATTGGCTACAGTTTACAACCACTAATGTGACAGTACACAATTTCATGAGGTTGTTCGACAAATTTCTGGGAGCCCTTACAGTCTACGAAAGGCATTTCAAAGAGAATGGTCCGCTGCTTACTTGTATACATTGAAGCGTAGTTGTTAAGTATCACCTTTAGCGAGAATGTCTTTGTTCATAGTACGTTCTGTATTACAGTTTTTGTATGCAGTCTTTCTTGACTTAATTTTGCGTCGTCTTTGCGTTATTAGTTGTTTCTTCATATTTCATGCACTTTGTACTGGTAGCCGTGTTGGTTTGCAATAAGATCCTGTGTCGCATTTCATCTGGTTGTTATTCTAGTTTATTCCGACTGTGTCCAGTACATGGGTGGAGATCTGCCCATGGCATTGGTTTTTTAAGACAAGATAAACGCGTCTTAGGTCTTGCTTAGCTTAGTACAGAAGTTTACTCAGCCAGCTAACTTTTGCAATCCGCACGCCCTTAGGTAAATATAGTGGAGGATGGAATAGTCAGAGAGGGTGTAATTCCAAAAGTAGGGTAGAAGTACTGATGTATCGGAAGTAAATTTGTAGGTAGAAAAACCGATGAGATTAATGCCTTAAATATCAATTCTCTTATGGAATACAAGTTCTGCTTATGAAGATGTAACAGTCATATCATATTTTAGGATTGCTTTACCTTTACGCGAATAGCGATTACCACAACATAGCTTAAAAGTATCTTTTTGCTCTCGGGCTTGCCTTGTTCAGATCGAGCGTTCCATGTGTATGTCTGACGCACGTTCCGAGATCTAGAACATCTTTATTGAAAGCTGATGCAATCTATAGCACACACTGAAGCCTTGACCAAATGACACTCCTTTCTATTCGAATTTGTGCTCGATTTTCCGATAAAAATTCCACTCTTGTGTAGTGATTGTAGAAGTCGCTCACTCTACTTCAAGAGGTGTAGCATTTTGACGTAGCTTTCATATTAGGGACAAAGTGCGCAAGAGTCCAAAACATGAACTGTGGTAGCAAGACGGTGGGAGATGGTTGCTTTGTCTGCTATAATTTCTTTGCGCTGCCCCCCTCACCTTGTGGTATGGGGTTCTGAAATGGACCTCTCTGAAACGACTGCTTTGAAAATAATCGGAGGGGTACTGCTGGAGAGTCGCAAAATTCTCCCCGAATTCTGCTTTCGATTGTAGAAGTGCTTAAAGCTTACAGAGTGCAGTTGATGATTTTCATACCATCGCGAAACGAAAAGAAAGAAATATGCTGAAAAGTTTGTTCATTTCAGCCTCGGTGTTTAGAGTATGCTTATACGACCTGACTCCTGTATGTGATTCTCCCACGTTGTAAGAGACCTTACAGTGCTGCAGTAAGTAAGTAAAGAGGATGAAATGAATCAGGGATGAAATTTATTTTGGTATGTAAGATTTAGATGTTTTATTTTCTTTGAAGCTCAAGATATGCTATCAAGATTACCTTTATTTTTGCGCTGCTTTAAATGTGCTAACAATATCCATAAACATCTCTCATTTGAGCTGATAGACTTAGGTGCTGCGCATTAAAGAGAATGAGTGTATTTAATCAATATCTGCTTAATTTTGTATCCAAGTGCAATCTTATTATCTTAATTGCTGCGCCTGTTAGCTCTTTGCATAGAGGCTTGTCCGTTATAAATCCAAGTAATACACGTTTTCAATAGTCTTCTACATAGCATTTTGGCATTCTCTGTTACCATTGTCAAGTTAAACAAGTATTGAAGCTGTGTACTTGTTGTAATAGTCATGATTTGTCCGACATTTGCATTAGAGTTCTTGTGCCATCCCCAGTAACAGCCAGCACTGCTAGATTAAGTTGAATTTAATTAGAAACTACTGCAGCACTGCGGGTGGAAGATATCAAGCTTATGTCCTGTTTGTTGCAAACCCGTAACCATGGAGGTTATTAAAGCGTTGTGCCCCTCTGATTTATCATGAGCGTCCTTCTTCAAAATTCTCATGTCAAGACTCAATCGTCCTTTAACCGCTTCCCTTAAACAGTTATAATAATATCACCCATATAGCGTTAAGAATAGCCTCTAAAAATGATAATCCTTCGTTGCAGTCCTCAAGCATTGTTATATTTCTCTCTGAAAAACCCTTTGATTTGTAGAAATGTTGCTGAATCTTCAACTATTCTATTTTGTTGCTCCCGTAAAACAGTCTCCAACCCCAAGCTTTACCGCCTGGCTTTAAGCGTTCACTTGAGAGTAAAATTTAGAGACTTTAGGTTAAAGTATTACTTCCTATTCACAATACAAAATGGACCAAAGAAGTGTTCAATGCACCTATGATTACATCGGGCTTACTTTTTTGCTTCCGAAGGTTTTAAGGCCGGCTGCACAAAAGCGACAAGCAGTTTCCCTCTCTGAAAGGTAGCCTGCGCGCAGACAGAAACTCACTTCAGCTTGGATAGTCTGCACGCAGGTTTATATGAAAGGGTTGAAGGTTGAAGAAATGTCACGCCCCTTTCCGTGGACAAAAGAAAACTGAATGACGTGTTTGGAATTCCTTGTTTTGTGAGCGATTCTCAAAGAGTTGTGACCGAATGAAAAGTCCTTCAGTGTTTGCTCGCTCTTGGTGAACAGAGTACCACGAGGAACATCAAGGCACAGCGTCGCCATACTTTCAGTCAACAGGAACCATGAATAAAACAATTTGGGATTCAAATATTATTTTTCGCTTCCAAAGGTTTTGTGGGTTATCCGTATGCAAGTCGAATGGAAATGCATTGCCTGACAAGGATAACAGAGGACCGAAAGATGCCAACAATAAACCGAATGGTGTTAGTTGTAACACAGTTAGTAGTAAAAGGAGACTGACTGTGGCAATGAATAACAACTTGGTTCAAAAGGAAACAATGCATTTGCAGTACAATCCGTTTGTACATTGGTTGTTTTTGTTCGGATCAGCATTAGGTGGTGAGTTGTGTTATACTGTTAGTGCACCTCTCCTCATGTGGTTCGTTGATAGTTATATTGCTAGACGAATAGTACTTCTCTGGGTCATTTCAATGTACATTGGCCAAGTACTCAAGGAAAAGCTGAAATTGCCTCGACCATCTGCACCACCTGTAATTTTGTTGGACAGCTCTTTTCAAGCCGAATATGGTATGCCTTCAACACATGCAGTTGGTGGCACCATTGTCCCTTTCAGTGCCTTATATTTCACCTATGGCAGATACCAGGTGAGTGGTGCTTGTAACCTTACGTGATATATGATGTTTATTCCAGTTATCTTGTTATCCATTTGTAAATATTTTGTTATTGCTACATAGATGTATATCTGGGTTTCTGAAATAATTAGTGTTGCTTGTAGTAGTTTTCTCTGGTATAGATGTAGATATAGATGACCCTGAGTAATTTCTAGTGTAAGAGTTCATTCACGCGGAAATTGAAGTCATTAAGTTTGCTGAGGTGCTTGTTTCTTCAGTGTGGCAGCATTTTGCAGACTATTCACACGATTGATAAGCAAACAAGAGCCTGTTTGTTTGTTTTCCAATGCATGTGTGGGTGCGTGGGTGACAGGTTGAAAAGCTATTATGATCTGAAGCAGAGATTAAAAAGAGGAACACAGGAATGCCCAAAGCTGTAATTATAATATAAACACAGAGAGGAAGAGACCACCACAATTGCCACAGGCCAATATAACATGCTTGTTTAAACTGCAAGATCCACTAGTAAAGGCCTTCCTTCTCATCACTATTCCTTCCATGTTCAGGAATCGGCGTGGCGTATACCCGTTTCCCCTGGTTTTGATGAGTAGACGAAGAGGGGGCGGGGGGTAATGATCTGGTACCAAAAACACCGAGCTTTAAAAATTGGAGTTTCAGTGCACTGATGACTAAGTCTTTACTTTCGTTTCTCGTAAAAAATAATGAAATCAATAACTTATATCTTGTATTATCCTTACAAAAAACGGGGAGGGAACTCTCTTGTACTGAAAGGCAAATGATTGTACCCCGGGGGAGACCATTTACCACCGAGGTTTATGAGGCTTCTAAACTCTCGAAATTAAAACGCTTGTGTGGTATTGAGGAGGCTCAAAACCTAGTCCACGCTTATAGTTATCCAGCCCTCAAAGTTTGGCGATATTGATACTTGACTAATACGTAAGCACTTGGGTAAGTAATTCAGTACGTTGCATTATGGAGAAAGAGGATTGTATCCTTACGAGAAACGCGGTAAATGGCAATATGTACAGTACCTTTGATTCATCAACGGAAAAATGACGTTTCTTTCGGATCCCTATTTTAGCTGTTTGAGTCCGCTTTACAAGGATTATCATCAAGATATCTCACAAAGTATATGACTGCATTACATGTTGTTGTTTTAAGTAACTCAGCTGTGTTGCTTTGAGATTTGGTCAAAATTTATTCGGCCAATTACTTAACAACTTTTGAGATGCACAATCTTTTGTCGCCACAAATCGTATTAAATCATTACGTTAAAGTTTAAAATACGTTGAAAAGCTACATTTTCTTTTAAATACGGAAATATTCGGCCAATAGGAACTCTTGCTTTTTTCCCTACTGCATAAATGTCCGATGAAAAACTAGTTGGCGAACGGAATTGTTTTAATGATTCCATTTCCGTTCTATTCGCCTTAACACCAAGTATTACCAGCGATTCCTTTCATCTCCAATTATCTTTCTCACCCAATGTGACCACAATAAACATGATTTTGCCTGTAATCTAATGCAGGAGTCGCAATAAGAAAGTAGAATTTAATCGTATTATTTAACACATGAACAAAATACGCAAGTTTTACTGCTGGGTTTCAGAAACTCTGCATGCCTCCAGCTACTTATAAAAAACCATATATTGTAAATAGGATCCTGATATTGAAAGGAGCAAACTTACAGTTGCATACAATAGGCCTAATGTGGTATTCAACAACCAATCATGTTACAGCTACTTTAGACCTCAGTACAATAATCCTCATTATTCAATAAAGTTTGCTAAATTGAGTCACTCTTCTTGTGACCTAGAACAAATTAAAGTAACTGATAACCGATGGACAAGAACAAGATGAATGTGAATCAATAATGCTTACATATTTCAGACCACAGCCAAAGAGAAGGCTTCCAACACTTTTTCTCCT
Source organism: Alatinidae sp. Z8VKAUB7J3 (assembly GCA_010016025.2). Lineage (NCBI taxonomy): Eukaryota > Metazoa > Cnidaria > Cubozoa > Carybdeida > Alatinidae > Alatinidae sp. Z8VKAUB7J3. The sequence goes on along the minus strand of JAAAKM020006971.1, from coordinate 142,950,180 downwards.
CGCTGCCAAGTTAATAAGCATGGTACTCCACAGTATATCCGATTTAAAGTGGTTTATGTTGATAGCTCCAAAGTTAACACTTCTCGGTAATTTAGCGTATCAAGAACAGATCTTCCCTTCAAAGAAAATTTTGTTGTTGTTGTTGTTGTTTTATTTCGCAAGCAAAGTTTCTAACTCGAGATGTACACTGTAGAACTCGAGATGTACACTGTAAGAAAATACCGGTAGTGAGCATGCGCCTTGTGTGTATCCATTGCTTTATTGATAATGGTGATGCAGTAAGGTCATTTATAACTTAGAAACACGTCATACAATTATTAGGCCCTGTGTGGATTTTCTGACGCAAGTTCTTTTTCAACTTTGTCGCGACCCCTGGGTTTTTCAAGAAGTGCACAATTTTTGTTTGTTTGTTTCTATTTTACGGTCATTGTTCACCGTACGAGTTTTTCTATTTCAGCATTTGCTTTATAGGGAACTAACGTAAGCGGTTCAAAATTTTTCCTCGTAGATGTTATTAATGAAGCTGTATTTAATGAGGACCATGATGAACTGGTAATTGTTAAGGATATTGATACATTTTCCATGTGCGAGCATCATCTGGTTCCTTTCTTTGGCAAGGTAAGTCAATGCTGGCTTTGTAGTGCCGAAAGCTGGGATGATGTGTGTAATTTTTTAGCAGCAGATCTGAATCTTGTAGCTTGTATCTTTGGACCATTATGAAAGGTATAAATGTCTTTGACAACCTTGGCATAACCAGAAGAACCCTAAATAATACTAAACTAATTTAAAGTTGACAGGGACACAGTAGTAGTATTAAGGAAATTCCACGTTGGCTTTTGGGACGATGCATTGATATTTAAGTCCGGAAATAATACATGGAAATTGACGACATGCAGAAAAGAATTTTTACCTAAAGAATACCGTTTTGTGTTGTATATCTGTTTTTCATCGTATTTACTACTGATAGTTGGGTCGACGGAGCACATCCAATGAAATAATGGGTTTTTTGTCATTTCATAACCTGGAATCGTAGGAAGCTGGAGGTTTAATAAAGTAGATTCATATAGCTAACTGGGCAGAGATCTGCTTTTAGAAGAAGAAGCTATTAAAACGAGATTAGGAAAAGGCAGCGACGCCTATTTATAACAAGGTCATCAGTAATCAAGAAACATAGAATTAACGAGGGTTTGTTAACCATGATAGCAAATAGGTCATGAAGTATCATTACATTACAAGAGTCTATCTGTTGGATGTATTTGACGTGACGAACCTCCAACAAAACATGTGAATATTGATGAAATATATTGTAACAGATCCACGTACGATTCTGGTAAAACGGTATAAGAGCCAAATTGAAGTTATTGGTTTCTGTATTGAGAGCTGTTTGAAAAGTCATTAGAGAACTAGAAAATATGGAACTTTCATAACTCGACCTCATGACTCACGCTCTCGCGCCATGTTAATATACTCTATTGCGCTAGGCGTCACATTAGCTTCCAATATTCCTATTCGATATAATTATTTGTATTCAACTATGTGCGTACATCCATTTCAGCTTATCTATCTGTCAATTGGCTTTTACAGGCTCACGTAGGTTATCTACCGAATGGAAAAGTTATAGGAATTAGCAAAATTGCAAGGTGAGCATGCCCAGAAATTATTGTGCTCTAACACTAAGTATTTTTTCAATAATCAATCTAAGGTTCACATTACCGTTATCGGTAAGAACGTGTAACTGCTTTTATATGTTTAATGAATTAATAAAATAGGTTATTGCACAAAATAGCGAAAACATTATGTACTTAAAAAACTTTTTAATCAATCAGTGTCCACTACAACCAGTTAATTGAATACGCCTAATAGAAAAACCAATTCTTTTTGTCTGCATAGCAAAAATACTGTTGGGTATAATCTTTTCACACGAGTGTCAGATGTACATGATGTACTCGCTATTTAATGCAATGTTCCTGTTTTGTGCCAAAAGCAAACCATTTTAAGTAAATTAGTAAAACTGAATAGAACGTGGAATTGCGAGAGAATTATGACGGAATTAAACTAAATCAGTAATATGATACGTGTGTCAAACGTGGAGTAGCTTCACGTTTTAAAGAGGAGAATATCAGCTTTTAAGAAACGGTACTTTTATCGAGTGTCAAGCATGTAGTAGGAAAAACGAACGAATAACTGTGCGAAGCGAAAATGAAAGTCTGGGAGAAAAGAGCGAAGGGTTACTGGAACTACGAAAAAATCCCCAAAAGAAGAAACCCTAAATGATTTGGACATGTTAGCAGATGGTAAGTAACCATTGCACTTGGGGAAATGCAGTTGGGTGAAAGACTTAAAATTAACCGGATACTCGATGTGAAGAAAGAGATGGAGCGTGATGGAACGTGACGAAGGATGGAGAGGTATGGTAACAGGTTATGCGAAGATGAAAGGCAGGCCCGTACTCTATCTAGGGCGTATAGAATAGTAGAGAATCACATGTCCTGAGCCACTGCATTGTTAGGTCGGTTGGCCAGTTCCTTTCCTCGCCTCCTTTCATCCTTCCCCAGGTTATACCTTGTATCCATTTTCCTGCTGGCTTCGCAGTAGGAGTTTTCAGATTGACGGAAGAGCATAGGCTCGAACCATAATCCTCCAGCTTTCTAGACCAACTCT
>JAAAKM020006971.1:142919222-142947419 GCA_010016025.2 Alatinidae sp. Z8VKAUB7J3 | reverse complement strand
TAAGATTTAATGGGGTTTGTACTTTTCAAGTTTTAAAGGTTTCTAGTAACATACATTTACTAGCTCCCGAAATTTGATCAAAATTGTAAGTATTTTGGCTACCCTAGGCTGTTTTGTGGGGAGAAAATGCACGTACAGTAAAAGTTATCCGGATGCAGTTTGGTGTTTACCGGCAAGGAAACATCACAAAGGGTACTTATAAGTTAGAAGGACGATGTTGGTTTCCACTATGTCGTTACGATGACCTCGTGTGCCACTGTTTGGAAGTGTAAATTGAAGCGAAACCGACAGTTATGAATTCCTTTAACCATATGTGGTTTGCCTAATGTTACTGATGAACTGCAAAACTGCTAGCTTAGTGCTTCTCTTGCCAAAAAAATCGCTTCACCTAGCAACCTTTCTTGATACCCCTTACGAGCAAGCCTTAACCAAACCTATCACATTTGGGGATGTGATCACGCAATTGAGAACCATACCCTTGCTCATAACACCGTTGTGACATAAGTGCTTTATTTTGGGTAACATTTTGCAGGACGTTGCGAATATACTTAATTCAAAATTGTGTCCATTTTGTCCGTTTCCTTGTTGTAAAATGCTATCTACAAGTTGATCTTTGTAACTCTAGCATATGCCGGCCTGCTTTTTCTAACCTTAACAAAGGCGCATAACGCAGGGGAAATCAAACTTGAAAATACCAGAACCTCTCAAACTCCCTTGGGTTGTCGCCTTATGCTTAAAGTAGAACTTTGTAGTTTCTCCTCTTTTGATCCTTAGTGCAAGAAAGACTTACTAAGGAAGTAGCAATGGCACTTTACACTGCTGTGGCGCCAACTGGTGTTGGTGTTATCATAGAAGCAAGGTAGGCTAGAAAATTGAATGAAGACAATTGTGGTAGGATCTGGGCTTTTTAACTTTAAAAGATTGGAAAGAAAGATACCAAATAATCTCCGGAATTCAAACAGATATAAAAATGCCTGCTCCTTGCTCCATAACCCCATACTCCCAACGTATTTGCAGCTGCCAGCGTGTCTTGATTATGTTTTCATATATGTAAATAGAGTATACCATTGTATACATTTTGGATGTTTTCTAGATTCAATTGCCAGGAAGGCCTTAAATTGCAATAAGCACAACTAGTAAGTAATTGAATATTAAAAGGAAACAACAGGAAGCTTGGGAGGGCTACAGGATACAAAGTAGTTGAAATCTACAATGTCAAAGAGACATTAAGTATCAACATAGTTTATTACTACTTAGAGACGTGCCATGTAAAATAGACCCCAGATTTTCTTACATAACGGCGTAAAATGCCCAGAGTCTTGCATCATGCCCTGAAGTTGAACTCAAAAGTGTTTCCTCGTCATAAAGACGTCACGTGGTACTAAACTTTATCTAAGTACACAAAGACAGTAGACCTGTGAAACCTCGACTCTAGTAAATCTACAAGACCATTTGATGATGCCTGTCTTATTGTAGGGTCTTGCTTTATAGTTGTTTGCATGCAGTCGATAGGGCGTGCAGGCCTTGTATTGAGTTGTATGTGTTATTAATGGAATTGCCTTCCGAGGGCACAATACAGCGATAGCTGTGAAAGTTAACCGTTCCTGGAATTCTTAGTTTGTGGATCCAACAACTCGTACTTCAACCTCTCTATCATAAAAGATTCATAACTCAGGTTGGCAGGCATAAAATGTATTAAGCTGCAAAGAGTGATAATGGAAGTAGTTTGTTTGATAAGGGAAAGATCTTCACTTTGCTAATAGCTGCTTTTGTTGTCGAAGGTTTATTTTCTGGGGATCGATATAAGAGTAGTTCTCATTTTTGTCTTTTTATTTTACAATAGATGTGCTCCATGCAAAATAGTTTAATATTTTAACCTTTCCCAACAGTCAATTTGTTCCTGCTTCGATGTGGGGCTTCTCTAATCCTACTTGCCTTTAGACTTACTCAGGTATCCACTCCCCTTCAGAGCCATTGCAATTATTTTTCAAAACATGTCTATCCAGTTAATGCATATTGTTTACCTCGGTACTGAAAAACGTGGCTGCTGTAGTCATCTTTCTTTGTAGTTGTTTATGGAGGCTGTTATCCATATTGTTATATTTTGAAAAGATAAGGCAGCATTTATTACATTCTAATAGGTAAATTACATTGGTTGTTCTACAATTAACATTACCACATAACTTGCATGCAAAATTTTTATTATACAATGTACTCTTAACAGAAGTCCGAGGGATAAAATAATCTTGACAAAAAAAACAACAACTCTTACATTTACTAACTTTCGAAAAATCGTTCCGAGTTCCAAGGCTAACATTTGTATTTGTTGCATTAAAAATTTCTAAAATAAATCAAAATCAAGCCTACATTCAAATCGAAGTCCAGCAATCAAAGTCCAAAAATCGTGACAAGGTCTATAATCCAATAAGTACGTAAATATGAAAAGAAAATGTTTTAATTCCTCTTTGGATGCACAATTTTACGTAGAGAACGTTGCGGTCGAATTGTCCAGAGGAAATTTTCAGTAAATTGTCTGGCAAGCCCTTCTTCCAATGGCCATTTTAATTTTGGCTGTGAAGGGGCTATTTTTAATGACAAATTAGAGGCAAAGCTATAGCGCTGCCTATAATAAAGGCTATAAGACTGCAATATTTAATGTTTTATTATATTCCTATAGGCACTTCATATGGAAAGGGTGGTCAAATAAACTTTGGAGTGGGCTCAATTGATTAGAAATAGAAAGTTCTATTGCCCTTTTTAAGGTGTGGCCAGTTTCAGTGTTGCAATTACAAAACATCAATTAATCTAAATTCATGATTTATTGAATGGGAATTAGGACATAGCAAGGCTCTTCTTGAAACCGCAGTTTGTAACCAGGCTTATTTTTTATGCCCTATCTTAAATTGTTATTTCTTTCCATGTACCAGTTCTTCGACGCCGACGATGGTATTTCTTCAGAGTTCACCTCCGTGTGCGAAAGAGAAAATTCCAACTTCTTAAATTCTCATTTATGAAACCTGAACGGCATCACAATTGTTTTCACGAGAGGATTTGTAATCGTCAATATGGTTGTCTGAAATTTTCAAGGAATTGACTACAAGTCAGCCGAATGACTTGGGCTTGTTTTCCAATAGAAATCTAAGCAATACCGGTTCAACAAAACTTAGCAATCGCAGGAAAGCCCCAGATGATTAAAAACTTGTTACAATAACACATGAATCTGAATGAAAGAAGTGTTAATTTTCATTTTTAACGTAAACTAAAACAATATTCTTACCGGTATGTGGAATCCATCTTGGTTGTTTATTGATTTCTCAGCTTCGATGGACATGACATATTGAATCGTGAAAAGCGAAATGTGGCGACCTCTTTTTTCCCGAGCAGACTTTTTTCTTCGTATTCCAAAAGTGATGAAGTACTTTTGAATACAGAGTTTCAGCAATCTTAACTTCGGCTACTGCAGGTCAGTGTAAACGTCACTGCAGCAAAATATTTGCAGAGACAAAAATCATTTTGTCTTTTCGCGTATTTTCTTGTCTTGTGGAACTCGGGAACGTGTGAAGACAATTTCATCGCCGGTTGATTTCTTGTTCAGTTTCTTATTATCCGGTTGTTAGTGATATACAAAAACGTGCGTTTGTGATTGACAGAGCGTGGCACGAGCGTGTTGATAATACATTACGTAACAGAAATTGCACGGACGTCCGTGTACAGCACGGATTGGAAGCAAACGCTCGTGCATGCTAAATGACGCTTAATTATAACTGTAAAGGTAATAATGGACGAATATTCTTAACTATATGCAAATGATTAAATGAAATCAAGGTCTCTTGGCCAAGAAGCAGTTAAATTTCACGGTATAAAGATTGTAAATATCGGTTCGCTTTAATCACCAATATTCCCCAATTCTAACAATTACTGTTACAAAGAACGTCACACAGACACCGATTTATGTTGCTGTTTGAGCTACCAGTTCGCCGATGTAGATAACATCTGTTAAATTACTGTATTACTTTTCATGTAACGTCTTTTCACGTAGGATATATTTCAATGCATTTTGGTGATAAGATCCATTTGTTTATCGTATAATCTCCCGTTGTACGCCCGAGGAGAAAACGCTGTATGTTATGAGTGTACTGGGGTCGTGCTTTTTTCTTGATAAACAACTATTCAAGATTTTAGCAAAACTATTGCTTTGGTTTTGCGCGCAAATTTTAACCTCGTTTACAGCCTTTCTTGTTGCCTGGTGACCGAATAGCTTTACACGGAAAACAAGAAATGTCGTTTCGAAACCGGGTTTCACAAATAATATCGAAGAAATAGGGCCTTAGTAGTGGAGGAGTGATCCCTAAATGTTGGAGAGATGTGTTTTTTGAGTTACCTTAATACACAAAATTAACGTTGAACATTAATTAACATTTTTGGAATTAAAAAACGTTAATTAAATCCACGTTAATTAGATGCTGACGTTAATTTTTGAAACGTTAATTTCAACGTAACGCTAAATTAGATTCCCAACATGATGGTTTTATTTTTAGTGCTCATCTTTTAAACTTTTCTAACTGAATTTTTAGTAATGTTGCCCTTTAAACCACTTTTATGTAAGCATCACGTAAATTTTAGGGAAGAGAAAACACTTTGGCGAAAACTAATTTTTTATGGTACTTGATTTTGTCACTTATTAACACACCTATCAATTAACGATGGCACTAACATTTGATCGTTTGAAAACGTTTAATTAATGTCGTTCAAACATTATATTGCTGATAAAACGTTAATTACTGCCCATCAAAATGCAGTTTTAGTTTGAAAAAACGTTAATTAGATCAACGTTAATAGAAGCCGCGTTAATTCGTGTACAAATTAATTCTGTGTATTAAAGTAAGTAGTTGGTATGATATAAGGGCAGACTCTAAAAAACTTTATAATGGTCAGTCAGCTTATTTGGCTTTTTTCCCCTTCAGGGCTGCTTGATTCATGTAAAATCCTATTATTTTGTCACGTTGGATATCCCTTTGGAAAATTTTGGGTAAGAAGGCAAAATTTCTTTTGCAGCCATGTGCAGTATGCTCCTTAATAAATGTAAGCATAAAAGCCTGTACATAGCAATTTCTTGCCATTACACTCCTCTTGTGTTCACTACGCTATTTTTCTATTTCAAAATCTGAATTTATTTCAATCTCACGCCAGCAATCTTCACTTTAACGATCAAAATATAATAAGTCAAACATTTTGCATGTGTTTCATCATAAAATATGCATAAAATCTTACTGTTTCCAGGGCTTCACGCCATGCCACAACTACGGGTCTCAGACAACCTCGAATCCTTGGTATTGTTGTGCTGGAGATTAATGACATGCTGCTAATAAAGAATAGGACGGTTAAAATTGCACTATTGACAAAAGACTGTTCAAAAATATGTATACACTGTGGGGATTTCATGTTTCAGACGTTGTACTTCCCTTGTACTAGTTGTATTAACAGAGTGAAAAAAATTAGAAATGAAATAAGTTTCACAATGAATGCTTGCTTTGGGACCATACATTTATGTTCTCAACACAATGAATGGGTAAGTGGTCTATTGTTCTGATTGACAACAAAGTTGGAGAGATATCTAAAACTTAGTCACAGTGGGGAATCCTTTGTCGGGTGGAAGGGAGGGATAGGGGGGGCAGGGATACATTTTGACCTTCCTCATAAAACAATAAATCATGAGCAGCATCTCCATAGTTACTAATTGAACAATGTTGCTACATTTTGTTTACATCCTTGGCATATGGATTGCATGTACTCTTGGGTGCCTAATAGACGCCCACCGCTAATTAATTTTTCAAAAATTTTCCACCCAGGACATTCTTATTCTCTTATTCCACCCCCCCCCCGTCCTATTAATTTTTGTAATCTCCCACCCATGACAATTTTTTGCGGAGGTACTTTGGCGGGCAAGTAGAAAATGTCTTTATTAAAATCTGAAAATCACACATTAAAAGATGACGGCGGCCTTTTACGAGGCTTGAAGAAGTGTGGAGATGAACATCACACATGTTAGCAATAATATTGTTATTGAGCAGCAGGACGAGGGGAACATTTTTAAAATCTGGGAAGGCATATAGGAGACTGCCATGACTTCGAATAACTGGCTATTGTGTGTGTTGTATAACCCTACATTTAGGGAGTTGCAGTTGATTCTAAACATTGATTCTTGACTTCCTTTTTGGTCATTTTCCACCCCCCATCTATTCCAACCCCCCTGTTTATTAAGTTTGTTTCGTTTTTCCAAGCCCCCTGTTTATTCCAACCCCCGTCTATTAGGCACCCAAGAGTACTAAGGATTTTCTTCATTTTAAAGGAACGCAGATTGAGACTGAACCCACACAAATCCCAAATGTACACCACAGCCCAGCAATTTCTGATGACGCCATAAATGCATGATCATTAGGGTACATTTGATGCTACCACCATTCTAACTAAATATCAAGGCATTTTTTCCACCCTCAATTGCAGTATAAACATTTAAATACCACCTCTCCTACTAATTCAATCAATTGATAAAGTGTCATGTAATTTCTTTGTGTGGATAGCCATTCTGAGCTGCATATCCCTGTTCTGTGCAATTCTAATTGTGTGGGGGACTGACCTGGAATCTAGCAATGATACTAAGCTGCCCTAAAGGAGTCTAACTAATTAAGACTTGTAAGCCCATTTGCCATCTGGGATATGGGGTATGCTCAACCATTACGCATTACAGTAAGAGGAGAACATAAAAGTCTGCAAATTCTATTAAGTCAAACTAGTTAAATGCTCACTAGACACAATTACTCAGGGATACATGAGCAGGAACGATTAAGAAGGTTACAATTGGTTTTAATTTTATATGTTCATCAGTATGGGCAACAACTTGAATGTTTTTAAGGTTGTACTTTCTCAATGTTGGATCTAGTTCATGCTTCACACCAAAACGAGATGCATTCAGCATAATCTGATATATCCCCCTGCATGTATCTTAGCAGTTCATCTTTTAATGTTTAACAAAAGTTTCAAAGCAGTAAATAGAGTTTATACTTTGGGCAAATCTCATTTAAACGTTTCAGATTGACATACCAATTGATTTACTGGTTACCCCATTTAAAATACATACTCTGCAAAACACAAATTGAGAGGTAAGAATGATTCACACACGACTTGATAATTCAAGTGTTAATAGAGAATCTTGCAAAATCAATGTGATGGGAGGGGAAGAAGAGATTGGTTATTGCAAAAAAAGTGCTTGTCGAAGGGTGATACCTGAGTCTGTCTGCAGAGAGTGGCAGTTGAGGTAAGTGTAAATCAACAGATACATAAACGTTAAATGTCCTTTAAAGTACTACCAAAAAAGTCAATAAACCAGTCTAGGTTCTTGAGGGAGGGGGCGGGGGTGTCATAGAGTTAGTCCTGTGGTAGCGCAACTAAATGAGTACATGACATACCATTGCTGCATGAGCAATACAAATGCAACACTGTATTATTGCTTCAAATCCAATACCAGTATTTGAACAAAATGCAATGAAATATCCAATTAAAATTAAGAGCCACCAAACTAACATAACAATAATTGGGGATGGTTCCCAGGGGGGGGGCGTTCAGTTAAGCAATGTAGTGTACCAACAGATCATTTGTTATGTTTTATGAAGCAGGTTGACATTATGCAGATAATAGGATGGTAATGTTCTCATGAGAAACATGCTGTAGCATATGGACTTTCTTTTTCATCACATGTCAATACATCCCTAACTGAGTAAATACAAAAATGTTTATGGTGTAGTTCATATACACTATATTCACTAAACCACCATTAGAATACATTAGTTTTTTGAAAAATATATTTCAAGACATTCTATTACTCCTAGGTGCAGGATGCTGAAGAAGCTGGGGAAGGGGTGCAACAAATTGGGGAAGGGGTGCAATAGATATGAAAATCCCAAACTGCTCTGATACAATTCATGAGGAATTGAAACAAGGCCCACAGACAATATATCTTAAAAATTAAGAGTTACATGACTTCCAGTCTCTTCGGCTGCTGTATGCCCATTTCTTCCTTGGCAAAAGATTTGTTCGGTGCTGGCTTTGGAAAATGGGTGTGAGTATCGGCGTTAGCAAACAAAATCATCAACATTCTGAGAAACCTTTATGACAATTCCATGTGCGCAGTTACAGTTGATGGAAAGCTTACGGAGTGGTTTAGTATTCTAGTTAGTGTGAGACAAGGCTACCTCCTATCACCAACCCTCTTCAATGTCTTTCTAGAATTTATCATGAACAAGCTTAAAAGCTCGTCTCAAGACCTTGACATGAAAGGCGAGAATTTGCCCGTCAGCATTAAGTATGCTGACGATACAATCTTACTATCCCTAAAACCCGATAAACTACAGATGGCCACCACAGAAATCCAACAAGCCTGTTCAAAATGGGACATGAAAATTAATGCGGGAAAGTGCAAAGTCCTCGCAACATCAGAATGCAACATCCAGCTGCCAGGAGAACAACTCGAAAAAGTTGATGACTTTGTCTTCCTGGAAATCTTAGTACCCAACGGCAGCAATGATGCAGAAAGAAGAATAGGGCTTGCCGTGGATTTGGAAGACTAAGAAAGGTCATCTGATCCTACAAAAGCATCTTACTGAATTTAAAAGCGCGGTTTTACAAAGGTTTGATTCTCCCAATCGCGATATATGCCTCCGAAACCTGGGCCCTAACCGAAAAGGAAGAAAACAAACTGCTGGCATTCGAAATGCAAATTATTAAAGAAAAGCGCCTGAAATGGTTTGGCCACGTATGTCGAAAGACAGATGCATCCCTAGTTTACAAAGCCTATAAACAAGATTTTCACCAACCACGACCAAGACGACCAAGAAGATGGAAGGACCACATCAAAAAAGACACAGGCCTTCCCATCTTAACAGCAGAGAGAAACACACCTGGCAGAAGTCAATGGAAACAGAACTGCATTAGGAGAGTAAGGGGTCGCCCGGACCTACGCAAATAAGTCAAATCAAGTCAGAAAACCTTGAATGCCTGGTAAGGATTAATTTTCAGTAAACCTGACACTATCATCAATACGTATAGAAAGACAGACTTACGAACATTTCTCAGAAACGGAGGCAGGCAGCAACAAAGCATTCGTATTGCTGGTTTTGATCAGGACATACCAAGCCAAGAGAAATTTATGCATCTTTAAATGATGGTGATAAGAACAGAAATTGGATCAAGTTAATCACTCGAGAGGTGTTTCAACTGATGACAAGACTTTTCAACCACCATGATAGAATCCAACAAGCCTAAAGTATCGATTGTATTGCTCTTTCTTAGCTTCTTTGACCAGTCACTGTCAGGCTGACAGAATGATAACTACCCATATTGTAATCCAGTCTCAAGACCTGAATTCTACAGTTGACAGAATTCGAGCTTCGTGATTTTGTTGATCAATGCATGTAAGCCTAACATACATCAAATACAAGAAGGCACGGTAAAAAGGCACTGGAAAGAAACACTTTTAAAAAGTTAACCATTGGAAAACATGGCACTCTTCCAAGATCAAACCTTCTGTTTAGGATATCTAATTCAGGGAGTACAATTTGGGTTGGGGGAGGGTGGTAGTTCGAGGCAAGGTTAGTGAAAATATGTCGACAAAATGTACTTGAGAAAGTGGTTTTTAAACATAATGTTAAATTCTATAAAAACCTTAGTAGTAATATACTGGAAATAAGGGCATATCGATATCATCATTCCATTGATACTATCTACTCCATCTTGGTAAAATCATCATCGTACGCTCATTATTCAGTTTTTGTTCTTTTATCTCATACTTGCACTCGCTCTCAAAATCTTGTCACAAGACTGAAATTACTTCCATATACAATGCCTATGGTATTCTTTTAAACACGATGATTTATCACTAATATTTTGTTAAACTTCAATAACCCCGTGATGAACAAAAGAGCCATTATAGATTTTCTATAGTATTAGCCAACCAAGTATAAAACCGAACCATCTCAGTCAACCAGGAAGCACTTTGACGAAAATGTTCTTCTTCTTAACTCTTGACTTTCCGAGCAGTCCGAAAACGACCGCAAGTGATAAAACTGAAATATTTGGGCCACTGTTACGTTACGAATGTTGATAAATATCCAACTAGTGTACAAGCAAATTTATACTGTTTATTGTGTTCCCTAAAAACCTATTAAGAGTACAATGAAATTAAAGTTCAGAGTATATCAGGATTATTGTTGTGCAGCAAGCATTTCAGTGTTGAAAAAATCAAACACAAAATCCTTGCTGTGCAGCAAATTGGAGAAATGGCGTCAGAGCCTAGTAATTACAGCGAATGACTGATCGAAGTGAGAATTCATGATTGTTTGTGAGACTGCTATCCCTAAAGTAGTCAGAGAAATAATGCTTGGGCCAATGATTTGTATTGCTAACAGATTTGGTTTACGAGGACACGAGAAAGAGTTGAAAGTTTAATGGCGAAGATTACGTGATGGTTTTATTCGTGTGAAGGAATTTTCAAAAAGTGTAGATTGTGCTTCTCGTAAGTAAGTCGACATGGTCATTTTACAAACTGATATCGTTACTGGCAAAATTTTGTGTTCCTATGCATGTTTTATAGCAATGCATTTTTCAAATAGTACGTTGTTTACGGTCGTCTTGCCTTCTATAGCTAAAACAAACTCTTTCCTTTGAGTTCAAGTCCTTAAAATTTGTAAAATACTTGCTAAGCATTATATCAACAAAACTGCGTAACTATAATAAAATCGAATATGGCGTTAAGTAACGGATTCATTTTGCTAAAAGTTTTCGCCATACACTGGTCACAGCAATCGTATGGAGTGAAGTCAGAGAGCTATGACGATGAATTTATAGGAAGATCCTAGAAAATAACTGTCACGAGAGCGACACGTTTTCTGTCACTCGTGTTATTGAAAAAGGCGTAAATTGTAAACAAATTCTTTTTGTTGACAGAGTACCAGCTTCTTTGTTTTGATAAATGCGGCCTCTAAAGCGGCAAGATGAAATGGAGATCTGGCTCTCGCCAATACCCTAAACGAACCCTCTTGATAGTCGTCAGCACATTACGGGTTTTCAATCAAATGCTGTCCTATTGCCGAGTCTGTTTTGGGATCTTTTTTTTGTTACGCCGATGATACCTTCTCTGTTTTCCAAAATGAGCAGCAATGTGAGCAATTTATCTTGCTCTTAGGTTCACGTACGAAAAGGAAGTAAACATCCATCAGTAACCTCATGCAGCAACATTTTCTGCTGTAACACGGCAAAACGATAAACTAGCCTTTTATGTAATATTCTATATACTTTTATCATATTTCAACTCATTCATTTTATCATATGTTTTCGTGGCTAAAATTCTGTAAATCAACATTGCAAAACTGTTTTTCCGAATAGGGTTACCATTTATATCTCAGAGCGCTTTAACCCCTGAACCCCCTCCCCCAAAGGAGCTTGAAGTTTTTTGCCTAAATTCTTTCCTATTTGTTTTACTAACACACCCTACTGTTGTATCGTTGAGGTATAGCCGAGAAAGGATGGCAGTCATGTCCAAGATTGAACACAAAGTTATTAACATTCACCTAACTACACTCTTTTATACAGAAGTAAAGCAATGGAATAATTAACGAAAATTATAATAACAATTAAGATTATAGCATCTATCAATTCTAACTCCATGCTAACTGATTTTGAAAAGATCTTATTTAAAGTCTTGGGGTTGCTTTTTTCCGTATTTTTCAGTGCCTATTTTTCAGTCCCCTTTTTAACGATGCTTTCCCCCCTCCCCCCTACATCCATATAAGCTATGCAGATGAACATTAAAACATTAAGACTAAAAAAGTGTTAGAAAATAAAACGCAGCAAAAATGCTAGGAAATTTGACAAGTGGAAAGTTTTGCAAGGTTTCCACTAAGCTCATACGACTGAGATTATTCCCGAAGCCCTAGTGTACTGTCATATTCCGAAGGGTTTTTATCTCAACAAAATAAATCCTGTTCATCTATTACACCGTAGATTCCTTCCAGTTGTGAACAAGCAAATGCCTTACAGTTTAATCTATAAACCATAAAGGTCCATTTTATTGTGATAAAACAACTTTGAGAAGTTTAAGAAAAATTCTGTTACTTCTACGTCACAGATCTTGATACAATCCACCTTGATAGTGGACACGAAATACCGTAATGCCTCGAATAAGCGCCAGGTTTTTATTTAATTTTCGAGGCTCTTATGTAGGCTCTTATTTGAGAGGCGCTTATTTCATAAAATGGATTTCAAAGCAATTCAAAAAAATTGAAAATAAATAAAATGCTTTTTTTCTACATATATCATCATCTTTACAATAATTCAATATCTGTTTTTGCATCTTCGTCGACAAGAAACAGGTCTGTCTTCAAATAAGCGCCCGTTTCTGAAGACTAAAGGATGGGCGCTTATGCAATAATTTCACCAAGAGGGTAGCGCATATTTGAGAGGGCCCTTCATCGGGGAATCGCGGTATTCAATTGAAATCAGCCTCATTTTCGTTAAGTAGCTTTTGGGAATCGTTCCAGAAACAGTTATAGTTTCACATGCCTCGCAGTGTTTAAAACTCTAGGCAATGTTGTAAATATGTGAGGAGTTGACGAGGGAACGATTTTTGTAGCAAAAATAACAAGGTGTCAGCTTTGTAAGGTATCATTGTGATGAGCCATCCTTGACTCCTGGTTTCACTGATTTCATGCCATCACTGCGAGGCAGCGTTGTCATTTAAAATGGCGGCCACAAATAGCCAAAATGGTCAAGTTGCATAATAGCATCCTAACAGTCAAACTGAACACACGATGTTGCTAAATCTGCAAGCGTCATTATTCATAACTGTAGCAGATCCTGCATCTTAGCCCTTGTATCTTGCATACAATAGGAAGAAAACGCGTGACATAATGTGGAAGTGGCGAAATGAGGTTGGTCTGTTTCGTAGGAGCATTGGAGCGACTTGGAATAAAGATCTATGTTGTTTTCTTGGAATGGAAGCAAAGTCACACACAGTAGCACAGGATCGGCGGTTTGTTCCAAGTGGAAGCATACATAGCAGCGAGGAAGTAAATCGCTTGTCTGAATTTGTTGCTTCTGCGAAAAAGCTGTTCGTTTTAACTGGAGCGGGCGTCTCAACAGAATCTGGAATACGAGACTATCGGTCAGAAAATGTCGGACTCTACGCCGTTTCCAATGATAGGCCAATCCAGTTTCAAGATTTTGTAAATAATCCTACAAGGAGGCATCGTTACTGGGCAAGAAACTTTCTGGGCTGGGAGTTCTTTTCGACTAAAGAACCAAATAAGGGGCACGTGGCACTGTCAAAGATGGAGCAGATAGGGAAGTTGCACTGGCTGGTTACACAAAATGTTGACGGCCTGCACCATAAAGCTAACTCGCGTAAAGTCACCGAATTACATGGAACGGCATCCAGGTAACTGAATAAGTTATTACGATTAGTAACTTACATGACTGGTGTACTTCACTTTTGGTATACCGAATCTCAAACTATATACAGTCCATACTTGCTCCATCAGACAGAGTGAGCATCATAACCCTCATTGTGTCAAGGTTTACAAGTTCATGCTTTCAACCAGAAATAAGTGCTGCGTATTATGAGATTAAACAGTATATAATTCAGGCTGGTTACAACTCATTTCATCTGCATAAGTACTTAACTTACTTGCATATCTCTGACACTCGCAAAGGCTTAAAGCCTAAACACAATAATAATTATAATTAATGAATTTCCCCTTCCCCACTGAATGGAGGAGAAAACATGGCAAGATTGACTTGAAAATTTATCACCATAATTATTGGACTTGATGGTCCAATGATTAAGGTTTGGGTTTTCAAACCAATGGCTCTTGGGTTTGAATACCCAACGGTTCCCTTACTGAAAAAAGCAAGCTATTGTGGTAATTAATGCTCCACTCATGATAAATATAAAATAATTGCTGGGCGATTCCATACATGTCGTACGGGACATTTGGACAGTTTTTGTGAGAGTATCAAAATATCATGAGGTTTAGACTGGGGGGGGGGGGGGGGGGGGGGGGGGGGGAGGGGGGGGGGGGGGGGGGGGGGGGGAGGGGGGGGGGGGGGGAGAGAAGAGGGCAATATATAAAATGTACGTATGGAAGGGGGTAGGTCCAGTGAAAGGGCTACTAAATTTAAGTGCGTACGTATTATGGTCCCATGGATGCATTATGTATATAGACCTAGACATCAGCGAAGGGGAAAAATGTAAGAAGTTGAATAATTTGCGGGAAACACATTTCAAATTAAGGGACCATTTAATTTTAAAAAAGCCAGTAGTTAGGTGTATTCAACGTAAGCTCTCTCGTATCCTTGTAGCGTTGCCATTATGAAGTACCTTCATGCAAAGTTTGATTGCCCAGACCATTGGTATCCAAGTGATGTCGAAAAGCGCGCAAAAATTGACGAATACCTAGCTTGGCATCATTCTAATATAAGATTTGGATTGGCCATGTACTTCAGGAGCAAGGTAAGTGCTGAAAAAAACTTTTATAACGGGTCGTATAAAATGACCATTTGTCTTTTACAGGAGTACAGTGTTTGATAGAATAGTCTCCTGAGCACTGTTAGCATGATAAGATTATGAACCGTAGGTCTTGTGACGCATAGGACTGGCAGTAATCTTTTCAATTCTCGCCAAGGTACATACGCAAGGCCACTCACAGAGCTCATTGTCTTTGTTACCAGATAAAGTACCAAATGTCCGTCTAATTGGAAAGTTGATGTACTCGTTACGATCTTTTTGTAGCTCAGGCAATAATAATTAAACTTCCCCGTATCGCATATGCATTGCTGAAGGACCTGCCGAGTGAATTTAATGTTCGAGTGACTGATGCGGTGAATGTGAACGAAATTGAAGATGTAAACTACTAATAGACTGAGTTACTTAATTGCCATTCTTGAAGTATGTATACATTACATAACTACTGGTGATCATGCTAACTCATTATTTACTCTAATTACTTAGCTATAGTTTTAACACAACAAACATTATTATTTAAGTTAAACGTTTAAAGGACAAATTGAAGCTGTCTCTATCTGTATCTAGGCACCATCATTTTTCACGATTTTTGCCAGAATATTCTCCGTAACTGTAGCCAAAGGTTGCAGTTTTAGGCAGTTTGTAAAATTCTTAGTGTATTTTTTCCAGTGTGCAGGACTTCGAATAGTTGGTGTCACAGCTATGAACTTAATTTTCAAATTTGTACATCGCTTCGGTTTATGACGTCCAGTGGTAAATTAATGTTCTTCCCTTACCTTTATAAATTTCAGCATTTTATAAGTCCTTCCCTTACATCTTACATTTATTAACAATTTCTTAACCAACTTATAAAGTGTTATAATCTGTGCACATTGTTAGCTTTGTCACGAGTGCTAATGTTTTGTTGATAATATTGTACTTTTGAAACATTCCTTTGAGCCTACTACTGTTCATAACAAGTGCACTATCTAGGAAAGTTTGGCTTGACTTTTGCAGCGTCCTAGACTTCCTCATAAAATCAGTAGTTAGCTACTCTTGCAATTGGAGGCCGCGTAATTCTTTACTGAGTAGGATTTTACCGTTTACATTACCTCTTACGGCAAGAAGTTTTCCGAAAAAATCCTGATAAAGTCGATACCGCCCGGACGATGGCGAAAGGCCGTAGCGCCTGTGAAAGTTGTTGCATCTACAGATTGTACCCGCCATTGATCATCCTGTAGCGTGTATATGGAGTCATCTAAATAACTGTAGGCGGTAATGGTATATATGGCTGTACTCATTGACAGTAACGTTGCCATCGTGTTAATTTATTGAATACTATGTTTCTAATAAACCTTACTAATTTATGTACTCTCTTCATATAGGTTCTTATGCCACTGATATTCGGGAAACCAGAAAATGCTGAAAAGGCGGCAGCGTATCTGAAACTAGCGAAATCAGGAACGAAAACACTTGAGGATTTTTTTCTGTCATCGACCAAGTTTCTGTCAAGCGACCAGATTTCTATTGCAGATTTGATGGCAGTAACAGAATTTTCTCAACTCGAAGTGCTTCCTACAGATTGCCTTGATCGAAGCCCACGATTAAATTTTTGGGTACAAAACTGTAAGGATGAGCTGGCCCCTCATTACGACGAGGTTCATAAGATAACGTACCTGTTAAGAGACAGACTGAAAAACAAGGCAAATCTATGATCTAAGGATTAATTTTGAAAGAGGGAGAGAGGGGCGCTTCTTGATACAACGGTAGTTGTTAAATGATTTTCTTTACCACAGATTCCGTTATTGTTGCCACCTCGATTGACCCCCTTGTTCAAATTTTACAGTAATTTTTTCATTTTAAGTTTGACCATTTGATGAGACAAAAATAACGAAAAGGCCATAAGAAATAAAACCCACTGTATCCTACCATACGTTATGCTCTTGGCAGAGGCGGAATTGTACAGCCGTTCGGTGGCTCAACACCAGTTACCCTTTACTATTTTTACACTTTCCCGTTCGCGTTCGAATGATATCCATTCACACAGTGGCCTACGTAATGGAGCCGTTATGAGCAGTACCTCTTTATTCTAAATTTGGAAAACCTCTTTAGTTGGCCCGTTTGTTGAAATACTGTGAAAGCTTTGTAATTATGTATTTGTCCCCTAGCATCCTTACCTTCCCTCTAGATTTAACTGTAATTTGTAACTTGTTACCCCATGCGTGGTTGGTCGTTACCGAAATTCATAGGATAAAACAGTAAAATGATACTGAAGAGTCAGTACATATCGTAGACACTGTCAGTGTACTAGGAGAATTTATTCCATTTTCGCTGAGTAGGGTTCTAGTGAGATGGCAGACGCTGATAGTATAATCCATTACCTTGGTCATCCCGTGTATTCCGTGGGTGGCGGACTGAGATTTAGTTAGCAATGTGGCTCTTTTTCGAAGACCAGCCTTTTTTTAGTATGAATTCAAAACGTGGCGCTTATTGAAGTGTGGCTCATACTGGAATTATTCCTTACCTTATTTGCATCGCAAGATCTTGGGAGAGACTGACAGTTTTAACAGAGGACAAGGTGCTTACCGTCGTATTGACATTTGCTAATTCAAGTGAATTGCTTGTGTATGAAACGATCTTTTAATATGTAACCTCTTGGTATTGATTATGTAGAAAATAGGTAAATAGAGCCACAGAACGTTGAAATCTACCTTGTGCTTTTTTCTGCTTTAAGGCGATTTCGAGCGCTTGCAAATGATGTTCTATGATGTTCTCGAGTACAAAACAGATACGAATTATTAACAAGAAACAGCGACGTAAATTTTAATGTTCGTTTCACTGCTCATGGATCGCCATTGTAATCCCCTCGTTTTCCTACGAATTTCATATTCGTGTCTGTCTAGTTCTAAATTAAACTTGGAGTCGAGTTGTTACAGGGGAAGGGATAAATATTCTGGCAAAAGGTCTTAAATTGCAATAGGGGTGATTTTAACGTAGAAGGTTAGCAATTGCGTCATTTACCTTCAGTGATCAAACTTCCTAAGTAGAAGTCTCTTCTTCTACTGATTCTAATGATTAATAAGTCTTCACTTTTGACAAAAACAGCATAAAGTATAGTTCACCCTCAGGAATACCTTGGACTCGCTTCCTGAGAATGAGTTTGCTTATTGATTCCGATTTCCATACGGAGGGGAAATTAAGAGGCGAAAAGGCGCCTAAGGGCTAATTGTATTTGTGAAAGTTACTTTGCTTCAGGACAATAGAATTTATGCTACGACAATTATTTTTAGTTTTGTAGTGTGTCACTTGAACATTTTCATCGGTGATCGGCCTTATAACTGGAGCACTAACGACAGTTACAACCTCTTTATATTTTTATGCACTTCATGGCCTAGTCCGGGGTACGACATTAAACTGTGTGCAAACCCCTACCCATCCGACCAAGACGGAGGCCGGTCCCTAAGCCCGGACAAAGTGGAGAGGGTTGCGACAGGAAGCGCATCCGGCATAAAAACTGCCCTCCAAATGAACATGAATCGGTTATATTCAATACGCCAAGACATGGCTAGGGCGTTACCCGGAAGCGACGCTCTAGGACATCACCATAAACTCGCGACTAATGGACGACACCAACCGTATGAGAAGCGATTACGGCTAGAAAAGATAACGTAGAGAAGTTGCCATGTTATATCTGTTGTCAAAACGCTTCTCAGGCACTATCTCATCTTGTTTCTGAATAATCGATCTCGACTTCTATACTCGCTGTAGTTCTTTAATTTGTGCAGAGAGCCGAGATTACATGTAGAATGACAAATAAATCAAAATTAATCCACATAAAAATTTGTTAATTCTAGGTATTTGATTAACTATTAATACGGTCGTTGTTTAAAATGAGGTCTTTGCGCTTATAAGTAGATTTTAAAGAAAACCCTTTTTACACCAAGAGTCCAAATAAATTCTAGGAAGGCACTGTATATTTCAGAATCATAACCCGTCTTGCTGGCTGCATATTTAACTATGAAGAAATTCCCAGGCAAATAACCCTTCTACCCCTGCCTGGGATAGGATCTATATTTTAGTTTGCCAACAAACGACTTCCTATTTATGAAGTTTTAGGATACAAATATGCAAAAATTCAAACCAGGCATGTCGCGCAAGTGACTTTTCGCGCAACATGCAAGTGAGGCTTTCTAACTTATCGAGGTCTAATTTCAAAAGTATTGTTCGAGCGTCGTATTTTTTACTTTGTACTCCTGTTTCGAGATCCGAGATGCTAACTCGACACGGTCGGTCGGTCGGTCGGTACTCCTGTTCCATAGTCCCTTTGGAAAGTGTTTCATACTCGATACTCCGAAAGTGGAGCACCCTTTTCATCGGAGTATTGTTTTGTTTAGCATTGATTCTAACCTCTTTCATAATACCTTACAATTAACTTTTAACATACTTTGAAGCTATGAGAGCTGTAAGAATATACTTCTTACGCATACTATAGTTGGTTCGCGCCACTTCTACATATAAAAATCTTACTATCGATATTGTTGTATTTTTCGAACAATAGGTTAATTTTAGCGAAAGAAACTCTTTAACATGATGAGTGACACTACTTTGTTTACATCCTATGTCACGGCTGTCTTCAAAGCGTTCCTCTGAAAAATCCATTTCACCTTCTATACTCATCTTGAATCTGCTCAAAGGATGTCACGATAAGGTTTTAGATCCATGCTTAGCATCGCTAGCTATCACAAATGCATCCTCCTTAGTCTCAGATTCCACATTGACTCGTCGAAATTTGACCTTCTTGGTGTTACTAGAACCACTGTAGATACCTTTACGATTCAAGATGGACTGTTTTACCGCTGTAGAACCAACTTGATTGTGTGATGTAGCTACAGAATAAGAGTCCTTACTTCCAGGAGCATACGCTGCAAGGCACTTTTTGATTTCTTCTTGCCTTAAAACATTAAAACAAAAGATGAAAAATCCTTGCAGGGAATTAAAGATGCAGAATAGGTACTGAAATACCAGTCGTGCATCTGCAACTGCTAATGTTCCAAACCCCCATGTTAATCCAACTAAAGTACAGCACATGAAAGAAATTCGTAAATTTGCTTTCCCGTCCAATTTCTTATCTTTCGAGAGTTTAGAGTCACTTGAGGTGATCGATTTCATGACGATGATGAAAAGCACAGTGTTGATTGCAAGTATCAGAACAATGGGAGCGAAAACTGCAGCGTATGCTGAGTATCCCGTGACGAAGCAGCTGCAAAGGCAAGGAAGAAAGAAGAAGAAGATATTAATTTATCCTTAACTACTTATTGCATAACACCCTGTGTCATCATAGTTACCATAAAGCAGTATGTTCGGCGTTTTTGTATAGCACCGCACATCCTATGAGGTTTTAGAGTTTTGCAGCGCCTTTCAGAAGAAAAATGTCTTCAAACAAAGTAAATATGTATGTATGTATGTATGTATGTATGTATGTATGTATGTATGTATGTATGTATGTATGTATGTATGTATGTGCAGCAATCTGGTTCCGTTTTGCAAAGCATCAATAACAAGACTACGGATGATTGTTTAGCCATTTGCTTACACACGAAACAATGTTTAAGTGTTAATGTTGACAAGATTAATAAACACTGCTACCTTCTCCAAGTAGACTTGCACAGATCTAGACACGAAATTAAATATAAACAGGGCTGGCAGCATTACGCTATCTATGTAAGTAACAATCTAGCCCAAACAGAATTTCTTTAAATGCTTGCATTTGCATACCATAGATGATTTATGCGCCCGATTCCTTCTTTGTAAGTAACAAACTAGCCCAAACAGAATTTTCTTATATGCTTACGTTTGCATGCCGTAGATGATTTATGCGCCCGATTCCTTTATTGTAAGTAACAATCTCGCCCAAACAAAGTTTCCTACAAGTCTAACGTTTTCATGCCATAGATGATTTATGCACCCGATTCCTTCTTTGTCAGTAAAAATCTAGCCCAAACAGAGTTTCTTTAAATGCTTACGTTTGCATGCCATAGATGATTTATTCACCCGATTCCTTCTTCATAAGTAGAAATCTAGCCCAAAGAGAATTTCCTTAAATGCTTACATTTGCATGCGATAGATGATTTATGCGCCCGATTCCTTCTTTGTAAGTAACAATCTAGCCCAAACAGAATCTCCTTAAATGCTTGCATCTGTATGCCATAGATGATTCATGCGCCCGTTACTTGTTTGTAGGTAATAATTCGGCCAGAGACGGGTGGATCCTTTCTTAACCACCTTATGCTGCGCTTTTGCTTGAGGAATAGCTTATGCTCCCAGCATTTCAATATCCAAGTAAAAGGAAGGATATACTTTTTGTTTTTTAAATGGTTAGGATATACTGTATGTTTAAAACCTTATGCTTTGCTCCTTAGATAGTTATCTGTCTGATATTTTTTAAATATAAAAAATCCAGCCCAAGCGGTTCTCCTACTGGTGAAAAGTTTAGTGATGGACTTCATGCTCAACGTTATTTATGCGTGAAGGCGACGAGAACAGGTGAAGGATATCACTGGAAGTTCTTAGCTGGAAAATTACACTGTGGCGACCGGTGGGTAATGGCCGTTCTGCACAAACACGTTAGCATTTTTGCAGTCCGTGTCCTCCATCGATGACAAAGCAGCCCTATTTAGGGAAAGCACTGCTTTCCCCGTGCTGGAGAGGGGGCGATAAAAGGAGCCTTAAACAAATGCTTGCTCATTATCACCCTTGTCAGCCAACTGCAGCTGTCTAGGTATCAAACACGCAGTCCCAACAACAGAAGAAGTAAAATGTTTCATTTTGGATATTGGAATGTCCGTACTTTACAAGAGAATGATTCTCAGCCGGAACGTAAGACAGCTCTTATTGTACTTGAGGTTAAAATGTTTGAGATTGATATTGAAGCCCTTAGCGAAACGCACCTAGCTGGTAGCTCACAACTGACTGGAAAAAAAAGTGGGTATACCTTTTTCTGGAGTGGCAAGGGCCCAGATGAACCTCGACATTCTGGAGTAGGATTTGCTTTTAAGTCCAATCTTGCCATGTCATTGCCAACCATTCCAAAGGATTTTTCTGATCGCTTAATGACTTTAATCATCAATCTCAAATGCGATACCCGTGCTATATTAGTTATTTGTTATGCTCCCACAATGGATAGACCAGAGCAGGAGAAAATTGACTTTTACCAACAACTAAGAGAAATTATCGCTACACAGGGATCAACTCCTTCTACTGGGTGATTTTAATGCTCGTGTGGGTGTAGATAATGCATCATGGGCTGGTGTTTTGGCTCATCAGGGGCGTGGGTCGGATGAATGAGAACAGACTTCTTTTGTTAACACTTTGTAGGGAGCTTAACCTGTAATTACCAACACAGTATTCCAACAGAAAAACTCCCGTAAGACTACATGGATGCATCCCCGTTCTGAAGACTGGCACCTGATTGACTACATCATCACCAAAAGACGTGATATTAAAGACTTTCATATCACTCGTTCATTCCATACAAGTTGTTATCTTCCAGATCATGCCTTACTTCGAAGTAAAACATCGTTTTGCTTGCAACACAGACGAATAATACGCTCCTCTGTACTTAAACAAATTAATGTCCTATCTTTAAAGAACACTCTTCAGCAAGAAGCGCTATCGGCTGACCTTGACCATTCATTAGATTCTGTTGAAATAACTGATGATATTGAATCTTCTTGGAAATCACTGCGGGATTTAATGCACAGTTCTGCATTGGACGTTTTTGGTTTACCCCTTCGCAAACATCAGGACTGGTTTGATGATCAAAATATTGAGGCCCAGGAGCTAATCAACGAGATACACAAGGCTCATAAAACTTGGATTGACGATAAGAACTCAACAACAAAGGAGACACTGTACAAAGCATGCAAAAGTAAGGTCCAGAAAACACTACGGCAGATGAAAGAAGCATGGTGGTCTTCACATGCCAAATCCGTGCAAGAAGCGTTTGACAGGAAAAACTCACAAGCCTTTTATGAAAGCATTAAGAAAGTTTTTGGGCCACACTAATCTGGCGTATCTCCCTTATCTACAAATGATGGCACAATGCTGACGGACAGAGTGGATATATTAAACCGCTGGAAGGAGCACTTTCAAGCAGTCCTAAACAATAATTCCACAACTGATGAAGAAATAATTTCGTCTATCACTGCACGACCTAAAGTTCCTAAACTTTCCTTTCTTCCAGCATTACATGAAGTTTCTATTGCTATCAAGCAAATTTCTTTCGGCAAAAAGTCAGGGAAAGGCGCTTTACCTCCCGAGGTATTTAATTACGGTGGAAAGAAACTGGTGAAGAAGCTGCATAGTCTATTTGTGAAGATCTGGCAAACTGGAAATGTCCCTCATGATTTCAAAGATGCATTAATTCAACACTTGTATAAGAATGAAGGCAATAGAAAGATCTGTGACAAACATCGAGGCATCTCACTGTTGTCAATTGCGGGAAAGATCTTGGCCAAGCTTATTCACAACAGAATTATCAAACATGTTGTTGACCATATCTATCCCGAATCTCAGTGCGGTTTCCGGGGTGGTCGGGGTACCATCGACATGATATTTTCCCTACGTCAGGTCGCCGAGAAAGTTTGCGAGAAAAATGAGGAGCTGTATATGGTCTTCATTGACCTTAGAAAGGCCTTTGACACAGTGAACCGTGCAGCTCTCTGGAAAGTGTTGAAAAAGCTGGGAATTACCGACAACATGCTGAATGTAATTATTTCTTCCCATGAAGGAATGAAGGCATTGGTTGTTTCAAATGGGGAGTCTTCAGAACCTATCAATGTGACGAATGGTACCAAACAGGGATGCGTTATGGCACCTGTGTTGTTTGCCTTGTTCTTCTCAGTTATGCTGAAATATGCTTTTGCTGATATAGATGCTGGCGTAAAGTTTAAATTTAGAACAAGTGGCGGTCCCTTCAACCAGCAACGTTTCAAAGCTAAGACTCTTCTTCGACAAACTGTGATTAGAGATCTTTTGTTTGCAGATGACGCTGCACTCTGCGCAACATCTCGGGCGGAAGCCCAACTACTTGTAGACAGGTTCTCTGCTGCTTGCAAGGCCTTTGGTCTGAAAATCAACATCAAGAAAACAGAAGTGATTCACCAACCCCGTCCTTCGCCAAAACAAATTCAGGGTGTAAAGCAGAGGCCACCAGTACACTGCTTCCCAAATATTCTAATGTGGATGGTAAAGATCTGAAATATGTGAATAACTTCACCTATCTTGGAAGTAGGGTAAACTGGAAATCTTCTCTTGATGATGAAGTCATTAACAGAATTGCGAAAGCAACTAGTGCTTTTGGAAAATTGCGTCATCGTTTATGGGATGATAGGGGGATTAGTTTACAAACGAAAGTACTTGTGTATAAAGCAGTTGTGCAGACTACACTACTCTGTGGGTCAGAGTCTTGGACAGTTTATAGCAATCACATTCAGAATCTTGATGTTTTTCACAAACACTGCCTTAGAACTATTTGTGGTGTCACCCTCAAAAATCGGATGCCCAATGCGGACCTATTCACACGATGTGGTATTGGCGGAGTTGAAAGCTTTTTGATGCAATCACAACTGCGCTGGGCAGGGCATGGAAGATGACCGAATACCAAAGTAACTGATGTATTGTGAACTCAACAGTGGACAGCGAAATGTTGGTCGACCTCTGCTTTGCTTTAAGTACAAGCTGAAGATGAATTTGTCGTCTACCAATATTGCGTATCGTGACTTTGAACAAACTGCTTCTCAAAGAAATGAGTGGAGATCTGCTTGTCAGAGGGGCATCAGACAATTCTCTGCAACTGACATTGACAAGCGCAAAAGACGTGCAAAAACAAAAGCATCTGCAAATATTCCAGCTGATCCTTGTGAAGATCTTCCTACTTGCACCATCTGTGGGCGTGTTTGAAAATCTCTTGCAGGACTGAAATGTCATTTACGATTGAGTAAATGCAATAGTGTAACACCGGATTAGAACATATTTAAAAGTTGTCTAGACCTCGTACGTCGAATCGAAGGGAGAGTCCATCATACTTGACTAAAACGCCCTAATAAGGCGAACTTTTTCATTTTTACTTTTTAAGTAAGAATCAGTAGTTGACCTGAAGAAGTCTTTCAAAAGGCGAAACGTTGTCAATCAAGTAAATTATTTGAGGTCTTGTCTAATATAATTTGTCGATGGACTATTCACCTTTTTATTCTTTATTGTTCTTCCCGCAGAACGAATGTCTTCGAAACCCGTCCATATGTCCTAAGGGCACAGCCTGCATTCCAAACTACAGAACACGCAATGTATCCTGTGTAAGAAACAGTAAGTACTCATAGAGACGTTTTTGTGGCCTGTGGCCTTTATACTAGCAGTCCCATAATTGCTTTTTGATAATCACGTGACCTGATTACGCTTCTCCGGCGTCTGGCAAGGAATGGAGGTGGTATCTGCTGTCATTGATTACAGATTCTTTTCATGATCTTTGAAAAGCGGTGATAACAGAAGGTTGAGCGTACCTTATGGCTTACTTCTCTGCTCGGTAACCTAAATTGGGGGAAATTTCCCTATGACGTCTAAGATGTCCGTTATTAGTATCTGTGTTTGGTGGTTTCACTGTTTATTCAGAACAGTTTTAAAATCGGGCCCATTGCTCTATTACGTGGCAGATTGCTCTGTAACGTGCCAGGTTGCACATTTGGTCTAGGTGTCAGCATCCAAAGATGAACTCCCGGATATTTCTTTAGTAGTTCATCTTTTGGCGACATTATTTCTTCAACTGTTTAGGAACCATTTGAGAGCATGAATGTGTTAAGACTGAGAGCAGTTTATGCTAAGGAAGGAGAACCGAAAAATATAAATATGAGCATCTTATGACTTTCCGAGTTTGCTTTAATGGGCCGGATTTGTGGGGTTTGACAAAAGGCCGGGTTTGCTTAAGCCTGTGATTTTAACAGGCCGTGATTTTACACCTGTCAATTTCTATGTTGGGCACTCTCTGTTTTCCTGATCTTACACTTTATTCTCTAGTACCCAAGATTATTATGCCGTTTTTTTAGCATAAAGGACGCTAAATTCAAATTAGCTTTAGAGCTAATTTCATGAATTAAGCGCTTATCTGAGTTCCTCATTGGGCACCTAATCGTAGAAACAATATATAAAGGGTTGTTTACTTTAACATAATATTAAAATTTGAATTAACAAATATCATCTCAGAAAGAATTCAATATTAAATACTATATATATATATATATATATATATATATTTATCACGGAGTGAAGCATTACCAGAATAGTTTGCTTTCTTTTTTCACTATATATACATATATATATATATTATGTATATATAAGTACTCAGTAGACACATAGAATTTATTATTTATATATCATGGAGTGGAGCATTACCACAACAGCTTGCTTTCTTTTTTCTTTCTTTTTTTATATATCTCTGGCACCGATGAAGGCTCAAAGTGTCTATCTAACTCTCCTTCTGACGCTCTCATAATGTGACCAGCTTAAGCTATTTTCCTTCTTGGGATCTTTCCAAACAGATTCCCTTCTTCCTGCACTCTTCTCAAAACTAACTCATACGATGTTTCCTCTTTTCATAATATTTTTCAATAGTCTCTTCCAGCACCACACCTCGAGAAGACCAAGACACGTCCTAGAAAATAGCAGTCATGGGAGCCACACAGTCAAGAGTGGCAGAAAAGGTGTATCTTTCGTGACTGTTATTTTCTACGACGTGTTATGGTCATTTCCTTTTTTTTAAATCATCATAAAAGCTTTCTCACTTCACTTCATACGATTTTCTGTGATCAGTGTACGGCGAAATCGTTTGGCAAAATGAATCCGTTACTCAACACAATCTCAAAAGCTCTCATTCTCCTCTTCAATCTGCATTCAGTATCCACCCTTCGGAACCATATGTAAGTATTCGAACTACATAGCTATTGATGACTTCTATTTTTGTTTCTGGATTAAAATTTCCTTTCATACGATCTTTTTCCAAATAAAGCTTTACATAACAGAAATCAATTCTCATCATCAATTCTGCTCAACCATTTTTTAAAATCTAATTTCACCCACACACCCCACAGGCTAGCTTGCATTAAATATTTATTGAATGAGCCAGAGATAGAGTTTCACACATGGTGTACGGGTGTAGGAACTAACGATAATGTGAGGTGATAACATCAGGAAGATTGAGGCGGTATGGGTGGTGAGGAGGAGGGAAGATGATGAGTTGTTGAGAAGAGAGGTGGATCTGTAAGGGCCTGGACGAACACCTCTAAGAAGGCCCAAGAAATACTGCTGAACACAACGAGAGAAGACGTGAGGACGGTAGGCATGAGAGAGGAAGATAGGCACAACAGAAGCAATTGTAAAATCCTTAAACCCCTATGGAATAGGGAAAGAATAAGTCAAACGCAGAAAGCAAGTAAAGTAGTAAACCATTGGCTCTCTCAAAGTGGGCGGTACCGCCCCGGGGTACATCGGGAACATTCAAGGGGTACTGTACAAAGACATACCGTAGTAGCTTCATTAAAGTTACGGCTAAAAATTTCTGATTTTATGTTTATTTGTTTATTTATATTATGCTATTTCATTCGTTTCAGTTTTCAATAATTTACCTTCGAGATTCCAGTATATTGTACTGAAACACTCACCTGTCCTGGGATGCTGCTGTTAGCTTTGACCACAGGACATCCTGTTGACCATACGTAAAGAGTCCCAGTCGACCTCCAGTTATGGTGGTGTCATACAAGTACCCAGAATCCGCCAGAGGTTTTGTACCTTGATAAATCTTGAGTCTTTCAAAAAAGAATTGAAAATTACAAACAATATGAATTGATAAAGCAATACGTTCTGGCAATACTTTTGCAGAGACAAAGAAAGCATCCACATCCGTGACTGCGTTACAAACTGCGGTATAGTAACACGATAGGAAACTTTTGTTTCTCAAGTGGCAACATAACTTATCAGACCTCCATTTGTGAGCATCGGTACTTAACTAGATGTAGTTACAAGCCAGCCACTTTGTGCCAAGTGACATTACATCCTCACTAATGGCCCGTGGGAAAATAGTTCCCAATCTCATTGTGTACTCGATTAATATCAATGTAGAGAAACAACGTCAAATTCCTAGGGAACCAGGGAGGTACTCAAAAGTTTTGGGCTTCAAGGGGGTGGGGTGGGGAATACTTTCAGAGGCTGAGAAACCCTGATCTAAACGATCATTAATTTGAGTTTCTTACCAGACGTTTTGGCAAACGACCTTTGCAAGTGTAAATGTAGCAGACTTGCTCGTAGCAGTGACAATAACAGGGGCAAAGTAATACTTATCATCATAGGTGATACAATCACTATATACGTAAAAAAGGTGAGGGAGGGGTCTTTAAACGTAACATTAGTTGCGATCGTTAGTTCATAGAATGACACCCCTCTGGGAGTACCCATCGACTGGATTTCCCGCACACCCTAGAGGGTTAATATGACAACAACATCAGCTCATCTAACTCCAATCTGCGATACAAAGACTACTTTCGCTGAAGATCTCAACTGTTCCAGATCTTCCAATACTTTATCAAGTCAAATAAAACAAACTC
>JAAAKM020006971.1:142865117-142919122 GCA_010016025.2 Alatinidae sp. Z8VKAUB7J3 | reverse complement strand
AACAAACTCTACCAGGATCAATACATTTACATTCGTGATTCTTCAATCATACACAAAGGGTGTACAAATTATTGACAATAAAGAAAACAGTCACGAACGTTTGCATAAAACGAGTTTAGCAAATCATGTAGCCTCCCTCATCTCGTAAGTTAAACTTACAAAAATTACTACAAAACAGTTTAAAACAGCACCAAACCTCATTCTTCCTATTGATGGCTTAAACTCAAGATTAAATGCATAGGCAGTCCTGTGCTCCCAACCAGCCATCATTGGGTCTTGCCACAGCATCGTTACCTATTTTTAAAAATTGAGAAAGCCATCAATTTCCTTCCATTGTTTAAGCAATAAAATTTCTATAAGATTTTCAAGAAGGCTAGCACGGTTTACGTTAAAGTGCAACAAAGAATACGACTACTGCTAATCTGTACCTGGTAATGTGGCTGGGTAATAGTGACGTTGCATTATAAATCAGGAAACAGGGTTTTGATACGACGTACAGGTGCCACGCTTTACTCAGACTTCAATCCTGACTGGAAAGGTGGCACACCAGGAATATTAGGGCAATAAGACTGCAGGTTGTCTCTTCGTGGTACGGTAGCTCGGTGATACTGAGGTTGCATTACAAATTACAAATCAGGTAACTGGAGTTCTGTTCGACGCACATGTGCCAAGCTTTATTCATACTTCAAACCTGAATTGCTCTGTGGCATAACAGGAACGCTAGGGCAATTAGTAATAAATTGACTTAGAACGGAGTGTCGTATATCCCTAATGTCATAGTGGTAAAAGATGTCAGAACGTGTTGTCACCGTCTTTTACCTGCCTTTTTGTTCTCCTTCTCCTTCTCTTTCTCCTTCTTCTGTTTCGTACATAACCATCCGGGCAACATGAAATACCAAAGCAAACGAAGTATGAGTCACGAAACCAGGTTGTTACTTACCTGATTAGAAGTGTCGTACGAATGCCAAAGTGCATTAGCTAAGGTGGTAGAAGGGCCAGTGTTTGAATTCACGAGCTGAAAATGAGAATAGAGAAAGACTATTATTCTTAATCGATTATTTTAAAAAGCTGTTATTAGATATACGAGTACGTTATAATTAAGTAGCATAAGGATAAAACCCAATACACCAGAACCCTAAGTTAAGTACAAAGAAGCAAAAGTCTACCCTCAAATTCTCTACGAATGTGAATGGTGAAACACTGCAGCAGTAAGCCCAAGTAAAGAGCCAAACTTTGCTTAAGTATACTACCAAAAGGTTCGGCAATAATTACGGAAGGATGTTACTTTGAAGAAAGACATATAGGTGAAAGTCTTTCTCAAAGGATGTTTAATATATAAGTAAAACAAATTTCTGAATCAATCCAATTGGACTTTTCCAGAGCGTTGGGGTTGCTACCGGCAACGTCATATCACAAACAGCAGCTCTTTCGTAAGTTTGGGATAGCCCTAGTAAGAAAATAGTTAATTTAGGCCCCCACACATCAGGTCAGAATACAATTTGGAACATTTAGTATGCACCAATTAACTGCACTCTAAATTGGTAGCTAATAGAACAGTATGGTGAGGTTCCAGAGTCGAATAGAAGCATTGGGCAAGCATCAAGGTCACTCTCATTAGCTCCTCAACCTCTCATTTCATAGCCACACACAAACAAACACACACACACACACACACACACACGCAGATAAATACACAATTAAACACATATACGCACAAATATACACACAAATTCGTACATACACAAGGTCACTGACATTATCCTCTCAACACCTCTCCTTCCATACATACACGTACATTACGGTTACG
Organism: Alatinidae sp. Z8VKAUB7J3; assembly: GCA_010016025.2. Classification (NCBI taxonomy): domain Eukaryota; kingdom Metazoa; phylum Cnidaria; class Cubozoa; order Carybdeida; family Alatinidae; species Alatinidae sp. Z8VKAUB7J3. Next base: position 142,917,315 of record JAAAKM020006971.1, on the reverse strand, counting down.
AACACTAGCCCTTCAACGCCGCTACTTCCATACACACAGACATAAATACACACAGACATACATACACACACACACACACACATGCCCCTGATGATCACTGACATTAGCCCCTCAACGCCTCTCCTTCCATAGACACATACACACACGCACACACATGCAGCCATATGCACGTACAAAAAGGTCAGTGAAGTAAGCCCTTCAACGCCCCTCCTTTCATAAACATACAAACATACACACAAACACGCAGATACACATACAAACAAACACACACTCACACACACACACAAAGGTCACTGACATTAGCTCTTTAATGTCTCTTCTCCTATGTACACACACAAATTCATAAAAACACAAAGGTAAGTCACATTAACACCCGTCCTTCAATACACACACACATACACAAAGGTCACGGACATCAGCTCTTAAACGCCGCTGCCTCCATAGACACACACATAAACATACTCACACCCACACCCAAACCCACCCTACACCTAAACACACATGTCATTACTCTGCAATAATTATTCCTGCTTGTTATGTTAGTCATGGCGTAATTTGTTAGTTGCAACGCCCGTTACTAAAAAACGTATTTCTAACACCTCCATCAATGCTAAAGCACGCAAAGAAGTTACGCTCAGGTGCTTTAGGAAGCAATTCTTCAATGCGGAGATTCGGATGAGGATGCCGATGTGGAGAGCGGATGAGGATGCGGAGATTCGGATGAAGAGATTCGGATGTGGCATTAGTGGTCATGGCGATACGATGTTTGTGATGAAAGTTCAGTGATGATGAAGATAGATCAAACAAAACGCGGCAAAATCAACAATCGAAGAGCAAGATTCTGTTTAAAAACGGGGTCACCAGTGTAAAGTAAAGTGGATAATGTCTCTACTTTAACAAATATATAATAATTAAACGATCCCACTGATCCGCTTGATCTTTAGTCACGCCAACGATATTTACCATAGAAAATAGACTTCGAATATCTTCTCCATTAAATTGTTGTCTTCACTCTTTACGTTCAAAAACAGTTCTCTGCAAATTGCTGTTGTTACACGCGTCATTAACAACGATGTGCTAAAATCTGGCCGGATGCCATCACACTACACCCTCTACAATGCCTTATATACACTCTTTTCTCTCTTGCTTTAAGTCAACGCACCTTTATTTGCATTCCTTTGATTCCAGCTTGATATGTTGTGTTGTGAAGATTGATATTCTTGTGTCTCCACATGGCCACGTAGAATTTTCTGTTACTTTGAAAACCAAAGATGAAACCCATGTAATCAATTCCTTCGTCACCATTTACAAACATTGTTCCTGAGAAATCAACATCACCGTATCTCTGTTTACCTGAAGAAGAGAAACGATTAGCGAAACATACATCTATGAAATCTGACCATTTATCGCTTGAAGAGAAGTGCAGTTATAAAATCTATATAAATTGTACAATCTAACTTTTAAGAAATATTCATTTATATTGCACCAAGTATTAAAACATTATATACTGAAAGGCTTATTTCATCTGACACTCCTCAGAGTACTATCGTCAGAATGACCGAAATGAAATGTGCGAAAGAGTATCCCAACTGTATTTTTGAAGGAGCCAACCAGAATTTGGACTGACTGAAATATTTTTGTTTTGTACAACAAACAATCTATTTAAATAGACCTTTATTAGAAACGTAAATAACTTTAACAAACTTACATATATATAGATAAGGGTAATGTGTATAAACAGTAAAACAATTTAATAAATTACCTATTACTCAACCTACTCAAACACATTAAGGATATTAATTAAATCATCTTTTAGAGAGTGTAACGTAGATAGCACATCTCAAACTTTAAATGAAAGTGTTTAACGGTTAGAGCAGCATGTAACTGTAGACGAAAATAGAGACACGCAAGGATGAGCGCGTTACGATTCGCTTCAACAAATGCTTCGCTTTCCGCTGATCATACCTGTAACACTAAGATGCTCTAGCTCCTCCTTTCTCGTTACGTGTCCTAGAAATTCGAGTTGCCTTTTACGAATTGCTTTTAGAGGGCAACGCACTGTTCCTGCTCTCTGCAGCACTTCTTCATTTGTACTGCTATGCTTAGTTTTCGTAAATTAAAAAGCTCAATAAAGTGCATTTCTAATGGACTTGTTTCCAAAGTACGTATTTCTTTGACAATAGATGTAATTGTGGTCGTTCTTGATGCCAGTTAATTCCGTAGTACAACAGGAGTAACGTGGAACTTTCAGTACTAGATCGCTAATGTTCGGCCTTTTTACATCAGCATCCAAGTGGAAAGGGTTGTTCAAAACTTGCGTTTCGCGTCAAGGGACAGGGAGTAGGAGATATGACAATATGCATGTACGTCGATGAATCTTCTTTGACACAGTATGACATAGATTTAGGACAAAATATTGGAAAATATGTGACTTCATTCTTGAGTGCAAAGTGGGTCTTATATGAATTATTTCAAGTATCATCGGATGCAGTTTAGTAGTATTGTATTTAAACAGTGACATAAGTTTCTATTAAGTTGTGTATAGCATGTAACATATGGCGATCATAAGCTCCTCTGGATTCCTATATCAGGCCTTTAACAGATGGGGCCCCAGGGTGGACAATGCTCCCTATAATCAAATGCCCCCTCCCTAATTTAGTAGTGTTAAAGCGCATATCAAAGTACTTCTCTAAGTATCTTTATTTCCAAAATGTGCAAACCCTAGTTTGATTATAGTTCAATCGATTGTCAATCCATACTTCCAATTGGATAATACATGTCGTAGTAGTAGTTCTCGCATTGTGTTTTGGCCCCGAAAACTCAAAAGAAGTTCTATAACTGAGTACATGTATCCTCACAATTGTTCACTTATTGAATTGGAATCCATTTTTTTCTGTGTGTATAAAAAATAAAATAAAATAATATCACTGTACGTTAAAATAGATTAGAACTATCAATAGTGAACATATTATGCACGAGTTACAAGGGTTAAGGGTGGGGACATAACAGTATCTTGACTTCATATGATAGATAGAGACAACCCTATCGACGAGACTGACTGTTTTAAAATCAAAGTGAAACGAGGAAGTGGGCTTACATTAAATTCAAAAGTAGGGAGATATTTGTCACTTTTTTATATAAAAAATATTTTTGCATCTGATATTTTGGTGGAATAACCTAACATATTGTCACAAGGAGGGGTATTACCCCTTGCACCGCCCGGTTTCGAATCTGAGATCTACAGTGAATGGAGAAGAGAGTTTTGTGCTGCAAAGCAACAGAAGCTAATCATTTTCTGTAGAAGATAGCATTCTTTATTTGTCTTAGCTTGTACTTTGCCAACCACCTATCGTCTTTTTATATGAAACTAAACAAGGGTGTACTTTGGTAAGAAATTTATGGGCGATGACTGTACAGTGCATCGTGGATTATCCGGACGTTCAAAACCAAACAGCCCCCAAAATTTCCGGAAAATCGAAAAATCCGTATAAGCGACAATAATACACTCATTGGTAATTCAGTATTTTTTGCAACGTGGGTTGGTCAGTTCACAGATAAAGTATGAAAGAAAGGGAGACCAAGTTAAGTTTTCAAATATTACGTGATACGGCTTTGAATGAAAGAGGATTTTAACTCAGCGCTCATATCAGGGGGCGACTGCTATTTAGCTGTGGGCACAGTTGATGTATGATCGAAAGCGTTTGTTTAGGACAGCGGACTTTGACAATATTGCATCACTGCTCCACACCAATCTTTGTAATTTTGCTGACGCGCGAGCAAACATTAAAAATTTTTATGACGTCTGGATAATCGAATTCCTGATAATCGATATTCGGATAATCGACGATGCACATTACTAGATATAACAAAAGTTTCTACATCCATTTAGTCACTTTGATAGTGCTGGTAGTACCTCAAGATCCATCTGGATAAATTATGGGATGTCCAAAGACCTGATATGTAACCTTTGCTTGGTGACCCCGCCATTAAGCCAATCATTCCTTGAAGACCCTATTTGAGTACATAGTTCCCCTACTTGTTTAAAGGGAATCATGAAGATTACATCCCAATTACCAGGTTTCCTGCCTATGGCATGTGGAAAGACCAAATGATTGAAACTTTGCTGTACAGCATATAATAATAATTAGTACAATACTGCATTTTTAACTGCAGTGGTTTCCTTACAATCTGTAAATAACAAAAACGTCTATTTTGTAAACTGACAAGATGCTGAAAACTGTGCCTTTAAACTATTATCGACGTAACAATTGTAAAATTTTATTATCTCTTAATCTCGAGTCAATGAGAATTATTGTCGGTATGTTTAAGGGTTTATTTTATTATAAAATGTATTTCTTGTTACTTTTTAATGGAAGAGAAAGTGTGTAAAACCCTGTGTCTAAAGTTCTTTCATTTTCTTCGTTTTTGCTTTCTATATCCAAGCATCATTTGAGAGGTGAAAGACCTATATAACCAAATATAACTCCCTCGATGCTTTCTCAATTCTCAACCACAGGTACGTACGCAGGAATAGAAATTTGGAGGGGCTATTCTGAACTTTGGAGGACTATTTCAAAATTTAATGTTTTGAATGGCCGATGTTGCATCTGCTGACGGGAAGCCTGTAGATGTTTGAATCTTGACAGCAGAATTGTTTGACTGATTGTAAATTATGAGGGCTTAGACCTCTCAAGCACAACCACCCCCACCCGTTCCCGTGGCTACGTGTCTGCTTAACCAAATCTGACTTTTTCATTATTTTCCATTCGTTCAGCTATTAAGACCTCCTCCATACTTTCCCAGATAAATTTGAAAGCAAAACTGGCATATGAGCATACGCAAAAGCCAGATAAAGTCAATATGGTCGCCTGACAGTGGAGCAATGTTTCCCAAAGGATGTACGGAAAACACTAAGGGTGTATTAGAGAATTAAAGGAGTCAAATGAGGTAAGGGTTACCAAAGAGTTCAACAACTAATAACATGTTCCATTGCTTTCTTACGCCAAATGACAAATCGAACAAAATGGTAAATACATAATATCACCCTACGTTGCACATATTTTCGTTTTACAACTTTAAACTTTAGGCTTTTCAATATCTATATTCAATATCTATGATAAACATTGTCTAATACGTAAGAATTATGGGGGATACTTCAAAATTTTGGTAATTTAAGGCGTTAATAATACTACAGAAACTGCTACAGCTGTGCCATTAAAAGGTAGTGGAGATATGAATCGGCCTTTCGTCTACAAGCAAACGAACCCTTCAGAAAATGGTCACATAACATAATGATGACGTCTTTACTGTTAGAAAAAAAAAATTTGACCAGGCGCAGATCCAGATCGGTGCTAAGGGTGCCAAAGCCCCCTGTCAGAAACGCATCGACAAGTTTATTAATTTCAATCTAGTTGCAAAAACTTAATCGTCCTATTTTTGGCAGTAAATGGTCTGGTCAATGTTTGATATCTGACTTATTCCTTGTTCAGAAAGCACACCTACTGAGTTTATGTTGGACATTCATATTTTAGTACTGTATAATTTTGCACGAAATAACGAAAACATTATGTACTTTAAAGTTTTTTTCGTCTGACACTCCTCAGAGCACTATCGTCAGAATGATCGAAAAAAAAAGAAGTATGTGAAATGAGTATACCCAACAGCCAATCAGAAATTGTTTTTGGACCAATCAGTGTCCACTGCAACTACGTTTACTAAATAGGCCTAATGAGAAAAAGGATTCTTTTTGTCTGCATAGCAAAGGTTTGCTTGTGTTATGATTGCAAGGACGAGATACTAATTAAGAGTAGCTAAATTCTAGAAACGCTGAAAGACTTTATATTTTGTTAATTACACATGGCTAGTTGACAAAAGTCAACTGATAAGGAAGTCTCCCTGGTTATGTTATTTAATATGAAGTACGTGAGCGTAAAGCTTAACCATAAAATAGTTGGGATAACATATATTAAAAAACTGATCATCAAGGTCCTAATATCACATTGAGGTTTCTTCATCAGAACACTTGCTTTTATGTGGACTGACTCCAGAACGACAAAATGAAATGGAGACCTGGCCTTTCCTATGATACGGAAGAAATCGTCCGTGTACATTTTGGCAGAGTTTGGGTTTTCAAGCAAGTGCTGCAAGAGTCACATTGCTTAACGGTGTTTTGGTCTTTGAAACCCGAGGTGGTTGTTTCTTTGTAGGAGTTGATATTTGGCGAATAAAAGATGCACCATGCTACTTAATTCGGTCATCAGATTTCAAAATAATGCTGCGAGAAAGTTCTCAAGATACTGTGTAGTCAATTCTTGCGGCCATCATTCTACTTCCTAACGGCTGCCTTGATTGCAAGGACCTCTCTCTTCACTTCGGCCATTTCGTTCCTGAGTTAAGACATTTCGTTCTTGAATGAAGACCATTCGTTCCGCATTTGTTGAACTTGGCTCTCGAGCGTGTCCTCTTATGATGAGGCATCAGTTCCCTGCAAAGTGAAGCGAAGCCAAAAATATATCTACTCCCAAGATTTAATTTGTATCAATGATCATACCTTTTTTAAAATAGTTTTTACGCCTTGTACTCCCCATTAATAGGAGCTAAGGCGGTGCCCAAATATATATGGGACTTTTGCTGAAGCATAGAGCATTCCTGTCCGGATGCCTTTCCTGTCGTCACCAACGGCCCTTTGGGGAATCGACCCCGTACCCTCTAGCATAGAAGGCAAGTGAACTATCCACAGGACCACAGCGGTTCATATCAATGATCATAATGCTATCGTAAATAGTGTACACTAAATGAGCCCCCATGCATGTTACTAGTAATGGGACAAAATCCTGTGTTTCTCAACATTCTTTGAAGCAGTGGAGAAGTTGCCTGAACGCAAAAATACTATTTGAAGGAAAGGTCTTTTTTTAATATCAAGTGTTGAAGGTGTTTGAAAGATGCGAGGCGTTTAACAGAGAGAAGCGTTCTTGTAATACCTGTAACATGGAACATAGATGCGGTACTTATTTTCCTAAGAGATAGGTGGCCACTTAATAATGGTATATGGTGCATATTAAGTAGATCATAGGTTGCGGTTTAGGACTGTAGATAAGTTACTGAATCATAAGACAAGTAAGAGACTCTCAATTTCCTTTTCTTCTTCTTTTTATAACTTAAAGACCACCTTCCACGTTATTTGATTCAATTTAACTTCAAGCTCTCAATTTAACTGCTAAAAACTAAAATTTCCCAACTGTTTACAGAGCACAAGTTAACCTGTTATCAATTATAAGCCAAACAATACAATTCTCTATAGCCTACGCTAGAGTTGCCAGATGGGATTTACAAAAGAAGGCCAAACAGGTGACAAAATCAGGTCAAAATGCGCAACAAAGGCCAAACTAAACAGTGCCCCAAATAGAGCATTGCACATGCGCAGAAAGTGACAATGCGCATGCCCAGGACATGATGCGCATCATGTGCCGACGAAGCAAGCTCGAAAATAATTTTTTCATTTTCTGTCTTTAATGACAACCAAAACAACAAAACAATGCAGTCAAAAATAAACAATCTGTCACTGTGACGTGTACTGTAAAAAGATGAATAATTTTGTCTCTAAATATAGGGTTGATATGAAGTTTGCAGAAGGAGCAAAATGTATTATCTGAACCATCTACAGCCCTTTTAACCCAAGGATGTATCTTCGTCCATTCAGGTTTAAACTTTCTTGCATTATCATAATATCCCTTCCATGTATTCCCTTTGCTTTCCTTGCTCAAAGTCATGACTAAAATAATTTTGCGAACTCACTGAACTGAGCATGGCTTAAATTGTTGTAAGGCTGATATACAAAATGGGAAAGCAAAGACAAAACATCATCGAAAACGGCAAAATCAAGCCATGATTGTTAGCAAAATGTGACAGAATTATTAAAACAGCTTAAACTTCGGTATCGACAAATGTGGCATTTTGATAATGAAAAAGGCAAGCTGGTGAAATCTGAAGGGATCGATTTACCATTAGGAAAAACGATTCGGGAGATTGACAGGGAGGGTGGATACAAGTATCTAGGAGTGCTAGAAGCAGACAGTATAAAAGACAAACAAATGAAAGAGAATGTAAGGGCTGAATATGTAAAGAGAATTAGAAATGTTCTGAAATCTCATTTGAATCGTAAAAATGTAGTAAGTGCTATCAACTGTCGGGCAGTATCCACCATCAGATATACAGCTGGAATAATTAATTGGAACATTAATAAGTTGAAAGATCTAGATAGAAAGACTGGGAAAATGCTAACCATCTACAGCATGTTTCACAAAAAGGGCGATGTTGACCGATTATACCTTAAGAGATCTGAGGGTGAAAGGGGTCTATTAAGTGTCGAGGGTTGTGTCCTTAAAGAAAAAAGCTGCTTGCACAAGTATTTATTTGAAAGCGACGAACCTATGTTGAACGCTGTCATGAGGGAAGAGGTTGTGAAAAAGGAAATAATAATGGGAAGGAAGAAAAACTTCAATGAAAAAAGTCTGCATAGTGTTTTCTTTAAGAAGACAGAGTTTAGCGATGATAGATCGTGGAATTGGGTGAAAAATGGTGATCTAAAGAAAGCAACAGAGGGAACAATATAAGCCGCTCAGGAGCAAGCTCTTAGAACGAAGTCGATTAAACACTATATTCACAGGGCAGACCAAAGTCCACTTTGCAGAATTTGTTGGTTGGCCCAGACGAAGTACAAGGGATGGAGACATGATGCCATAGCAAGAGTTATACACTGGGAACTATGCAAGCTAAACAATTTACCCTATTCGAAGATGTGGTATGAGCACACACAAGCAGCAGTGACAGAGAATGATCAGATTAAGGTGCTCTGGGATTTTAAGGTGAAGAAAGATAGAAAATTAGAACATCATACACCTGACATTGTTATTCTAGATAAACAAAAGCGATGTTGTTTGATTATTGACGTTGCTTGCCCTTTTGACACAAGAGTACAAGAGAAAGAGAGGGAGAAAGTAAACAGATGCCAGGATTTGAAATGGGAACTGATGAGAATCTGGGAATGTAGTAGCATCAAAGTTATCCCAATCATCATTGTGGCACTAGGTACCATCTCGAAGAGTTCCATGGATTGGCTTAATATCATCAGCCCTGCCATCTCATTTAGTGATGGATCTTGTACTAGTGTCCAGCTTATTAAATTTTTCAGCACCATTGCCCTGAAATATCACTTGATTATTACTAGGTTGGAGTCTGTATGCAAGGGCTGATCTAAGGTTACCCTGTGGCTTGTGGAGAGTTGGACGCAAATAATTTGGCCAGTTAGGGTTATGTATTGAGGAGAAAACGTCATTCACTGTATGGTATTCTCTTCTTTCTTTGACAGGCAGCCAACCAAGCTCTATTACGTCTTTTGAATTGCAGTATCTTTTTAATACGAACCCTGCAGCTGCATTTTGCTTTTGAGGTATATATCTTGATCAGCAAGTCGCCTCAAATCAGCACCATTCATATTCAAATTGGTATGTTTCGTATTATAACTTGTCTGTTAAAGTCAGACAACATTATGGTTTCGATACAAGATAAAAGGTCTTCCTGCAACTACAATATAAAATTAATAGCTTTAAGAACTGATACTATTGGAAAATTACTCACGTCTCAGTAAGAGAGCTGCTTCTTCGAAATTGAGGCATCTTGCTTCCGTGTTGGGTAGATGTTGTCAGAAAAAATGAACTCGCTTGCTCACCGACTTTTGGGAGTGTTTGCAAAGACCACCACAAATAATAAAAGCTGTAATAACAGAGGCAAAGGTCCTGCCGTGCTTGATTGGTCTTTCCTTTCAACGGGAGTATTCTGCACAATAAAACTCGTAGGGTATAAACAATTGACAAGGCACTGAGGAAATAAATGGCATCAAAGGGTTTCAACTAACGTTTCAGACAGTTTTGTTTGTGACGTTTTGTGACAAACGGCTCAACAAAAATAAGCCCTGGGGATGATTATCAGGCAATCAGAGACCTGTTTGAGCCTTGTTTAAGAACAATCCGTTTGCAAGGAAACCAAGGCCTTTCAACTTCGTATGCCATACTAAGAGCGGTAAGTAACTGTTCAAACGTGCTCCACTTCCAACTAGACTCACTCGACTTTGTACAATGGTTTCTAACGTTGGATAAACACAAGAAAACCCTTCATGTCATGAAAGCGACCACTTTCAAAGCCAAACTGTCAAAGATATTTTGTCTGTCAAGATTTTTAGACTTCTTGGAGAAAGCAATTATATAAATCGAGCAACGTAGGAATGCATATCAATGGCCAGAAGTGTAATTTAATTTATAAAACCTTTTAGGCGTAAACGAAAGTCATATTTCTCCAAGTCCTCTGGCCTCTGTTTACTGCATTTCTGAACTGTTAATGACGCTAACTTGCCAAACATCTTCTCCTAAAAGGAAACTTCCACCTCCATCACTTGAAAACAGAGAAGTGTAATTCAAAATTGTCGGAGATAACGTAACGATTCTTCCATTTTCCCACCTATTATTTTGTATGGCCACAAGGAGACAGTATCAAACTCAGCTTACAGATAAATGAGATTAACTCCATATTGTTTGAGGCAACATCAAACAGGTGATCAACACTTGCAAACATGAAAAGCAGCCGTTACAGAAACGAAGGATCGTGCTTAAGTTAACCATTCCTAAATTATCAGTTCCACAGTCTAATAAACTGACCGCTCTGTTTTGGATTTGTTCCATTTTAACTCTAAAATGACGATTTGGTGCTGAGGCTTTGGTGCTGAGGCTTTGGTGCTGAGGCTTTGGTGCTGAGGCTTTGGTGCTGAGGCTTTGGTGCTGACGCTTTAGTGCTGACGCTTTGCCGCTGACGCTTTGCTGCTGACGATTTGCTGCTGATGATTTGCTGCTGACGATTTGCTGCTGACGATTCGCTGCTGACGATTTGCTGCTGACGATTTACTAGTGACGATTTGCTGCTGAAGATTAGCTGCTGACGATTTACTGCTGACGATTTGCTGCCGAGGATTTGCTGATGAAGATTAGCTGCTAACGCTTTACCGCTGACTATTTGCTGCTGACGATTTGCTGCTTGCAGATAATTGTGCTTCTAAAACTAAACGAGGTCTTCCTATTGCAAGCATTTGTTATAGAAAGTGATGGCAGTGAACATTGTCAAATTTTTAAAACTTTTTTAATAGCTTCATAAGAGATCTTCTCCACGCCCTACTGATTTCTTTACACCTAATGTCAATGCTTAATTCATTCCTTATCAAATGAAATCAAAGCTGACTGACTTAGGGTAATTGCATGAGTTGAGCTGAACTCATAGGTATTATGCAATGGTGTTGAGGTAATTAACTTGCATTCTGCTTCTTAATTACATCACGACTAGCAAGATCGAAAATAGAACGAAATGGGCTTTTCCGATTATGGATATGGTGAGAACATTCTTATAAAGGAATCATTATAAGCAGGGGACAAGAGAATGTCTTACTCAGGCTTGTCCAAGCGCGACCTTAAATTCAACCATTGTACAGACGTATTAGCAATGATGATTGCAAGAGAACTTGCACAAACCAGAGGACTTTTCATCACCCACATTGGGATCTGAGCTGGACTAATAATGCTTATCGGCTAGCCGCATAGCAGGCACAGGGCTAGAGAGGGCAAGGGGACATCACCCCCAAGCTGATTTCTTGCCCCAAATTGCCCTCCCGTTCAATTTCTTGACATCCCCAGAAAACCTTTTTCATGTTCTTATTTCTTGTCGTAATGAAATTTTCTTCAGGAATATTGATATCGGTAATCTTGTAATGATTCATCCTTGCTTTATATTTCCAATTTGTTTGTCCATTCGGTCGACCAAGTAGCAGATGAGTAATTTCCCGTTTGCAAATAAGACATAAGTAGAACAAAAAAAACAAAACAACGTCGTTGACCAAATTTAAGAATGATTTTCTTTGCCCCCCCCCCCCCCCCCGACCAATGAAGCTGGCTCCGTGCTTGCTACATAGTGATTGAGTAAAGTCATCGACAAAAGGGGGTCGCATCAAAATTCCATGAAAATTTAAAGTCAAAAGAAATACAAAGATGCTGTGAATCGTTTATTAGCACACATTTTTCAACACATAAGAATTCAATGTTAACACCTGCGCAGCCCATGGGTGGAGGGCACGTATCAGTGAATGCAATTTTAACAAAGATATGATGAGCTTGCATAAGAGGGGGTGGGCAGGGGGCTTATATATGCCCTGTTTTGCAGTACCCCTCTTTTAAGTTAATAACAAGCTTTCCATGTCTACCTTAAAGTAAACATGCTATGTCAGTCGGAGTATCTACCAATAAGCCAAGCATTGCATCGTATCTACTTTCTTCTTGAATCTCAGTATACGTCTGGAACGCCTCAATGAATTCTTCCCGACTCAATACTCCATCCTTGTTGAGATCCATCTTGTTAAATCCATCATCAGCTACATTTTGATCCTCAATTCCCAGGACGCGAATAAAGACTCTCCACTCCCTTAACTGTATCAAGTCATCATGATCATGGTCGATGAAGTCAAAGAGCTTGCCAAAAGTTCTGGCAGCAGCTTTGTTTCTTTCTTCTAACAACTCAGGATTCTGAATGATGATATAGAGGGCCTTGTAGTACATCTCCCATGTAAGCTCAGTTGTGTCACGCCAGACATCCTCCCACCATTCTGTGATTGATTTCCGGAGGACTTCGGCCTCATCAGCACTTGCCGAAGTAAGCTCTTGAGTGCGTTTCACTAAAACTGTAAATCAAAAAACATTGTTGGTTTGAAATAAAGTATGGGATAAGACAGGTTACATTGTGCTTTTTAAAATTTTACGTTTTACACTAAAATATCCTCCCACCAACTTTAGCCTCGTCAGCACTTGCCGAAGTAAGCTCTCGAGTGCGTTACACTAAAACTATAAATCAAAACACATCGTTGGTTTGAAATAAAGTATTTTGTAAGACCAGGATACATTGTGCTTCCTACAATTTTACGTTCTATGCTGAGATATCCTCCCACCGACTTTGGCCTCGTCAGCACTTGCCGAAGTAAGCTTTCGAGTGCGTTTCACTAAAGCTGCAAATCAAAACACACAGTTGGTTTAAAAATAAAGTATGGGGTAAGACAAGGATACATAATTTTTCCATTAAATTTTACTTTCGTCACCGAAATGTCTACAAGTATAAAGGAAATTGCTAAAGATCTAATATAGGTATTATTGGATATACTGACTGTCCTGATGTAAACAAACGCTTGTCATGCTGATGCAATCCGTCCCCGTCACCAGTATTTAACGAATTTTAATCGAATTATTTAAAGCGACAGAGAGAATTCCTTTTCTCTCTTTGATTGCCAACCTTCGTACTCTTATAAATCACCAATCAACTATTTTTACGCTCAGTCAAGCCACTGCTTGATTCCTCTAAGCCTATGAAATTCTTCCACGTCAATATTAGTGTTGTGATTGGTCGATTCTTTGTACATGTATCCATGCTTGTCATTTTTTAAATGAAGAGAATGACTGAGTAACCGAGAGAAAAGTCATAATTCCTTCAATGGATTGAAAAGACCAAAAATATTTGTAAGCTAAAGAGTTGGTCTACCTAGCGCCGGCCTCGACGTTTCCGTTATAAACATTACCACCCATGTCAAAGTTATATATGAAGCCTACCTAAATTGTCTGTATTGAATACGTCGAAAGGAATACCCCAGATGGGTATGATTTAAACCCCTAAATTCCGTTATATATGATAGTGCCTTTATTAGTGATCTCTCTATAAAAACATTTCACGTTGTTGTCACCTGGGGTAGTACATAATTTTTTTTTTAAACTTCAACATTTATTTCGTAATTTCACCTATTACAAAAAATACTAAGTCAGACACTCACTGCATAGGCAGGCCCCGCGTCCTTTGGCGCCGCCTCCAGCGCCGCGACCGCCTGCGAGGAACTGAGGCCGGTGCCGAAAGCGAGCTGGCAGGCAAGCGCAACCCGACCGCCGGCGGCCTCCGACTTGAAGATCCGCGCGCAGCGCCGGCGCTCCCGGCCGCGGGCGGCCCGGCCATTGGCCGATGCTTCGGCCTCGTCGCCGTCGTCGCTGGACGCCATCTCGTCGTCTTCGTCTTCGTCCTCGTCGTCCTGGTCGCCAGGCGCGCCGGGATCGTCCTGCGCTTCCTGCTCTGACTCCTCGGCCGCCGAGCCGCCGTCGTCAGAGGTCTCCTCTGAGGCCTCTTCCCCCGTAGCGGTCTCTTCCTCGGCCTTGTCGCCGTCGTCAGCCTCGGCTTTCTTGCCGCCCAGATGTGCGAACACGCTGAAACTCTTCGGCATGCGCGATCTCCTTTTCACTCGATGGTGCAGCGCTTCAGGCGGCTGCGTTGCCCTCCAGCTCCGCCTGCAGCGTGAGCCAAGCGTCGGTGCCGGACATGACCGCGTCGGCGAGGCCGAGCTCGATCGCCTGTTGTCCCCGGAAGGTGCGGGCCTCGGTGGCCGCGGCGGCGCCCGACGCAAGACCCCGGTTGCGATCGACCGTGCCGGCAAAGAGCTGTCCGACCTCGTCGACCTCAGCCTGCAGGTCCGCCAGCACCGCCTCAGACAGCGGCTCGAACTGATTGCCGTCGACCTTGTGAGCGCCCCAGTGAATGAAGGTCACCGCGATGCCGCCCTCTGCCAGCGCGGCCGAGAAGTCGACATGCATCATCACGACGCCGATGGATCCGGCCATGCCGGTCCGCTGCAGCACAACACGATCGGCCGCGGAGGCGAGCGCATAGGCCGCCGAAAAGGCTGTGTCGTCGAGGACGGCCCAGATCGGTTTCGGGCCGCCGGAGGCCTGGCGCAGCGCGCTGATCTCGTCGACCAGGTCGAAGAGCCCGGCGACCTCGCCGCCCGGGCTGTCGATGTCCAGCCAGATCGCCCGCACCTCGTCGTCCTCGACGGCTCGGAACACCTTCTCGCGGATGCCGTCATAGCCCGTCATGCCGGACCAAGGATCGAGCCCGAGCTTGGCAACGAGCGTGCCTTCGATCGGGATTACCGCCACGCCGCCGCGCAGCTCGTAGAGCTTGCGCTCGCGCGGCGCGCTCGTATCGACCAATGCGACAGTCTCTGCCTGAAGCTGTGATGCGTTCAGCGAACGGCGTTCGCCGGACGGCTCCAGCACGACGACGCGCGCAAGGCCGATGCGATCGGCGAGCGCCCCCAAGACCAGCTCTGCCTTACGCGGATCGATCAGCAGCGGCCGATTGAAGAGGCGCTGCGTGAGGAACGGGAATTGGCTCATGGCTGTCTCTCGTCGTTAGTGGAGCCCCCGCCAGCCCCAGGGCCTGGCGCCGCGCCGGCACCTCCGCCGCCGGTCATCGCCGCGACGTTGGCCCAGTCCGGAAATGGCAGGCCGAGCGCTTCCATCTCGTCGAGCTCGCGGCGGCGCTGCGCCAGGATCTCCTGATAGTCCAGGCCTTGCTCCGCGCACTCCCGCTCGAGGGTCGAGAGCCCGGCGGCCATACGCAGCACGGCGGCTTGGGCCTCCTTCACCGGATCGACCCAGCCGCGGCCGGGGCCGATCCAGTTGCAGCGCGTATAGGCACCTTTGGCCTGCCGGAACGGCGGCGCCTCGGGCGGCAGCACGACGTCGCCCCGGTCGATCGCCTCCTCCAGCCACGCGCAATAGATCGGCGTACAGAAGCCCTGGGCGAAGCTATGACGGTCACTGCCGAAGGTGCGCCAGACCTCCAGGAGCGCGGCCCGGGCCGAGCTGTAGTTGGTCTGCGTCCAGTCCATGGAAAGCTGCTCGTAGCTGAGTCCGGCCCCGCTCGCGATGTTGCGCAGGCAGGCCGCCTCGAAGTCGCCGAAGTTGCTGCTCGGCCGTTGCGCGGTCTGGAACGACAGCTTTTCGCCGGAGTAGAGATGCGGGATCCGCACGCCGCCCAGCGTCAAGCGCGAGTCGCTATGGAACGCCGCGCGCTGCTCCTGGTACCCAGACAGGCCGTCGCTCGACAGGGCCTGCGAGACCATGTCCGAATCGAACGGCGATTCGATGAAAGCGGCGAGCACGGCATTGAGCACCGAGGCCTGCAGCTCGACCCGATCATAGCGGCCGAGCATGAAGAGCCGCTCGACGACAGGCGCGAGCCGGCCGATGCCGCGCGTCTGATCCGCCCGGTGTGGCTCGAAGTGGTGCACGACGATCGGCCGGCCGAAGCTGGTTTCCCGCGGCACCCGCTCCCACTCGAAGCTGGCCGAGGTGCGCAAGCGGTCGCCGGGGTGGCCCTTTCGGAAGTGGTAGGCGATCGCCGCGGCTTCCTCGTCGAGCTCCACGCCGCCGCGCAGATGCTCGCTCTCCGGCTCGCCCGGCGGATTCGACAGTCGGTCCGGGTCGACCAATCGCACCCGCGTCGCCATGCGCCCGGGCGACGGCCGCCACAGCAGCACCGCGAGCGCGTCGCCGTCGACCCAGTCGTGGCGATAGGCCAGCCGGAACAGGCCGGCGATCGTGAGCCGCCGCGCCGCGTCCGCCCAGCGGTCCGGATCGTGCGCCCACAGCCGCCATCTTCCCTCGACCACGCGGGAAAACTCGGCCGCCCACTCCGCGCTCAAGCCGAGGGCCCGCGCGTCGGGCTTGGCGGAGAGGCGAAGGTCGGCGCCGACGACTGAGTCGAGGAAGCGGGTCAGCGCCGCCGAAGCCCAGCCGTTGTTGCGCACGAGGTCGCGGATCCGTGCAACGATTTGATTGCGCGAGTGCCGCAGCTCGGTATCCGGCGAGCTCAAGCCCGGGTGCCAGCCGGCGAGCTCCTGCGAGAGGATGTCCGCCGCCTGATAGGCCGGCGGCACGCCGACGGCTCCCTCGGCGCGACGCATGGGCAGGCCGGCGCTATCGACGATCAGCGGCGAGCTCGCGGGTAGAGCCATCACCCGAACCTCACGCCCAGCGCCCGCCGGGTCCGGCTTGGCGTCTCGCCGAGCGCCAACTCCAGCTCGACAATGTACTGCCGAAGCTGTTGCTCGCCCGTGGAAGTCTTTTCGTAGCGGACCTTGCGGCCGCCGTAGTCGACCTCGACCACGTCAGTTCCGGTCAAGAGCTTGTGCAGAGCCTCCCGCGCCTCGGTGAGCCGAGCCGTCAATGTCGCCGTGTCTGTCATGTCGGATCTAGCCGTTGAGTTGAGCCAACTTGCGGGCCGCGGCGACCCGCTTCTCGCGCGCGGCCTCTGCTGCCGGCGGCTGTTGCTTGGGCCGCGGCGCCCAAAGCTCCGCCAGATCGCGCTGGGCCAGTTCGGGCGGCGCCCCGCGCTCCGCGGCGATCCGCGACCAGCCCGTCTGGTCGAGGGTGTCGAGACCAAGGTGCGCGGCCATCGCCCGGGCGCCGACCGCGATGTCCAAGGCTTCGTTCGGCTTGCCGCGCGCCTTGACCCAGATACGCCGGACGGTGCCTCTCTTGCTCTCTTCGGTCACCAGGGACTCGGCGGTGAGCTGCTCGAAGTAGGCCTGGTCGCACTCCATCGGGTAGTGCAGTGCGCCCTGCTGCCAGGCGCCGGTCTCGTCCGGGCCCTCGAGCGTCTTGCGCAGGCTCGCGTAGAGCCAGGCCTTGAGCTGCCAGGTGCCCAACGGCCACAGCACGCAACCGCCCGCGATCCGCTTGCCCTGATGGTTCACGTCCACCTTCGACGGCGTGCCGATGTAGGGCAGCAGGTGACCGCCGCGGCCGTCGCAGGCGAGCACGCGCTCGCGGCCGCGGCAGAAGTAGTAGACCTGATTCGAGAGGTAGCCGGTATCGACGCCGAAGGCTTCGATCGGCCAGGGCTTGCCCTGCCAGTCGTCGTAGGTCCGCCGCAGGACCTCGTCGAGCGCTTTCCACACCGCCGGCTTCTCGGGATTGCCCTCGAGCACGCCCTTGTCGATCAGCCATCCGGTCAGCCCGATGCCCCAGGCATAGACGCCGTACTCGAGGCGGTTCGACTGCACGTCGGCGAAGCCCGTGATCACCAACGCCCCCGGCGGCAACCGCCGCATGGGGAAGTCCTCGCGGCGCTCGTGCAGCTTCTCGTGATCCGGCGCCTCGCCGCTTTCCTCCCAAGCCTCGCCCAGGACCTGTTGCGTGAACTCCTTCTCCCGCTCGGGCTTACCCTTGGCGGCTAGCCAATCGCGCACGATCTCGTCCCAGGTGACGAACGGCGAGTAGGCCTGCCATAGATGGAAGCCCGGCTCTCGTCCCCTGCTCGGCCGGGCCCGCCAGGCCGCGAGATCCTTGGCACGCACCCAGTCGCTCGGCGCCGGGTTGTCGTCATCGCCTTCGTAGGTCTTGAGCCACACTCCGGCGGCGATCATCGTCCGCTTGTGGCGGTGCTCGATCGAGGCGCCGCACCCCGGGCAATCGAAGTGCGAATCGTACGGCGGGGTCTCGTCGTACTTCAGCGCGCTCCAGCGCAGCGTCAGGTAGATGCCGCAGTCGTGCGGACAAGGCACGTAGAAGCGCCGCTGATCGGAGGCCTCGTAGCGCGCCGTGATCCGGCACATGCCGGCGATGCCGGGCGTCGATACCAGGAAACGCTTGCATCCGAGGTTTTGCCAAGCAGTCGTGCGCCGAATCGCCAAGGTGAGCGGGTCGCCTCGGCCGTCGACGTCGTGTGGCCATTCGGAGACTTCCTCGGCGATCAAAACGCGGACCGTCATCATCTGCAGGCCCTTCGAGCTCGACGCCGTCGTGATCTGTGCAAAGCCGCCACGGAAGCGCTTGAAGCTGGTTGTCGAGCCCTGCTCGTCGCGCTGCTTCTGCTCACGCACTTTGTGCCGCAGCGCCGGCGTCGCCTCGATCGTCGGCTGCAGCTTGGTGCGGTGATACTTCGTCGACTCATCAAGCGACGGCAGGACGATCAGCATGGTCGCCGGGTGCTGGTCGACCACGTAGCCGAAAAGGTTGATCCCGGCCTCGGTGCCGGCGACCTGGTGCGACTTGGCGAAGGGGACCTCGCGGCACGGATGCGAGAACGACAGGCACTCCATGATCTCGGCCAGGTACGGGACGCGGCTGGTCTCCCACTTGCCGGGGAACGGCGAGCCGCTTTCCGCGCCGACGTGGCGCTTCTGCTCGGCCCAGTCCGCGACCGACAGATCGGGTGGTGGCTTGATGCCGAGCGCGAGGCCCGCGAAGACCGCCGCTTTTCCGGAGGCGAGTCCCGGGAGACGCTTACGCAGCTCGCTCATGCCCCTCTCCCTCGATGTCCTTCACGCGCCGGTCCCACTCCTCGGCCAGCCAGCTCAGCAGCTCGCGATCCGCCGCCTCGAGCGCCGTCGTGACAGCGCGTGGATCGGTGAGCCCGGCCAGCGTGTCCGCCAGGTCGCGGTTTCGATGCTGCAGGCGCTCGCGAATCAACTGGGCACCCTCGGCCATACCCTCGAAGACCTCGTCCTTTGGGCAGGTCTTGCCAAACCGCTCCGCGTTCTCGAGGCGGTGTTTGCGTAGCTTTTCCCACTCCGTGTCGGTCCGCACCTCGGTGAGCGAGTGCTTGCGCGACGGCTCGTCCGGCGGCGGCGCCGGCGGCGGCGGAGCTTCGAGGTTCACGTTCTCGTCGCGATGCCGGCGCAGGTCTTCGACGTCGACCAGCGGCCGGCCCACGACGCCGCGGTTCAGTTCCGGATAGCGCTTGAGGTAGCGCGAGACCGACGACTTGTTGACCTCGAGGGCCTTCGCTGCGTCGCTCACGCTCACAAGATCGCTCATGCCTCTCCCAATGAAAAAGGGCCGGCATTTGCCGACCCTGTTGCATCGCCCTCGCCGTTGCCCCGCAACGCCGTTGCACCCCTTTTGAGGTCACCAACTAGAAAACAAAAACAGTTAGCCGCCCCGCCTAACGCCCGCCGCCAGGAAGGACCCGCGGGCCCGATCGCCGCCGGACCACAGATAAATGAGCCCTTAGCTTCGATGGAATTGCATTCCCATTAAAACAAGTCATTTTGCAGTTCATTGTTATGAGTTAACGCCCAGAATGGATTTCTTTGCTGTAATTATTAGTAGGGTTTTACTGATTGTATTATGTTAGTCACTTTAGCAGTTCTTTGGACTCACATTAGACCCATAAATGTGCTATCTACGTATCGAAATTGTAAAACAATGCCTTATCATTATCAATCTTTACCCTTTCCCGTTCTCCTGCCATCGGTGGGAACACAACAGATGTGCTGATAATCGGTTCTCTTCTTGAATACCCACAATTCTCTAATTTCTCACTTTTAAGACAGTTAATTCATTAATTTCTCCTTTTCATCTCTCTTCTCTGCCTTCTTTCCCATTTCCCTCGTTTCCTGCCACAATGCCTCTTGTAGGGGTGTCTTGGGAAGCACACCAATCTTACGGCATTTAGCTTGTGCTGTCCAACTATCATGCAAAAGTATTTTTATGGTCTAATGGCTATTTTCTGTGTGTTCCTTGTACAATGCGCAGGAATCCTAAACAATTCTCATTTCAACGGCATGTATCCTTTTCCATCGACAGGCGTTCAACAGGACAGACGATCAAATTAACTTGTAACAATGTTATAAAGCTGGGCCTCCTTACAACATATCCAGCGGTAATCCCCAGAATCAACGTCTCACTAGTTTTGTGGAAACTGTAATAGTTAAAACTGTCTAGGTGATAGGTCCGAGTACTCTTTTCGATCCTGCTCTCTTTGACTGCCTTTGTTGCATTGGGTTTTATGCTAGATTTCAGAAGTGTTCTTGACAGATAGAGTAACAGGAGAGAAATGAAAGGGTGATAGATTTTATAGCACGTTTTTTCATTGAAAGAACCCTCACGGAAGCAAGATCATCATCAGTCCCCCAAAACGGATAAATGGGACTTAACTTGGGTGTCTTTTCTGTGACACACTGTAGTACTGTCGCAGGAATGTCCGATATATCGTTCAACAGATCTTGACCTACATATAAACAGCCAGAAGTATCTACACAAGCACACTATCATGTTCCTAATTAGAAATGCTTTTCCCTCTTATATATGCGATTTACTTGTTTCTTTTGCACTATTTGATTTATCGGCATCATATGTAGGTATGGATATCCAACATGCACTTTTCGTAATTGTTGCAGAGCTAGCATATGGTTAGTTAATTTGAAGCAACCCCCGGAAACTGCGACTCACATTGTCAGTTGTAGCCTTTAACCTTTCCTTCCCTCTTTGTTTCTTATATTTATACCACTTATAAATCAACGTGTCAGTATATCAGTGGCCCAAAGAAGGACGCTTGTGACCTTTGACACGGACCCATAGCAACCTTTCTTTAGTGAGTATGGGCTATCTTGTTGGCTTACCACTCGCCAATCTGCCACCGTCTTTATGAAGGTGCAGGTCTATCGGTAAAGAAATAATTATAGCTCAACCTTCTGAAATTGATGAAATTTAAGGTGACTCACACCAGAGGGTTTCTTTATTATTTGGTAGGGTAGAGTTGAGAGCTTTGAGTACAGGCACCGTTATTGTAATGAAACATATAAACGTACTGTTAATTTAGGAGGATCACTCCTGCAAATTCTATCTGTAGAATGCTGCTGTAAAATGATGTAGAAATTCCAGCGTTATCTGCGCCATAATCGGATACTGACGTAACGTCTACCTCTTGATTATAATGATTTAGAATAAGTGTTCTATGCAAGATATATGTGATAGAGTGAGTGCCGTCCTTATTTGTGCCACACATTGCATGAGTCATTGAAGGGTATCTTGGGAAGTGGAGGATTGGCACTTACTATGATGATTTGCAAACCAAAGATGATATTATTACTAGTTGAAAAAGAAAGGTAGAAGCAACTGGTGCTACTAGCAGGACAATAATAGGGTAATCAAATCTGTTAAGCAGAATTCGTAGATTGCATTTTCTCGTTGAAGAATTGTTACGTTACTGCATCAATCTACATACTCTCTTTGCCTTTTTAACATTTTCCGGCTCCAATTGTTAATGTTTCATATTATTCTCTTCTAGATACATGCCATACAACAGTATGTCTCAGACTTACTAGATGGGATGCCAAACAAGTTCATAGTGTTTTGTTACCATCGAAAAGTCGTTGAAGGTGTTTCAGGGGTGTTGGCTAAACGTAAAATAAAATATATTGAGATTACTGGAGATGTCCCAGTCGCAGTACGAGGGGTAACTTAACTTTTTTCCCTTTTTTTACTGATTACATTCCATCTCAGAAGAGGTAGTTGTTAGGTGTGTCTTGTTACCCCTGTTACCATTTTACTCGTAACTCACACTGAAGGAGGCATTTGTTAGCTGTTACCCTATACAATGTGCAACCGCTGACCATCTTAAGTTGCACGTTTGGAAGACCAGCAAAATGTGGATCAATCAGGATCCAGAGAAGTCACTCATAATGGTGCATCGTGACCATTCAGATAAAATGCTGATTGTTGTATGTCAGGAGAGTATAACAATGTGTGCTGACCGAGACATGGAAACGACGGTTCGTACGACTTTAAACTACTTGGTTGTAACAAAGACTATTGTTTAAATAGACGTTTGTTAAGAGACGCTAAAGTTTATTGGATAAAGTGATAAAAAATGTGATAATTAAATAATAAGAAGAAATGAATTACACGAAGAAAGATACGTCTGCTTGCCGCTGTTATTGTTTACTAACCAGCGGCTGATTGGAACACAATTATCGAACGGTAGTAAATGATTTATCCATCTAATGTTAATAAAAAGCAATTTTATATGTTGGTATAGTTTCTGCAATTTCTTTCTTCCAACGGTCTTTAAGAGACAAAACGCCAAATCGAGTTGGAAGGAGACTGAAGAAATTTTATATCAAGGCGTGTTTTGTAAGAACAAATCTGCGGAGAAGAGTAGTGATGCTATAATTTTAGCCCCGATTAGCATTCGATAGAGTTATGCTAGTTCAACAGTTACGAACTTGTCCTTCTGTTTTGACCAAATTCTGACGTTTTACACTTAAGGAGGGTTGGAAGAGTAAAGAATGTTTTTGTTGTTATGGGGAACGATTTGCTATTCGCCAAAGTTGTGTTGGCATAACTACGCACGATGGCGCACTACAACTGGTCTTTGGGAATCAGAGATAGGGACCTGCTCGGCCATCATAGTACTGACTCCTTGTCACCACAAACATTCAAAGTTAGGTGTTATGTCAACGCAGCAAGTTATCCCTTTCATTCTAGAAGTTCTGTTTTCATTGGGAAGATCTTTTGATTACAGAAGTAGTAGAAACGCGTGCCATTTTAACATTCAAAAGTATATTTAAATTGAGTGAAATTTCTAAACGATAAATGATCAATGCTAAAGTAATTTTTAGGACTTATGATTCTTGTTTAATTGGTTATAAACTTTCATTGTAAACATCCCTAAATTGCAGAAATAAGGCTCAAAAAAGACTAATTGAATCTCCTTCCTGTCGAGGTTTACGGCAAAGTTACAAGCCTCTCCACGGAAAAACTTTCCCGTTAGATTTAAGTTCACCAACATGACTTCACGAACAGCACTCCCGTGAATGGTGTAGTGTTAGGCAGAAAGCTTCCTATATACGTCATGGTCTACTTTCGGGTGCTGCGATTGCATGCCACGTGGAGCTATCTGTTCATCGTTGTTGACTAGATTGTGTTCATTCGTCCAAGAACTGCAGCTACCTTCTCGGTTCTGTTATTCACATTAGCTTCAGCATTGCTGCCACTACTAAAAAGGCCTCCCTGTCACATAAACGATGTTTCTACTGTTTTTAACGTGCTTTGGCAAATAGGTATTTCGTTGATTTTATTCATGACTCCAGCAAAAATTGCCATCAACTTCTCATAAACAATGCCTTAACGAAACCTTTTCGGCATTATGTTCCAGTCATAAGGTCAGCATCTGTAGGTCTTGAATTTTTTCAGCTATTACCAAAATATCGTCAAGAAAATCCAAGACCATCGGCTTACTCTATTCTCTGTATTTTAATCCTAGTTTTTGCGTAGTTCTTTAATTGATATCCGCTTCACAAAACCTACTAATAGAAAAACAACAGTTATAAGATGTTACCTTGTCTGATACCTGTCTCGAGCTTGAGAAAGTATGTTGATTCGGATTCCTGTTTTAAGCAGCAGTTGGAGATATTTGGTATCCTTGAATGTTACGATGCATTTCTGTAGAATGACATATCAGGGAACTATATCCAAAAGTACATTTCCTTGTGCACCGTCGAACATCTGTGCTCCTGACCTATGAAATTCAGTACACTGTCCTCATAATAATTGCAACGTGTTTTATATTTGTTACTTGTTCTTCCCTGAATTCTTCGTAATATTTTACATTGCAACCCACCTGCTGAACGCAGATTTTCAGTAGGGCCCTTATAGTATAACAGGTGTACAATTCCATGTCCAGATATGAGCATACTGCAACGCAATCTTGCTACGTTACCCATCGCCTTTTCATTAACAGAAACAATTTACATTTAAGCTACAACGAAACCTTTGAACCTTTCGAAATGCAGAAACAGCCAATTACCAGAACGCAACGCGATATCAACTATTATTGATTTTCTTGTAATTAAGCGCTGACCATTTTGAGTTCAGTCAGACGTGTTTCATACGAAGTTGCTCATCAAATTGTAATTCGTTTGTTTCAGATGTACGTCCAACAATTCCAAACCGATTCAAATGTCCGAGTTGCTGTTTTGAGTCTTACAGCTGCTTCAGTGGTATGTATAGTTACCGGTATGACTTAACCGGATTAATTAATTGGAAATATCATTAACGCCCAATTTGCCATTTTGAAATTTGGAACAGGACTTTGATAAAATGACTGAGCATATTTAACATTTTGCTTTCTTCGAAAAGTTAACGTATGGTTTACAATTTGTTTTTCCTTCTCTTGGCCTGTCCGGTCTGTTTTCGCCTCTGATGATATATATTTTAGTGCTCTATTCCTTTTAGTTCCGTCAATGTTCCATTGTATCAGCTATATCATTAATACTCTTAGGGCATAACCCTGACTGCGGCTGATCACGTGGTGTTCACTGAGCTGCACTGGACCCCTGGTGTTTTAGAGCAAGCAGAAAACAGATGTCATAGGATTGGCCAGACGAATGCTGTACAGCTTCATTATCTGATTGGTAAAGGAACGATTGATGAGAAACTGTGGACTATGCTGTCTCGTAAGGTATACACAGAATTGTGCATTTTGATTTTGACTTTACAAAAGACACTGTTTGAGTAGGTTCCGTCGCCCAGTGTTTGTCAACCGTTGGTCAAATGAGCCACGGCTCATTTTTAACTTGAAATAACTTGAACACTACCAACCATAACTGCAATAGCCTTCTTTAACCCTAACACTATTCAAAATAATCATAATGACGATATAGTCTCTTAATTTATTTTTTTCCTCATACTCTCAGACGTGGGCCTGTAGCTGCACACAAAGACGATTCTCTGTTTATTATAAAAGGGATCATAAAGAGCATTTTCTCTGCTCTCGGTCTCTCCCTTGTATCTACAGCAGTCAGGCTTGAAAAGCTCTTTCGACAAAGATTTGTCGTGGAAAAAAGGGTTTAAAAATAGCTTTGTTTGCCAAAATGGGAAGTCCCTAGGCAGCAGACGATAAAACCTGTCATAAGATAGAGAGCTTGGTTTTAGATCCGGATCTTTTCACATTTAAGTTAGTTCCTCGTCCTCCCATGTTTATTCCAACAACTGATACTAAATAGATATCTATAAACCCAGTCAGGACATTTAGAAACTCTGAGCCCAGTCAGAGCTAAAGAAAACCAAATATCATCTTTTTAAGACTTTTCAAATGTTTATTTTTTCTCGTACAATGTATCAGTCTTGCCAATTCCAAAAGGAACGGACGCTTTTTAAGGGTGGCACTGTTCAGATGTTACCAGAGATGCATGTTCTCTTTGAAATCCTCCCACGATCCATCAAACTCCATTCCATTGATCTCATTTTCAACTTCTGTACAAATAAGCGAGTGTTTGAGGGTGGCACAATTTATTTGTCTTGGCATACATACATACATACATACATACATACATACATACATACATACATACATGCATACATGCATACATACATACACAACTATTGCGAATATAGCACCATCCGACAAAACGCCGGACATAGAAAATAATAATTGCAAAGTTACAAATAAGGTTCATGAGTTCCTCTTATGGGTGTTTCTAGCA
The DNA here is from genome assembly GCA_010016025.2 of Alatinidae sp. Z8VKAUB7J3. Taxonomy (NCBI): domain Eukaryota; kingdom Metazoa; phylum Cnidaria; class Cubozoa; order Carybdeida; family Alatinidae; species Alatinidae sp. Z8VKAUB7J3. The sequence continues at coordinate 142,891,139 of JAAAKM020006971.1, read as the reverse complement.
TTGGTAAGCAGTAACTAATTACGTTTTACTCGGAATCTAACTCTAATTTGCCAAGAATGAAAAGGAGTCTTACGATACTACTTAATCTTTATAAACACCATTTAAAGGTAGGGAAAACGTAAAATGTTAAAGGCGCAACTTTAGGTTTAGAATACACTTATTCTTTTTATAAGAAACTACTTCAGCTTCCAGCCCTAGAAGTTTCTTAAAATATCGACCTATTGAGCCCTCAAAGTTTCTTAGCAATTTCTTATTCTCGGGTACCAAATGGAAGGGGGTGGAATACGCAGAGGGGGGCTAGAAAACAGTGGGGGTTCAATGCATATTATAAAGGATGAAGTAGACCCTTCATTTAGGGTACCCTCCGTTCCAGGTTAGCCTATTCATAATATAACTTGTTATCAAACTGTCGAGACCGCTTTCAGAGATTTTTTAGGTTTCTTAGAGCAGCCCCATCAACTTCTCGAGTTTCTTAATTTTGGGGGAGATCCAGCCCTGGTTTCTTATAAAAAAATAAGTTTACAAACAGAATTCTTTATATAAAGTATAGTTAAGTCAAATTCTATTACTTAATAAACGGAATCTGATAATTAGTGGTCTTAATTCATAGTTTATAGAGAATTGATGCTCGCAATTATCTTGTATATAGTCCGTAAGGATTGGTACCTTTTTGCCATATGTGATATTTGTGGCCACCGTAAAATCATTTGAATCTATAAACCGAATAGTAGCATTTACTCCTATACGCCTTCCATTCATCCTGAAATAATCTAAGAGTTGATAGCACCACCAAGTCAACATTGAACGCATGTTCTATTACCTATTAACTCTTTTATTTATACTAACGAAAAAAATTCAGTGCCTCAAAGCAAAAATAGATAAGCTCATACCTTGCGCCATAATAAGGACAATCGTCATGCTAAGTATGATGAAAGTTAGATTTTTCATTTCCAATTCCTGGAAGAAGAATAAAAGAAAAGGTTAAAATCTTGTCGCTATCACTCACAGAAAATTCTAAAGTTTCTAAATATCATGAAAAGAGATCTACATTTACAGCACTTTAATTCTCTGTCTTACCTTTTGACTCTGGGTATTCCGATGCTCTTTATTTGAAGGCGATGAAGAGCCTAAACGCAAGATGTAGATCTCTATTCAAAATTTCATTATTGGGTGTAGTGCACATTGACAATAGTGCGTTTACAGTGTGCAAAAACATATGCACAAACACCAGCGTGTTTGTAAGTTTAACTCGAATTGAACTAGATTTCCCTTGACAAACGTTTACTGATTCAAGACCTAACCTACTTTATATAACCATCTTCTTCTCTTGCCTTTAAGTCGCCTTGTGATGTTAAGGCATTGCGCAAGTATCAAAAAGTGTTATACATCAAGGATTGTCTTTGAAACCCCCCTTTTATTTCATTTGGTGGCCCCGTTCCATGTAATGGACAAGAAAACAGAATGGTTTAAAAGAGCTTATGTAGGAGCTAGAATTAGATGCCTGTATAGTCTTGGCAGTTTATTTTACGCTATTTACTTAGTAAACATTATTGGTAAATCAAAAGGTGCAAAATATTTCTTTTGATCTTCTAGAAAGTTTTTGCATATTTTATCAATGGAGATGTGACATGGTATTTTCTTATTTTATTTTCTTTCTCTTTTTAATCTTCCCATTTTACTATTCCCGTTTTGCTACCATTGAAAATAGATTACTTTGCAAAAAGTAAAGGGACTGAACCACCTTACCCTCTTACCGTGTCTCGCACTCACACATCTCCTTATAGTCTCTTTGCTCAACTTTTGTCAACATGTCTTGTTCGCAGTTTTCTATAATACTATCCGATGCCATTATTAACTGCATCTCTTAAAGTCTTCGTCTCTTTCTCTTCTTTTGCACATAACTATACACTTTTGTATCCCTTGGGTATGATCATGCATATGTTTGCCGCCTTATCTTCATCACAATCAAAAAACCCACCAAGTCCATGAGATGTAACGTGGGGAGACGGAAATTCTAGAATCTTTTTAGATCAACTATACCGTTCTTTGCATTGCAACATTTTGACAAACTAAGTCTCAATCAATTTGCTTTATAAGCTCATCCTGCAAACTGTAAAATTTCCATAGATTTGACCTGAATTCCCGGTCTTTGACACTTTTTTTTTTACCTACAGGTTTGATAATAGAAGGAAAATTATATAGTTATCAAAGCAAAATTATCTTGGCTGAGCGTCAGTTGTTTCACAAGAATAATCTATAATTTGCCATAAAAAAGGATATTTTGCTTCGTTGCACCATTTGATGTCAACAAAATTTAAAGTATTTAAAATGTATAAAATGAAAATAAAATTCTAACAGAGTTGGATCGATGTATATACAAAAAAAATCGTGCTGAAAGAGTTCATTCAAGAAACCGTAACATCTCATTGTGTATACTTTTCAAAAACAAATCTAATGTCATTGTGACGTCATTAGTTGTGATGATGGCATTGATTCGTTTTAATCTTTTTATAAAACAGATAAAGTATATCTAAAAATAAAACTTGTTTTTCCCTTTAAAGATAGTCCGGTTTTTAAATCTCCTGGTTTTACTAAATCCTGTAATTGTAAACGGGTCTTAAAAACAGAAAGTCATAGTAAGAAAAAGTATTTAAATCTCAAGTTTGTGATCAATACTTCCACAATAATCTATTTATATGTGATTCGGGAACCTAAACGCCTATACTTTTAACTCTTTATGTCAAAATCTTAACTGTCGACTGCATTATTATCATTGCATTTCTGATTCAAAATTTACTGGCCATATCTTAACTGTATATTTTTGGGTGTGGAAAAGGGTTTTCGTTTGACATATCCCAACACAGGAGAAAAATGAAAGTACATGTATTCTTTAATGACTGTTCAAACTTTTCACATAAATATCCCTTCTTAAACCAATAAATGCAAATTTAAATGGTTCTTATGATGTCTTAGTGTCAACATTAACCTTCATTTTAAGTCATACGGTTGCATATCTTACAAGCAAATATCAAAAATAAATCACTCTTTACCAACAGTCTTTGCTGACACTGTCCCTTCGTAAACGGGTGATCCTAGGATACTGCAACAAGTTGAGATTGCATGGCAGCATTAGCAATAGTAGCAAGTGAAACCATAAGACTGTCAGAAGGTAGCTGTACGTTTCCATCACAAATAATTCTAAAGCAACTCTTTTGTAGGAAATTAAACAATGGTCTTCAATGAGATAACAAAGTGTTACATTGTATCGTAACTTCAGTGTAGCTAAAACCCTATTGAGAAACAAGGGATACCTCTTTGTGGTATACTACTAACATTGGTCTAGATGGCATTGATAGATTGAGTAAAATTACAAACCCAATCTATACATCATCAAAAGCTGTCACAAGCCCAGTTATCTATTAAGACATACTGGAATATAAATGTTTATGCAACCCCTCTAAGCTTTGAATTAACGACAGCCACCAATAAACGCCCCTCCTATTCTGGCTGAAAGCTAAATAAATGACCTCCTCAAATGCTCCATAATGTTAATGGTTAAACCTTGATGCAATGTCATCTTCTTTTTTTTTGAATATTATACTTGTAAGAGTTTTATGTCGAATTCTAATAGAATCAGAAATGGAGATTTCAAACCCAAGAAAACTGAAACACGATTTGCTTACAGTTAAAAGCTTCTCCGAAAACATTATTGGCAGCTTATATTCGAAGTAAAACGGTATTCATATCTGCAGTAGAGCCCTACTTACATGGATTTGGTTATTGGTGTGAACTTGTTTGCCTTGAAATATTACATAATCTTTGTAACCTAAAGTCAGACCACCATCTGAATGATTTGTTTGAGGAAATGCCTAATTGGCAGGGGACTGCTTAAACCGTAATCAAACTTTGCCTACGCAGGTTATCTGTTTTATACTGCCGCAATGGTCATGTAATTACGTGGTTGCAATACAACCAGGCCCCGTGTCATCTTTTGGGGGTTATTAAATTTGTTTGTTCGTCTCTTATCTGGATTAGCATATCTCACCTGTCCGTTCAATCATTTAAAATTGTCTTTAAGATAAATAATAGATGATCTGAAAGAAGATGAGTATCTGTTCAGTGCTGTTCGTTAACATGTTTTGAGTAGACATCACGTCTTTACTTCTTGACGGTCATACGGGATTTTTCAAAGTCCAATTGATGTGATTGCTACATATTGTTAAATGCTGGTACTAAACGGTCTGATCAAAATCTTGTCATGTGTCATTCACAATCGTCTCAAAAGACAGTTTATCGCTTGCAGACTTACCATTGACCTCCGTTAGGCAATAATAATATAGGTTTTGCAATCTAAGCCGTCCTTGCATATTGTAGAAAGGGCTTTTTGTATGTATTAAGATCGAGGGGTAAATCACTTCAACAAAAGTGTTTGAGAGTGAAGAATTGTAAGAATTATTAAGAATTATTGGGGGTGTAAGGAAACCCTCAACTTTCGTAAGGTCAGGAAGACAATTGGTTTAATTCGAAGTGAATTTAGTACGATGAAATAATTCAGACCATGCAATTCACTAAAAAAGAATTTACTTTGAAAAATTTCACAGTTTGAGATCCGTGCACTTGAGAAAATCATGATAATTTGAGAACTTGAAACAAGCATAATTAATCTGTTACCACTTAATTTGGTGAACAAGATATCACCTTAACAGCACCATGACAAAATTTGCTGGTTTTGCGATCACTGACATGTGTGCACTGATTTCCATATTCTAGAAGATATTGCATTGGGCGTGAGCTTGATTTTTTACAACTTTCAAGCACTTTTACAATGTTTAATAGTAAGTTAATATTTTCTGCAGACGTCGATCTTGTGTTAGATTTTTTTCGAGTTAGAATATTTGCATCTCAACTGAAACTTATAACACCGAAAAAGAATAAGATGCTAATTGGGCAAAACTGTCCGGTACGCCAAAACAAATTCTCCCGTCCGCAACAGAATTTGTCAAAAATATGCTTTGTGTAGAAGAAACATTTTATTACCCCTTATAACTCAATTAAATATTTTAAGAGACAAATACAGCAATGATGTGTGTGGCAAGTCAATCCTTAAACAATGTTATTGTAAATTTTTTTCAAATTAATTAAGATCCGATTCCTTTGTTCAACTGTATACCTTCATACAAGCTTGACAAAAGGCTGTCGTGCAAACCATGTTGTAGGTATGGAGTAAATAAGGAACGTTTGCCAGTGTTGGGTAGTAAAGCAGGTAAAAATGTAGAGCCAGATCAATGAAGAGACACGAGAAGCAAAGTAGGTTATCTCACCAGAGTGTCCCTGCTCCTGCTCTATCCCTTACAAGCAAGACATGCTTTGTTTACAATTCTTCTTAGAGAAATGTTTTCTTTCCATACGTGAGATTGTTGAAGTGGTAGATCCTATCTTAAAGACGTAGCAACTATAAAAAAAGCCGGCTCTAGAAGTTGGTAGGTGGGGAGGGGACCATGCCGTCAAAGAAATATGCGCAATCAACTAACAGAAGTAAATAGTAGACAGAATTGCGGCAATGAAAGTCCTGTAACAAATGTGAGAGTGTTGGGTCCGCATCACTCAGTAAATCGAAAAAAAAAATCTGTTGTATTTTCATTGCGAATGGACACTATTAAAAGTGGAGGGACCATGCTGTCACTGTCCCTTCCTCATTTCATGTGTCATGTGTCATGTGTCATGTGTCATGTGTCATGTGTCATGTGTCATGTGTCATGTGTCATGTGTCATGTGCCATGTGTCATGTGTCACGTATCAAGCGCATATTCCGACTGGAAAGTATGTACAAGAGAAGGCAGACGTAAAAGGAGTCTTAAAAAATGGAATGAATATTGCGAAAGTGAAAGCTGCTAAACTTATTTAAACGACCCCTTATTTATCCGGACTTCGATTATACAGCCTTGCAGAATTGGTCTTCTTAAAACGTTCAATGCAGAAAATCAGCAAAATGGCTGACACATTTGACTGGTTCAGTGCCAGTCATCACAGTAGCGTTGCACATCCATTAACAAATTACCGTTGCAAACTCATCTAGCAATTCAAGCTGACATCACACACGCAACAGCCGACGTCTATACTGTGGGAAACCCATTCAAAAGTTACCCTTGTGATCCCATTTCATAATTCATGTAGTCACCACACACATGCCAAGAACACATGAACAATACGTAAGTAAAACAATGTCTTTGAACAACCTAACTTTTCATCAGAAACAAGTGTGATTTTTCGCATTTTCGATTATCCGGAATTTGGGTTATCCGGACTGATTTTAATATCCTGTGTACCACAAGGACCAAATAATCAAATAACCACTGTATGTAACATGTCTGTTTAACGTGGCCTACGTTTACCTCAATTTTTAAAAAATTACCACTGTGTATCTGCGTGTTCATCATCAGATGAAATGTAAATACACATAGGCGAGTTGACTGATTCGTATAATTTTTTGTTCACAATTATGGTCCTTGACTTAGCCACCCAGCCAGTCAAATTTGGATTGGGGGGCAAATTCCAAACGAATCGTTTCCCGTTCCCTCCTTCCTTTCAAGCCAGCTCATCACGGTTTTCTTAACTGGGGAAGTTTGACTTTTACAGTCCCTAGAAGGATGAAAATTGCATTTAAGAGAATTAGACTTCTCGTCTTTTTCATCAAATGAATTGAAATACACAAGTGATCCATCTTTTAATGATTTTTGCTTTGGGGGGGGTGGGGGGTGGGGGCAAACGTGGCCATGTTTTACCTGTTGGGTGCCCTGTTTTGCTGCATGCCATTATCGTCAATAACATAAGGGGCAGGAAAGGTGTCGCTCTAGTGACTGTTATTTTCTACGAAGTATCTTCTTGCTTCCTATCTATTCATCGTAAAGCTTTCTCGATTCACTCCATACGATTGCTATGATCAGTGTGTGGCGAGAACGTATAGCAAAATGAATCCGTTACTCAACGCAATATTCACATTTTGTACCACTAACCATTTTCAACTAAGTATATTTTATGGTTGATCCAAAGTAAATCGCGTGTCATAGTTAATGCTTTGGGGATCAACCTGGAAAACGTGCCTTGCGTTTTATACTCCTGTGGTGTTGTCTATGTCAGCGATATTGTATACCGCTGTTACTATGCTTTACATTAAGCTTTCATACAATTACTTGAAAATAAAGTGGATTATGATTTAACGATTGTTTGAAAATTTGACTCCATGGTGTACTTTTGAATATATATATATACACTAAAAATCCAGGATTTTCTCTAACAAATATCATAGCTTAATCAGACAAATGCTGCTTTATCGTGCGAAAATACAATAGTAATTATACGTTGCTTTGAGAACGTTTTAATATCCTCTATCGTCTTCTTTTGGTTATCTGAAATTCAGGTTCACCACTGAAAGCAGTCTGGTTTGAGTCCTCTTAAATTGCACAAAATCGTTCTTCTTTCTGCCTCTTCTCTTTTTGCTTTCGAGTTTCCTTCCGTAAAATGTCTCCAAGTGGTTTTCATACCTGAGCTCCCATGCTACCCACTTCTTTCCTTTCTTTTATTGTTTTGTCAGTGTATCTTTAAAAGTTGGTTTGTAGCACAAAATTTGAATCCGTTGCACAAAACAATCATCCTTTCTATTATATTCAGTACCTCGTTGCTCACTCCCTCTGTTCAACTGACTACGGCATTTTTCTCCAAGACCACAGTTCTCATCCTTGGATTTTATCAATCTTTCTCTGTTTAATGGACCATGTCACACAACCACATAATAGATCATTCCACACCATCGCCTTAGCATTCCTTTGTTTAAACTCAAACGTAGACTACCTATGAAAAGCTCGATCCATTTATCAAAAGGTTTTTTGACATTGTTACGCTTGTTGTTATTTCACTTCATATCCGGCCTTCACAGATAGTGATTTTTAGGTTTATACACTCCCTCACTTGATATAATCCCTCGCAATTTATTGGCATAACCGTTTTAATACCTTTCTTTCCAATTTTCATGAACTTGGTCTTTTAAATGTTTATTTCCATTCCATGTTCTTGAATAACTTTAGTTACTTACAACATTATTCGTTGTATAACCGTCCTCAGAATTTTCCACCATTCCTTGGTCATTGAGAAAATGTGCTACTTTTCCCACCACCGTTACACCAACTTTATTGGCATTGAGAGCCTCCGGCATCATAAATTCCGAGCATAGAAGGTAAAAGCGGAGGTAGGAAACAGCCCTAACGTACACCCGTTCGCAATTTCCTCGCTTTGCCTCTTAGTGACGTACTTTGACAGTTACGCTTTCACTTAATTAATGCTATGAGATTTTTCCTCTGCCACTTCAGTTTACTTTTATATAATTATGTATTTCAAGCAGTATGGACCACCAGACTCAATCAAAAGCTATCACGTATCTTTAACAGAATGTGACAAATGTTAGTGTTACCCTACATTATCGAAAGTGAAAATCTCAAGAGACTTTCTTACCTTATCTTTTTGTAACACTGTCATACATAGCTTTATAGTGTTTGCTATAAGTATTTTGTTTCAAATTCTGCTTTGTTTGTGCATTTGTTCACATATCTGCCAAAACTATAACTCTTAAAATTTCACACGCTCATTGTAAAATCTTTGCGGTAGTATATAAAAATTATTCTTTTGTTGTTGCAAGTATGTTGGCCAATAATCTGGAACAGACTCGTTCTCGTCTTCGATGCCGGTATTTTCAAGGACATAGAACATGAGAATTAGGAGAGCTTTGAAAACGTGAAAGATGTGTAACCTGAAACAAGTAATCATTACATTTATGCAGACGTAAAAAAAGTGATCTAAGTTGCATTATCTTTGCATCAATGTAAATTTGTATGTAGCATTGTAATATAGATATTCATTAGTCATAGGTCTAACAGCTGCATGTTTATATATGGTTAGATTTGATATACACACAAACACATAAGCACACACACGCATACACGCACACACACGCGCGCGTGCGTGCATACACTCACGCACAAACATGCGCATACGCACACACTCTCGCACACGCAAACGCACACGTACACACACGTACACACACGTACAAACAGACACACACCTACCCACACAAACACACGCACACACACTTACGCACACACACTCACGCACACACACACACACACAAACACTGACACACACACACACGGACACACACACGGACACGGACATGGGCACGCACACACGAACACGCACAGACAAACGCAGACACACATGTGCGCACAAACGCACTAGTGTCACCAACCCCGTATTGATTGAGGGCTAAGTGAATCTAGGTACTCTTGTCTCGAATCGCACCGCGGTCGCTTGATTTATAATGCAAGTTCAGTACCAACAGACCACCGTTCATAAGAAGATAGATGCAAAAAAACGATGCGTTTAACGTTTCAACAGCCTAGTATCTGAAATGAGTGCAAATGGTGAAAATGTAACGAAAACATGTGCCTGCGACCCCATCGCCACCCCTTTGAGCGTCGGAAAGAATGGGTGAGTCAATAGCCACTCTTTTATGTTCAAAACAGAATTTCTCCAACTACTCAAAATTGATACTCAGAAGTGTCGAGGCTCTTCTGCATAGTAAAGCTTCGATTCCGTGAGCCGAAGCTCTTAAGAGAGGTCCCAACGAGTCTTCGTTGATATTCTGGTACTAATAATCTTAGATACAATGAACACGACGATACAATGAACCATGAACTCAGATCCATTGTTTGTTGTTTTACTATAGCTTAGGCCTACATAACTAACCTTCAGGATAGTGAGCCCTTTCACAGATAAAATTTCGCTTCCCCTACAGACAGTTCAATGTTATTGACTATACTATATTATTTTATTAGTACCATTCTTCATAAACAGGTAGTACTGCTCGCTTTCGCTATTTCATTGAAACAAAATCAAAGTAGGCTACATGAACGAATCAGACTAAATGGGCAGAACATGGTTTTAGAAAGAGCCAACTACTAGCAGATAATGATAGAATCATGTAAAGCCATCATTAAATGCCTAAAAGTCGTATGTTAAAGCACGATTTTTACCTCAACGATTTGCTGCCTAGATACTGAATTCACAAATAGGACTACTCGTATACACTGAATCTTTGACCCTATAATGGAACCTTAAAAGGACCATACAGTTATGACGTTGTTAAAACTTGCTAGTTTTGAGAACCCTTTTCCTTTCAATCGTCAAGAAAACAATAAAATAGAAAAAAATATTGGTCAATATATTGACAAGTGGCCATAAACTACCCAATAATATTGACCAACCGTGAATGAATATGTAAGTACTTTGATTTCGTCAATATATATTGTCAATATATTGTGCAATATTTCATACGTGGTCTGGCCACGTATGCAGAAAGACAGATGGATCCCTAGTCTATAAGGCCTACAAACAAGAATTCCACCAACCACGACCAAGGGGAAGACCACCAAAAAGATGGACGGATCACATCGAAAAAGACACAGGCATTCCCATCTTAACTGCAGAGAGAAACACACAGGACAGAAGTCGATGGAAACAGAATTGCATTAGGAGAGCAAGGGGTGGCGCGGACCTAAGCAAATAAGTCAAGTAAGTCATTTCAATCATTGCCAAGAGACGATCAATTATGTTGTCAATATTTGTGTCTTATATGTGGTCTTCTAATATGTGTCTTATCAATATTATTGTGAATATTATTGAGCATCTTTGAGACCTTTTTAGAGATCGAACTTCTCTAGTCGATACCCACATAAATTGGAATATAGACTTTCTCCTTACCAGTTCCCCGTCAACCGAGTTAAATCGCCTCCCTTTCTTACAAAAGCTCACCAGAAACGGGTCAAAACTTACTCAATGGAACTGGTCTGCGAATTGGAAACCTCTTTTATGTGACTGTGCAAGGTAGCAGGTATTCTCTTCAAACACAATAGTTAATTAAAATGGTTGTTAACGTCATGTTGATCACCAAAGGCGAGATATCTCTTGACCATGGTAATCACGGCCATTCTTGACAGGTCTTTGATTTACTGTCAGTTGTTGCTCGCCTTGAACATTGCTGAGCTACCTTTTAGTCACATGAGAGGGCAGCAGTTTCAATACTTTTGTTGTTGATACAAAGTGAGCAGATTGGCCACGTAGTTTTTTGTTCAATGTAACATATACTCGATAGTGACGATGCTAATAGGTACCAGATGGCGAGGGCTGGTTAAACAGCAATGGCCACGTTTCTGTTGCTATAAACACATTTTAGTAGATACTCACTACGTATCTACGATATATTTATTGATCTAAACATTTTAATAATTTCAACCTGTGAATTTGTAGAGCAAAAACTTAGAAACCCATTTCAAAAATAGTGTTTTCTTCGTACAAATGGCAGCCCCCGATAATTTCCACCTTTATTACATTTTTATTTCTAAGGTTTGAAAAGACCTATTGATTTAAGACTCAGGTTCATTGAACGCCCTGAGTCCTACTATGAATGCACGTTATTATTTTATAAGTAACTCTGTGGCTTAGGTGTGAGGCCTCGATTTGGTCCAAAATCTAAGCAACAAGTTAAGCAACTCGAGGCCTCAAATTCAGGGAACTCACAAACTTTAAGCGAGGATGCAAATGTATTATCAATTAATTTCTTTCCATTAATTCACGTTTGTGCACCTTCGACAAGACTACAAAAAGTAATTTACAAATTTTGGCAATTTTCAATGGCTCGAAAATGTCTGTCACCTGAAAAGCTTCAAAATTGCTCTTTAAAATGCACTGTCATTAAAGGCTTTACTATTTTTGAGAACTAGTAAAATACTACAAGGAATTGATAGTTTGAGCTTTTCATCTCGACATGACTGTACATCAGTTGTATGGTATATTAACTCTATCAATACCTTCAATAAGCCTAAAAAATTCTATTTCCAAAGCAAAAAAATTCTCGATTTTAAAGATCTTCAAATGTTTATTGTACATGCGCTGTCAAGAAACGATTTTTGTAGTTCTTACAATTAGTGGATCATTTCAAGGTGGAAGATAATGAGAGCTTTTCATCCTTACAAGTGTACTTGAACTTTGTTGCATAATTCTATATTCTTATATTGCTAGCAGTGTCTTGCAAACTTGTCTTGCAAAAATTAGAATTTCCGGCATTATAATACAATCCAAAATGTTAATATGCGATGTTCGATTCGATTCGATATTCGATTCGAATTATCAAAGAGCAGCCGTCTGAGATCTAAGAACTAACAAATCGTTACGATAAAAAAAATGATATTTAGAGGCTGTTGTCTGGATTCCCTTATCCTTTCCTTCCGAAAACAATTTCAATCTTTTTCCTACCACGAAATCAATTGGTCTCTTTTTTGGACTCGTTTACTTGTTTTCTGGAGGACAAGTTTGCGAGGACAGTTTTTTGAGGATAGGTTTTCGAATACAGAATTTGAGCTCAACTTGGCGTACAAAGTTCAACAGCTCCCTGTATTTGGTCGTGCCCCATTGTGTGCAACTTGTTTTCAGTCGTGCCTAACAAAGCTGAGAAACAATGCTAGGTCTTGCCTAAGCAGAAAGCACGACGTTCAAATATTTTATCATAAATACAATGAGGTGACACCGTGACAGTCATCTTGCTGGCATGTATTGATGTCTTTGATTGATACTCAAGATTGTCGCTCATGGCCCCACAGGCCACGTGCTTTATGTTAATGGCTGACGGACGTGAATTCGCTGAGGTCTATTCTCGTTTATTTGACGCGAGTTTCATAATCTACTGAGATATAAGCAACATGGTTCAGTTTACTGGAGCATTGGTCTCAAAGTTTGAGCTTTCGTTTATTTGAAGGAATGTTTTTGTGTCCACAGATTGTTTTAGATCGACAGAGAAACACACAAGAGGAAGAACTGTAAAAAAGGTTTATATCAGTGACAGTGGGTATCTACAAGTCTCGTTTGATTTGGCTTAGTATTCTTAGTTATGGGCACAAACTGACTTTCGTAACATGCATAACTGAGGTTCACCACTCATCGGAGGCTTATTGTACTTGATTTACGCGAGATAGTAATACAAGAATGTGTCACGATTTCAAAACTTACTACCATGACTGTGTTGTATTTTACTAAACTTAACTGTGTCAAGAACGACGTCGAAGGGAAGTTTTACAATTCCGTAGGGATTTGATTTAGTATTTGAGCCATCATTAAATTGCAAAAGTTGTTTGTGTTACAACACTGAGTCTGGCACCCTTGAATTTATAAGCAGGGTGGAGGCAAAACCCTTCCGGTTGTAGGGAGGATGAGGATATGACAAAGCCTTTCACACCAACGTAGCAGTCAAGGGAATAGAACGTTGCAACCTATAAACTCTTTCTACTGCAATGTCTCATAAACTTAAAAAATACTGCCTTTCATGCAGTTATGTTCACGTGATTGTTCTTTAAATAAAACTAATCTAACAGTTCTGTGATTGGGTAGTAAAATGGAGAGGGGGGATTGAGACTCTTACATCTTCTATTCATAGTCAATGGCCATCTCCATTTCTGTCTACAGTAATATTTCCTTTTAAAACTGTAAAGAATCAGCTACGCGGATCACATGTTGCTTCCTTTCAGGCTTTTAACCGAACTCATCCATATTCCGATTGACTGAAAAATTCAAGGTACGAAAAACTGCCCGCCATTGGAAAGAGAGATGCTATAAAAAGAAAATAGTAAATACATAAATTTTATCTCGCAGGTCAACTATAGGTACCAAAAGCTAAAATTTAAGGGAAGGAAGGCTTGCATCGGCCTTCTACGGGCCGATTTCCCCGTCCCTTTCGACGGTACCGGTCACACGACCATTAACAAGAACCCAGCTACACCATTGTTAGAGTGTACATGATAAGATTCGGAATAAAATATAGAAATATTAGCGAAAGAAAATGACCGTGAGCTCCGTTCAAACGCACTAGAATGCCAATGGGAGCATTTGCAAAATCGCTTTTTTCAAAAGAGAACTTCAGGCTGTCGACATCATAAAACTGTTCTGATTTTCAGAAACTAAAAACTGATGCTAAGGATACGACTATTAAAAATGGGTTCCCACTTACCAAAACTTCACCCAGCCCCCCAAGAAATTGGCAAGGCGGTCCGGTTTAACGAACTCAAGGGTACATGTGCAATTCGGAAAATTGACATTTTGAGAAGAGAACTTCAGATTGTATGTATTCTATAAACTTTCTGATTTTCAGAGACTAAAAAACTGTTACTAAGGACAGGAGCATCGGAACACTGCTTTCCACAGACCGAGCACTTCCCTTGGTCTACCAGAAAATGGCCATGCGGTCCACTTAAACGCTTTGATATGTGAACTTCTGACTCTCGATATTCTAAAATTTAATGTAGGAGTCTTCAAAGGCAAATTTAGTTAGAGGCAACTCTAAATAATTCGTGCCCTGAAAGACTCTTAAATTTGTTGTCCAGCAGAAAGATTTTAACTTGCGTTGTTGCTAATCATATTTTTATTGTTCACTTATTCTTTTTTCGAGCAGGCCCGTACCCACAGGGGTCTACTGAATGGCTAAGCTCCCTAAATTTACCGTCAGCCCTCCTCATTCTCCTAACAAGATCAATCACATCTACAGACTTTCCCTTGGCAGTTGAAATTTCACAATAACCACCCTCATCCCGTTCGGAACAATCCCTCCAAATTTCTAACCCTATCTCCCGACCTGGTGTTGTGACTCAATGAGTTCTTACTTACTTTGAAAAAAATACCCGAGTACTCATGTAGATATCAGAAAATGTATCCCGGAGCGTGAAATACGAAAACCTCTTAACGATTTTTAAACAGAAGCGACTAGTCGTCACAAATCTCAACTTCGTTGGCAATTTCGCTGGCAATATATTATTTCAGTCCCGTTATACTAGGTTATTATTTAGAAGCACCTTAATTCGCTGCTCTGTAACCCAATCGATTTCCTATTTTTATTAGTAAAGTTCTCAAAACTACTGCAAATATAGTACTCGTATCAGTAAAATAAAATTGAAAGGGAATGGGCAGTGCTAAATTTAAAGATGACAAAGATAGGCTTAGCTATCGAATCCATTCTGAAATCCAGCTTCTGTACTTAGACTAGACTTATCCTGTTGAATATGCAAAGACGAAAATAGCTTTGTTTAGCCGATAATTATTGCTGAGTGATAAAAGGGGGAACTGTACAGACGGTTGACTGATTCAAAAGCTTCTTTTTCGTGTCCAGCTGCCAACTTAGATCTGGTCATTCGCAAGTTTTTCAGGATGACAGAGTAAGTGTTGTGAATTTGTAATTTATTGAATATTTGGAGAAAGTACATGGAACTTTCATATTTAAACTGCTTTTATCTTGATCTAAATAGGCCTACCAGATGATTCTCGTGTCCAAATAAATCGTATATCGAAGTGCTGTTTATGTTTTTGGCTATTGGATTGGAAATGATCGTATTTGTGTGCCTGTGCTACATCTGCATTTTTTGATTGTTTGTCACGCCATGTAATTTACTAATTTCTCATTTATAAAGTAATTTTTCAGTACGTTCCTTCGGCCTGAAGGCTGTAAGAATAAATTTAATTGTGTGACTAATCAGGTTGCGACCAATACACAGAGAAAAAATATGTTATTGTACTGATCACGAGGACCGTCAAGAAATACCAAGATCTGCCTTAACTTGACCGTGAAGTAATATCCAACAACCGACTTTGTCGGGATCTGTGCTAAAGTTGTCCTTCTCGTGTAGTTGAGATAGTAATAGTCCAATATAGCAAAGAATTGATTCAGTATTCCGACAGGATATTATAGATCTTCGATCGCTAAAGTCGACCTTTAAACTTAACCTGCCATCATAAATGTGTACAAACTTGAGATAATATTCGGAGACAGTTTTGAACGTTGTGTGCCTTGTTGTTCGCGGTAAGAAAAGTAGTATCTTTCAACAGTCCAAACCTAGAAACGACACTAACGAAATAGAAATCATGTGACCAAAATCCAGCTAATGGCAATTCACCGTTTTAGTAACCCTCATTAATACGGTCACAAAGCGCTTCCTACTCGAAAAAGTGAACGAGGCATGTAGTATAGTATATTGAAGTATTGTCACATGTTAATCAATTCTCCACACACCACCGCCATCACCCACATCAACACCACCAACATGTTCATCATCACCATCATCATCATCTTCACCATCATCATCATCATCATCATCATCATCATCATTATCATTATCATTATCATTATCATTATTAATATAATAACTGATCGTAGGCAATCCACATGTTTCCTAGGGGGATCTCTAGGCCCCACTCTCGGATTCTCCATAAGTTTTGCGTTCATCATAGGTACCGAAAACAGGTTTATTGGTTACTTTGTTTGGTTTACAAAGTTCATTAATGACCATTTAAGTATGAATACGGGTATCTTTGGAGTACGTCCCAGGAAAAACTAGAAAATGTACTTTTTGGAGTACTGAAATATGCCCCTTGAAAATTGTCTCTTCTGTTGCTATCAATTACCTGGATACGCCACTGGTGTCATGCTCTCTTTTCAACGTGCGGGCATCATACAAATTTCTTTTAAAAGTCATGATCAACGGTGACTTTGGTGTACAAAGATTTTCATAACTGATAAACTATTTGATATGAAACCAAAAATTTTTCGCCATTCTTGCAGTTTAAGATAAAGGTACATTAAAACTGTACTAAAAGTTTGTTAACCCGTAGCGGTTGCAAAGTAACATAGAGGGGCTCCGGAAGCCCCCACCCCCTTCTTCCACGAGGAACTGTATGTGTTGACTCGTACAAGGTATGCTGGAAATTTGTTCCCTGGTCGTCCTTCTTATGCGTATGGCTCAAGAAGCAAACGGCCTATAAATCACTTTGCACGTCAAATGTTCGGTTTTCATCTTATTATACAGTTCTACATTGCCGGCCCCGTCTTAGCCTCTAATGCACATCAGATGGTGTGACGACGGCGTTGATTTTATGCATCATGCAATGGATGAGGAACTACAGTGTCATCCATATCAGGTAACAAATTTGCACGGTGTTCAAAATAACACTAAATTTGCCTCGATTGATTTATATACGCGCTTCCATATCTCTTTCAACTTCCGAAAGGTAAGACAGTGAGGCCTTTCACCTCTTCATGTCCTTCCTACAATTCTTAACGAGTGATTCGAGATATATGAACTAGCACATCTATGAGTTACCTTCATCTTTTTCTGTACGTTTTTTGCCTGATGTGATGATTACGAAGAGAAATGGGGCAAGAAAATCGCCCCGTAGAACACCAGTGGAAATACTAAATCCGTTAGAAATTTTACCACTTACTATAACAGCGCTCTTGGAAATGTCATAGATTAGCCTTATGACCTTGAAAACTTACTTGTCCAACAAAAAACCAGTTCTTACGCCGCATTCACTTTGTGAATAAATGTGTCTATAAGTATGGTAACGTGAACTGCTGCGGTTTGTAATTATTTCTAGTTGCTTTAAATCAGTGGTTCTCAGCGGGAGCGGGAGCGCCCCCAGGGGGCGCTAGCACTTTCTGAGGGGGCGTTAGCGAGCAACGGGGCGGTAGGCGGGCGTTAGTGATTAAAAGGGGCGGTGAGAGCGACCAAAGGGGGCGCTGGCATGATGAAAGGTAGATGAAAAAGAAGAATTCTGAAGAGAGTTAGATGAAGTGGAAAGTGGACAGAGGGAAGAAAGAGTGGTGATTAGAGCAGACCTAAATGCTGGTGTTGGTGAAGGGAAAAGGGGGAATGAGGAGGTGATAGCAGAGCATGGTATAGGAGAGAGAAATGCCGAGGGGCAGATGATTGTAGATTTTGAAAAAGGATGGGAATGGCAGTGGTGAACACTTTCAAGGAGAAGGAAGAACATGAAGTGACATATAAAAGTGGAGGAAGGTGTACACAAGTGGACTATATCCTGTGCCGAAGAGGTAGACTCAAAGAGACAGGAGACTGCAAGGTAGTGGCAGGGGAGAGTGTAGCTAAACAGCATCGGATGGTGGTAAGTAAGATGAATATCAAAAAAAAGGAAGAGGAGGGTAGTGAAAGGTGAACCAAAGATTAAGTGGTGAAAGCTGAAAATAAGCGATTGTCGAATAAAGTTTAAGGAGGAGATGATGCGGGCACTGGGAAGTTGGGACGAATTGTCTGAAGAATGGGAAGCTTCAACTGAAGTGGTCAGGGAGACAGCCAGGAAAGTACTTGGTGTATCGTCTGGACGGAGAAAATAAGATAAGGAGACCTGGTGGTGGAATGAGAATGTACAGAAAAGTGTAAAAGTAAGAACCTAGCGAAAAGAAATTGGCAGAGGCAGAGGGACATAGAAAGAAGACGAGAGTATAAGGAGGCACAGCAGAAGGCAAAAAGAGAGGTGGCAAAGGCAAAGGCAGAGGCACATAATGAGTTGTATATCGGGTTGGGTACTGCAGAAGGAGAAAAGGACCTGTATAGGTTAGCTAGACAGAGGGATCGTGTGGGAAAGGATGTGCAACATGCTAGGGTTAAGAAGGATGCAGATGGAAAAGTGCTGACAAGGAGAGTGTGTTGAGAAGGTAGAAGGAGTATTTTGAGGAGCTGATGAATGAAGAAAATGAGAGAGAACGAGAAGGCTGGATGGGGCTGA
Source organism: Alatinidae sp. Z8VKAUB7J3 (assembly GCA_010016025.2). Lineage (NCBI taxonomy): Eukaryota > Metazoa > Cnidaria > Cubozoa > Carybdeida > Alatinidae > Alatinidae sp. Z8VKAUB7J3. The sequence continues at coordinate 142,872,473 of JAAAKM020006971.1, read as the reverse complement.
AAGTATAAACCAGGATATAGGGAGAATTAGTACGGATGAGGTGCGAATGGCGATGAAGAAGATGGGAAAGGGAAAGGCTGTTGGACCCAATGATATACCAGTGGCGGCATGGAGATGTTTAGGAGAAATCCCAGGGAGGTTTTTAAACAAATTATGTAATAGGATGCTAGTTGGTGAGAGGAAGCCAGAAGAATGGAGTAAAAGTACTTTAGTTCCAATTTTCAAAAATAAGGGCGATGTGTATTAACTGCAGGGGGATAAAGTTTCTCAGCCACAGCATGAAAATATGGGAAAGGATTGTGGAGGCTAGAATGAGAAGCAAGGAAAAGTACTACGGATGCAATATTTGCTTTTAAAATACTAATGAATAAATACAGAGAAGGGCAGAAAGAGCTGCACTGTGTGTTCGTGGGCCTAGAAAAGGCTTACGACAGAGTGCCAAGAGAGGAATTATGGTATTGCATAAGGAAGACGGGAGCGCTAGAAGACTATGTTAGGGTGGTGCAAGATATGTATGAAGTCAGTGTGGCAGTGGTGAGTAGTGCATGGGGAACAACGGATGAATTTAGGGTTGAGGTTGGATTGCATCAGGGTTCGGATTTGAGCTCTTTCCTATTTGTAATCATGATGGACAGGCTTACGGAGGAGGTTAGGCAGGAGCCTCCATGGACTATGAGCTTCGCCGATGACATTGTGATATGTGGAGAGAGCAGGGGGCAGATTGAAGAGAGCCTGGAGCAGTAGAGATAGGCACTTGAAAAAAGAGGAATGAAAGTCCACAGAAGTAAAACCGAGTATATGTGCTTGAATGAGAGGGAAGATGAGGGACAAGTGCAGATGCAAGGGATAGAGGTAAGTAAGGTGGATAAATTCAAGTATTTAGGGTCAGCAATCCAGAGTAATGGAGAGTGTAGTAGGGAGGTAGAAAGGAGAGTGCAGGCAGGTTTGAATGGTTGTAGAAGGGTGAAAGGAATGATCCGTGACAGGAGGATATCAGCAAAGGGTAAAGTGTATTAAGACAGTGGTGAGGCCAGCTATGATGTATGGCGTGGAGGCAGTGGCAATGACAAAGAGACAGGAGGCAGAGCTAGAGGTGGCAGAGTTGAAAATGCTGAGGTTTTCTCTATGAGTGACGAGGATGGACAGAATTAGAAATGAATATATCAGAGGAGCAGCCCGGGTAAGACGGTTGGGTGATAAGGTGACAGATGCGAGACTGAGATGGTTTGGCCATGTTCATAGGAGGGATGAGGGATATATTGGAAGGAGGATGTTGGAGATGGGAATACCAGGTAGAAGAAGGAGAGGGAGGCCAAAGAGAAGATTCATGGATGTGGTGAGGGAGGACATGAGAGTGGTTGGTGTGATGAAGGAGGAAGCAGACGATAGACTGGTGCGGAGACAAAGGGTCCGCTGTGGCGACCCCTAAAAGGGAGAAGCCGAAAGAAAAAGAAGAAAAAGAAGAAGACTGTTGAGTTCTGAATAATCGTCCCTTTCCCGATTGTTAACTTTTTGAAATTCTTGCACCCAGGAAATTCTTATTGTAGCCCCCTCTTTTTTAATTAATTTCGAGAAATTTTCCTCTACTCTACTTAAACAACTTTGCATAAGTTTCATTTTTGCATCATATGAACTTCATCTACTTTTTGTTTACGCTGCTGTTTGGCTTATTAGCGAGGATTTTGTAAATGCACACTGATATAACTTCAGTATGGTGAAATCTCCATGAGAGACCACCACCCTGGATATTCTTATTTAAGCCCCCCTATTATTAAGTTGGGGAAAATTTCAAATCCCTGCTATTATTCCAGTCCCCCTTTTATTTGGAACTCGAGAGTATAACCCTTGTAGGCGTACTGCAAAAAAGACATGTGGCTGACAGAGGTCAAACAGATAAAATGCAGCATCACAATATGAATTGAAAGATTGTACGATAGGGTACCTGAGATGCCACTAAACGAAGCCCTGAGGTAAAGGTTATTCCTCTCCGAGATCCAGCCACCACTAGCACGATGCAACGAAATATCCCGAACATTGTTGCCATCAACACTATCTTATGCATCACATCGCTTACGAGCGCGACGGCCTACACTGATTAAAGTCAAGAGAACCTCTACGCCACTCCCCCGAGTCCATAAAGCTGTGGAAAGAAACACCTTTACTTATTATAAATATCCTGGAACATTGCATAGGGGCACTGGTTAGCGCTACTGCTTGGCATGCTGAGGATTTGATTTGTCACTGCTGTTCGACAAAGGAAGATTTTGCTATAGTTTGCAAGAAAGTCCCCGCCTCGTCTGAAATGTTGAACTTCCTTCCATTATATCTCTACTTGGCAAGAAGGAAACAAACTTCTTATGTAGAGCGGCAACACGCATATCCTGTATCCAGTATCTTTAATTCTAATCTAAAAAATTAACAGCTTTGTTCTGCTTTTGTACGTGTTTGTAAGTTTGAATCGTGCTGAGGATATCGAAAAACACCAATGTTTGGGTAATATTTTTTTCATCCGACAATACCCTGCTATAAATCGCTTCTGGTCCATGACATAACATTTAGAACGGTAATTGGAAAATACATACATGACTTTTCAAGGATCCTATATGCAAATATGTTGGAATTTTAGGCATGATTATTAGTTGCCTTGAAAACTATGATGTGACAAAGATGTTCCGAGCAGCAAATAGAGAAGTTTGTAAGAGCATCAAGTAGATGATAGTGCATTGCCATCTTATTCAAGAAGTCTTCAAATCAACAATGCTATTGATAAAAGCTAGGTGGAGCAAAACTAACATAAAAATAAGAAATTATCTGCAAATAGCGCCCCTGCAAGATCTTAATCATCAGACTACCTTCATACGTCAAATTAAGAAAACTTTTCCTTCTGTAGTCTAAACTTATGCAACGACCAGTGCCTGACGACAATGTTCAACAGTCATGAATCCGTTAATTGATATTAATACTATTTATACTTAATTCTAAGTTATGGCTTGAGCTGTATTCAGAACATTCTGGAAAGCATCAAACTTTTTACCATGTTCTTACAAAATGTCATTGTCACGAGTATCAAAGGCTAAACCCAGAAACACCAGGAGAGTTCATTTTTTGTGTACATTCTTTAATATACTATTCATAATTTCAGCATAGCAATTTTTGCACTGCTAAGCTGGCAATATGTGGATTGAATGAAAGGCAATAAATTCTCAAAAGATATTAGCTAAATTAGCTGCATTTATTTGCCGTATCACCTCTTTTCCACACACACACGTTTATATGTATATACCCACTAGGCAAACGCAAAAGTCCCGTTTTCTATCTTATACGTGTTGATATATGTTTGCTGTTATATTGTATAAACTTTTCTGGGACAGTAAACAGCAATGTTTTAAAAATGGAAGGCTGTTATTTCAGGAAAATGGCAAGAATACGAACAGTAACCATAAAAGTTGTGGATTGTCGATTGAAGAGTAGTCTCCTGAACTCTGTAGAAAAGAGTTGTGGTTGGACGAAGAAAGGCATATGGAGAAAAAAATTTAGTGGTGGAATACGAGTGTCAGTGATGTGGTGAAGGGGAAAAGGAGACTTTGAGATTAAACTGCTCATAATTCGTTTTCATGTAAAATGTTTGCGGTGGCTCGACATAGATTTTTTTACCTATTTTATTGGGATTGTAAATGAAAAGGGAAATAAGTCACAGTATCAAAAAAATAATTGCCGTTTCCGTCCATTGACCCTCTATTTCAATGTATTAATCTGGAAGACGTAGAAATATTGCAGAATACTCCTATAGGTTCCCACATTCAGTTATGTTAGTTCGAATGTTAGCAACTAACATTTAAATGTTTCTAAGTATATGACCCGACATAGTAATAGAATTTATTCTACAATTAATTGGAAAGAAAGATATCTACAGTTATTACGTTGCATCTTCTCAAGACCTACCGGTATCTGATTACGTTCCTATGGCAACTTCAGTTTAACGTCGACTTTTTCCTACCACATTGCCAGTGATACCAGAGACGTTTATTATTTATAAGAAATTAAGGTAAAGGAAAATTATTTAAAAAGTTTAAATAATGTTTCTAAAATTAGTAAAGACGGCTATTTTAAATTTTTGCCACCTTTTTCATTTTCCGGTTGGCCACGTAATGTGTACGAGTAACAAACGTTATTTCACCTTTTAAATGTAAAACTCTTTAAAATAACTTTAAACAGATTAGAATTTTCAGAAACTGCAAAACGTATCTGAATATGCAGATTACCCTATTAAAGGTTGAAGAGTATTCGTTTCATATGCCCAAAAATAAAATGTTCCAATTTACTTAACAGAGGAGCCAACAAAACCAGGCACCATGGCTCTTCTACTGTCTTGCTACGCAAACAGAAGCTGTTTATAGAATATCTAAATCTTGGTTTTTAGCATCTTAGATACAATTTTCGGCAATTGTTTTCAAATTTTTTTTGCCGCTAACCTGGTTGCATCCTCAACAAAACACCTTGAAAATCTTAGCTTAACATTTAATGATCAGAGGAGCCGATTTTTAAATTAACCTAGGCCTAGATAAACCATAAAACCACTAAAGAGAATAACTAACAAATAAAGAGCAGCTGGGCCCTCAAAGGCAACGCCCCTCAATTTTGGCTACCGGGCAGAGAAGCAAGCTAAACCACCCAGTAGGACTACCTCTCATGGATTATTGAAAGAATATGTCATCAATGTACTATACTACATCCATTCGTTGCCAGAGGGCTAAGAAGCAAACTTCACATTCGGCCCCCAACTTATAATTACGATTCAAAACGTTGGTAGCAACATCCTTGATCTTGCAGAAATGAATGGTCGATAAGAGAGAATAATTATACATTTTTCTATGGCAATGATCTAAATCTTTTACGGTTATTTCATAAATTTTAGGCACTGATCTATCTTGTTATCTTTCATTCTACAATTTTACATACAATCAATGAACTCTTTTTTCAGAGTAATATAGAAAATTCGGGGCTAATTTGGCAACTTAGCTTTGAGTGAATCAATTTTTAAAATGGCAAATGCTCTTGTTCCCTTTCTGTTGAAATTGTTTATTTCATAAGTCAGTTCACTTCCTTGCACCTTGCACCAGCTCGAAATACAGAAATGAATTTTTTTTCTAAATTGCCTGCAGAAAATGTATCCCAAATGTCTGGCAAAATGCTAAGGGTCGAAAAACAATGATGTAATGTAAATTTGCTTTCTGAAAGCTCCCTCGTCCGTCCCAATTTCTTATGTAAACTACACAAGTCATCAGTCTTGAGAGGTCATACGCTAAATGGCAGGAACAAGGCAAAGGTAAAGAAAATATTTAGGAAGTTGACAATGAAACCGAATCTAGCACAGTGTTTTAGGTGGCTCAAGGCATGTGGGCAACGCATAACCCATTTTCAGTTTAATGTAGACAAGATTTGCAAGAATAACTTTGTTTGCTCGGAGGCTAATTAGTATTTCCTCATTATTTCACTTTTCATTTCAGTTACAGAAAATTCGATGGGTTTGTGATTTATCGCACAATACAACCTGATAAATGCCTCAAGAATGATCCTTAAACATTTTGCAACGGTACAGGGAAAGGGTGTGAATGTGGTTTTAATAACCGTGTGTGGTGAATATGTACAGAGACAACGCATACCTGCAGAAAGGATTTTCTGGCAATGTCAAGAAATTGTAGGGGGGTTGCCTGATGATTGGAAACATGAAACTATAGTCGCAACTAGCATTATATTCTCTCTGCGTATATAACTTTATATATATATATATATATATATATATATATTCTCAGCAGACACATTGCAATTACATATAATTCTCAAAGAGTGGAGCATTACCACAATAGCTTGCAATTAAAAGGCGCTGACCGGATTCGAACCCGGGACCTCATGATTACTAAACCAACGCCTTAACCATTGAGCCTCGATATATATATATATATGTAAGAAGACAAAAGAAATTTAATATATGTTTGCAAAATTGTATTCCACGTTTTCAAATTTCTTTAAACTAGTTTAAACAAAATAAATTTCTTCAAAAAGGTCACTTGCATAATATTTGTATACTGTAGCTAATATTCTGATTTGAATCTTGTGTCGAAGGATCCAAAACTACAATGGATAATCTTGCATTTCTGCCAACAACAGTCATGGAGATGAATGGCTCACGACCTATTTTTGCCCAGTGGAATTATAGGATTTTGTGTCATCCTCTCAGCAGGAATATTCCCCTTGACCGACTTCACCCTGTTGGCGAATTTGCAAACAGAATGAGGAACCGCAGAACAATGACTGGCAACGTGCAATCTAGAGGAGCTCGTTTTTGCCTCGATTCCAGAGGTAGGAGACTTGATATAATGTAAAATAAGTCTTGTAAAAACTTATAGTTCTAATAACATTTTTTTATTGATTTTGCTACACTTTGCAATATTGACTTTACAGCTTTAAAAGCGAATTTGTGATAGAGGTTGCTACACTTTGCAATGTGGAACTACAAACTGGGAAATAATGTTTACATTTTATTAATTTTTGTAACACTACCACATTGCAAGCTGTTGAGATTAACCAATAAGATCAAGTAGAATGTTCAATCACGTTAGGGAAATCCTGGACTGCTTGAAGGAAACAACTACTTTAGGCTTTAGCAGCTAGAAACTACTTAGTGATACGACTGTGCTACGAGGCATGGGGCACCACTCGATTTAACAACTCATACAGTTTCAAAATCTAGACAGATAACAACTATCAGCAATTACAAAAAGGGGGAGGTTTTCACCTAATTTTGCAGTTTTGCAATTTGAAGGAAGTTGTCTTCTTATTGTGCTTTTTCCGACAAGTCATGTAAACTCACGGCTTTGGATAAATACAAAAAGAACCAAGAATAGCCACAATTGTGGACTCAAAATACCGATTGGTATTTATTTTAAAGTTGTGTTCTTTCTTTTTTGGGACATTTTGTGGCATTTGTACTCTGAGGAGTATCCACTGTTTGTAAATACAGGAATTTTGTCTCTGTTTTGTATAACTTTCGTATAACTTTTCAGCACTTTATTATAAGTCGATTATCGCGCAAAATTGCGAAAAAATAATTTTGTTTGAATTCATTTAATTTTAATAACACTATCACATCGCAAGCCTTTGAGATTAATCGCGTTAGGAAAGCCGTGGACTGCCTGAAGGAAACAGTTACCTTAGGTTTTGAAAAGCCAGAAACTATCGGGTAATGTGACTGTGACATTGGGTATAGGACATGGTGCACCACTTGATTAACAACTCAGACCGTTCTAAAGTGTACACAAATAACCACCATCAATAATTATAAACAGAAATAAGTCG
>JAAAKM020006971.1:142821274-142857094 GCA_010016025.2 Alatinidae sp. Z8VKAUB7J3 | reverse complement strand
TAACATACGGCATCTTTCACTACACAAAGAAAGCCATGCGTATCCAATGCACTTTATGTTATGTTAAAATTAAACAACGCGTGCTTGTGCAATAAGTTAGCACCTGCAACAGACTCAGTATAATTTATACTGTTTCAATTTTTGGGATAGTTAACCCCATTTCTTACTTTCGGAGAGGGGGGTTGTTTTCGATAATAAGGCGCTCTTACACAGCAGAAAAACATAAAACACGTGGTACTTGGGAAAACAAATTTACACAATTCTAACAATCTTCGTCTCAAAATTGTAGGTAGGTCTTTACGATTGTAGGCAAAGTTTTGCTTCGACGATTTCTTTCTTTGTTTGCAAGTTATCATAAATGATGCTTGAATGTTTTAACAACTCGTTTTTTGCACGAGCCAATCTGATGAGGGTGCAACGAAACCGGTCAATGGCATTTCACTAATGATGTCATTATTCAATATCATCTAAAAATTTACACAAACCAAAGGACTTGAATGATGCGCGCTAAAATATTTTGCCTTCTAATAGAGCTTTTGTAAGCAAACATATAACTTAAATTTAATGTTCAGTTTCAATATTTAAATCACATGACTTACGAACCTCGCTGAAACGCAAAGTCGGCTTTTAGAAAGCCAATCTGGCACCGATGCTTGTTAACAAGTTCAACGTTGTTTGGCGTCCTACATTATGAAGATGTTGCATTATGATTGCATGCTTGTTTGCACGTCTAGACGCCTTAAAACCAGCTTCATATTGTAAATGCAATCAAAGGTATAGGTAATAATGAGCTGCCTGCTTTACAGAGCGTCTCAATGTTTTCAATAGTAAATACTTACCACATGGTTCATTCTTGATCACTTCAATTTCCTTCTCTTGTTTACAGGATTCTTGTTTCAGGTAGCAATGGTTGGCATACGATCTGCCATCACTTCCACAAACAGCGCTGAAAGGCTTGCGACCTTTACAAACGGGGCAGACGCATTTCGCTCTGCCGTCAGCCTTAGCCAAGCACTTTGCATAAAATTCACATGCTACAAACTTACATGGGTCTACAAAGAGACAACATATAAAAATACATGCTAATTATTTCTACTTTATGATAAAAGTCGACTATCAGTGAAGCAAAGAATGGTCTTTGCATGAAACGCGCCCACAAGACAAGTCAGACAAACAAGTGGTAACCAGCCCAAAAAATGTAGTCCACAGCATTATTAGGTAGGTTACGGGAAAATTAAGCACCCTACATGTTTAGCCCTCAAGCAACTACATGTGGTCATAAGATGTCATTCAATTTTGTAATACCCTTACCAAACCCTTTTTAGTGAAATGGTGAGACAATACTTTTTACAAGAAATGTACAGTGAAGGTTATTTAACAATAGATGAATCTTTCTAAACGGAAACCTCTCAGAAAATGCTCCTATTTGGAGGGCGGTACTCAGGTTATAAAAACAACAGACAGGCTGAATTTTGTCTTCCTTTAACTCTATTAAGGAGGGTTGTAACTCAGACTCTAAAGTAACAAAAGCAATGCCTTTCTCGTCAAGCTCCCTACAATAGCATCGATACCATCATTACCGACTCTAAATAATCTCAAGTCACCGCGCTTCAAGATTGCGAGTCTGTTTCTCTTCTTAGTGAAGATTTCAACTACAGCAGAGTACCCCTGTTCGATTGGGTAGGCCTACGACATCAGCAAACTCCAGACATAAATCATCGCTGACTTCCATAACGTTGGGAACCTTTCTGCGGTGTAGCACAAGAGGCCACAGTAATTTTTGTCAGGAAACAAAACCTTGATCTTATCGTCGGATCGAAGGTCAATTATATTTTCTTGGAGTTCAATAGGAAAATCAGATTTCCTCAGGAATTTTAAAACTGTGTCTTACCAGGCATAGGTGCGATTCAAACACGCTCCCTTAGAAAGCCATCTCATTGCTATCTTTCATTGACATACCAAAAGATAAGGTATCCGATGACAATTACGAACCACGACTCTAAAATGCTGCTTATGAGACAAATATTACTTTCTTGAAGCTGCTGTCACACATGAAGATACCCAGTGAAACAATAACTAGAAGAATCAATCTCCTGATCCTTAAATGCGGTCACACACCCCAGAAACTACGCAATGTTAAATGAACCAAGCAGCACTGGTTATTCCTGCAAAATCCAGCTTGCTATTTTTAGAACACATGGACAGAGCAGCACTCATGAAACAAGGGCAATACTCATGAAACAATTGCACCATATCAAATTAAAAGATATGGCAGAAATCAAGAAGGCTTTTCTTATTAACTAAACTTAAGATTTTACGTACTATCGTCAATTCCCCCTTACTACCTCCTTCGTCCAAACTGCCCCCTACTTCCTACATTTGTCCAAATTGCCCCCCTACTACCCCTATGTCCAAATTGTCCGCCTTGGATGCTTCAATGCCCACTGGGGGCAGTAGTGCCCCCGTTGAGAAACACTGATCTACATGAATCATAGTTTCAGGAGCAACTGAGCATATGACTTATGATGGAGATCTTTTGACTGATTATGTTGAATTTGTATCACCATCAGAGGCCAATTTTCGAAATGATTGAATCATATTTGCCTACAGCAAAGGTAAATATTGCTTTAAGGCCAATTTAGGTGACTGCTCAGAGGAAATTGTTCTTCTGTTCTTCAAGATGTGCTATTTTTACCTGCCCTTGGTAGAAATTTAATCTCTGTACATGTCATGATGAAAATGGAAGCGGAAGTGAACTTTTGAATGGAGAATGTCATGTGAGACACAATAACAAGTTATTACTGATCGGTGAAGCAGCGGATGGATTATTTTATTTAAAAATGATAGGTTGTGAGACAGCAAATGTTTTAAAGGAAAATTTTGACTCAGAACTTTGGCACAATCGATATGGTCCATACAGGATTAAAAGGGGATTCACCTATATAGGCCTAACCATACCCTATATGGCCCTAAATTCCCCTAGACACCCCCTAGACACCCTTAGACACACCTCTAGAAGGGTGCAATCCCCTGGGTGATTCCTCTGATTCAGACTTGTAAACGAGAAAGGTGTTAAAAGGTATCTCAGGGTGTGAGAAGACATCTGAGACTGAAGGTTGCCTTTTCTTTGTTTAGCAAATATTTGACCTTTGATTACAGCCTCTTAACCAAACTTGATTTAAGTTGGTTTATAAATAGTTTCTTTGATCAGCCTTGCAGATAACAATATTTTCATTGATGCTTCACTAGACTCTGCACAAGTCCGGAGATGATACTTCTATTTGCTTATATTGGATTACAAAATAAGCTGTCACAAGGAGTCTGTGCACATTACCGCAAGTGACTGCTGTTTTCTATGCACTCACAGTTTGGGCAAGGGATATCGACCATAGCTTGTCATTTTATCATTAGTAGTTTAACCTGATCTAATCACTATCATTAAAGTTTACATAATAATCAAGATAAAAGATCACTGAAGGTGAGGCACATTCAATATGACTAACCAGTCCAAAGGAAAGTCAAATTGGTTTTACTAGACTTGATTTTCCCAGTTAAAAGTGGTTACGTAAAAACTAATTCAGATCAAACATTGCCCAAAATTGGAAGCCTTCTTCTTTATGAGCAGTTTCATTGTGCTCCTTTTGTAAGCAGTATTAATGTCTTCTGGTATTTCAAACAAATTTGATATACCTGGTATATCATTTTGTTGCAATATTTGTGAGAATGAATTATACAAAGGTCATCACAATTAGTAACCACCAATTTGCTGAAAGATGAACAGATAGAAGAAGAATCAGTAGGCCATTGCCCCCAACTTTCCTTTGAAGATACGTTTCAAAAATCAATATTTAGATCATAGATACTCAATGCTAATTTCAAGTAGATATGTAAATGCTTATGTAGTGAGCTAAAAAAATTTAGATTCTCACCAATATCATTAGACTTGTAAGCTTAGTTCTGCTTATCAATTAACTGCACATGATTTATGAAAGTGTCATAGTTAGAAAGTTATGAAAGTAAATGAGTGTGACATAGTTTTTGTTTCTTTTCCTGGATTTTTAAACACTTGGCATCATGAAAGGCTTGATTTTTGGACAGTTGGGGGTGCAATGTCCCTTTATAGAGTGTTATTGTAAAAAAGTGTATTCTGTTGTTACAAAACTTTGTTAACACTTATGTCCCCTCTGACACATGACAGACCCCGTTACTGCTAGAACCTGGCAGTGAACCTGGGATACACAACAAATCATCTGTCTCATGCCAAATTCAATCCATACCCCCCCTCCCCCCAAAAAAGAAAGCTACTGGCAAATTCTGAATTTTATGGTCAAATATTAAATGTGTTTTGTAGAATATTTTGAGTAGCTGTTCATTTAAGATCAAAGAACACCATTTCTATGTGTTTGGAGGATATGAAGTTTTTCCCAACCAAATATCCTTTAACAAACAAAAAATGACAGTAATTGTAAAAAGGTGTATTCACTTCAGTAATTCTTTGACAAATCCCATCCTGGAAAAATGGTGTACAAAATTCATTTTGAGCAAGCAATTTAGAACTGACTAGTTGAAGTACTATAGTGCATACTAGTAGATTGTGCACAATCAAAAACAATGTACCTGTATGTGCTGTGAATTAAAATAGCCATAAGTCTTTGTGTGCAGAAGTTAACATTCTTTAATTACTTTAAAATGGTGATGGGCTTTGGTACAGGACTGTGATGTTCAAAAAAGCACTTTATTCAATATGACATCAATGTTATTGCTATCTCACTATATTAATACAGTACTAAGCTTTTGATCTTCTCCCACCTTTTCTCTGCCCCCTCCCACAAATAATACTTTTGATGTCGAGGAGTAAATAATCTATCCAACAGACTTGAATTTGTATCATAGGCAAAAAGACACAACCCATGGCAAGGGATCTCAAAGGATCTCTTTTTTGCCATGTAGACAGTTAACTAGTTAATTATACATGTAGTATATGTATAAAAGCTAGTGCAGACTTCGAAATAGTCCTAATTTCAATATTATTGTATGCCAGAAATGATTCATACTTATACACAGTCAGCCATTACGATTTCAATGATGTTACATAAGTCACAGTTAGCCTTTTAGATTCTTTAATCATGCTTCAGTGTTAATTTTGTTTTTGCGTCTTCAAGTTTAGACAGAAAGGAATGCCTGAATCTTCTTTGCCATACTTCTTTGCTCAGTGCTAACATGCTACCTGCTTTTGTTAGGTTATGGGCCCAGGAATGAAACTGGGAGTTGTTTGAGTCTCTTAGGTTTTTATGTTGGTACGTACAATGGTGACTTTAAAGGATAAATTCTTACTAAGCCTCAAGATCTAGAAGTTGAATGGCAGCAATTATGATTCATGGAAGTTTGAGATGGAAATTCTTCTTACTGAAATGGATTTATTTGGGTTTGTAGATGGCACAGAAATCGCTCCTGGAGCTCTGAGGTAAAGCACAGGTTTCATGTAAGAAGCCAGAGGGCATAGTTGGCCATTTGTTTATACATAAACAAAGATTTGCATTATCTTGCGAAGGATCTGCGAAACGCAAGATTGGTTTGGGAGTGCATAGAGAAACGATTCGACCGTTAGTCTTTAAGTAAACTTATTATTTTTATTTGAGATTTTGTTGGACTTGATTTGGGAGAAGGAGGAGATATTCATAAGTACTTATCGAGGATGTCTGAATTGGCAAGTAAACGTCATGGCGAAGGTTTTGAAGTTAAGGATAACGTTTTGAGGATGCTTGTTTTGGCTTCCCTGCCATCATCATTAATGGGGCTGATAACAAGTTTAGAAGCCCAAGGAGACCAGTCTTTTGAATGGGAAAGGATAAAGGGTTTGCTTATCATCACTTCATATGGGAGTCAATTGGAAGTGAGTCAATTACACAAGAAGAGAAGGTTTTACTTTTGGGTTTGAAAACTCGAAGGTCAGCATCAGGAATGGAGAACAAAGGGAAACCTGTTACTAGTCGTTAATCGCATTTATTGTGATAAGTAAGGCCATTATCAGAAGGATTATTTGAAACAAAAATCTGATTTAGAAAAGAACAAGGCCAAGATTGCATTCGATGTTGCTATGTATAGCCCCAAAGTCAAGGTTATTGCCGATGTTTCTACTGATTGGTGTGTAGACTCAGGAGCATCTCGTATCAAGCTGCTACAGGCTGTTTAACCTATATCACAAATGCGACTAGACCTGACCTTGCAGCTTCAGTGGGAGTTTGTAGTCAATTTTCTTGAAGACCAAGTGCTGAGCACTGGAAAGTAATAAAGCGTGTTTTTTTAAATATCTTAAAGGAACTTTACATTATGGCCTTACATTTACTTGCTCGCAAGTAAACAGTATTTGTTTGGTTATTCTGATGCCAATTGGGAAATTGTCAAGATACATGTCGTTCATGCTCTGGATATATTTTCATGTTAACTAGGAGAATCTGTTATCAGTTGGAAGAGTAAGAAACAGTCAGCTGTAAGTTTATCTTTCACTGAAGCAGAGTATATTGCTTTGTCAAGTACTACCCAGGAAGCAAAATTGCTATGTAGATTGTTAAACGAATTAACTTTTTCTCAGTCAATTCCAACTATGTTATGCAAGGATAACCAGGGTGCGATATCTTCAGCGAAGAACCGGAAAGATCACCCTTGCACTAAACATATTGACATCAAAGTTCTTTTTGTTCATGAGAAAGTGAGCACAGGTGAAATATCCTTGACATATTGTAAGTTAGAAGAGATGTTAGCTGATACTTTGACGAAAGGTCTATCTCAAGACAAGTTTGTTAACTTTGAAAGTAAGATGTGTATTCCACCTCCTATATAGTTATTCTATAACTTGAACTCATTAGTATGAAGTATTCATCAATTGGGAATGCCAGAAATGACTGAAACTTATACACAGGTAGCCATTATAATTTCAGTGATGTTACATAAATCACAGTTAGCCTTTTAGATTGTGTAATCATGCTTCAGTGTTAGTTGTGTTTTTACACGAAAAACCCTCCCACCTGGTCAAAAATGCCTTCCATTGCATCTACCTTGTTCCCACTAATTTTAGCCCCAAATTTGACTGGAGGATGTTATGATGTTTTTGAGAAACGTACCCCAGGAAAACATTATATATAGTTAAGACATTTTGTTCTCTTATGCTCTACATTTACCAGATGATACTATAAATAGCATGTTTAGCAAATACAGAATGCAGCACTGGTAGCACAGTACCAAGAAATAGCTGGTATCATGTTGACTACGTTTTTTAATGCAACAAATGACAAATTAATTTCTGTTTTCTTTTTCAGGAATACATTGTTTAAGTTGGTTCATTCTGTGTCTCAAGAAAACTCAGGATACATGGACTTCCTCGCTATAAACCAAGCATACAAGAATATGACAAATATCTTTTCACAGCCAACCACCCACTTAAAATGCAGCAGATCAACCTATAGTTATGTTGCTGATGCCTTAAGACTTAGTAAGTCAAAAAGTATCATTGAATTAACATCCCTGGTGGTGACATATTTTCTATTTCTATAGTATCTTTTCAAAACTTAGTAAGTTACAGAAATTAAAATTTTTCCAAATAAATCTATTGGAATTGGAAATAAAATTAACAAAAGAGTAAGGGCTGAGTACCAAATTATATCTTTAATTGATGAGACAATTACTGGAAGAAGCATTTTTCCTTTTATTAATACCGTTTTCCAAAACATAGCGAACTTCATAGATTGTTTCTTTCGAAATAAGTCAATTTATTAAAATAATTGTTTGTCAAAATTAGATTATTTCTATTTAACTGAGTTAGTCGTGCCGATTTTTCCGCCGCCTTCGACGCTTTTACTACGATTTTGGCTGATACTATCCGTGGCGAAAAAATCTACTATTTTATCTCCAAACGGAACGAACGATTTAGCAGCACCTCCAATCGCACTCTGTATGGAATTTATTTCACCACCAGTTCTTTGGGATACTTGGTGATCAGCAGAAACCTTTGCAAGTCCTCCCAATGCTACTGCATTTAACCCTAGTGCTACTCTCCCTGACGCCGGAACTCCTGTAGCTATGACAACTTTAGGAATAACAGATATGGTTCCAGTGACTGCTGCCTTTCCTAGTGCCGATGCCCCTCCAGTAACCGCTCCAATTGCCGCAGATGCCGCCACGCTTTTAAAGTTTGCATTGCCAAACGCTTCGGAAAAAGACTGGCCGCTTTGAATTCCGCTATATATTTGTGCGCCGAGGTCCGCTCCTCCACCAATTAGCGCCCCAAATATTAATTGTGCAAATTCTCCATTCGGATCCACGAAATTGAGCGGATCGTTCCTCACGTAGGCATAGAGGTTATTTCCATCTACGATTCCGATCGGGTCCGGTTGCAGGAAACGGCCCAACCCCGGGCTGTACGCCCTGGCACGGTAGTGATAGAGGCCGGTCAGCGCATCGAGGCGACGACCAGTGTATCGAATGCCGGGCGTCGCTGTGGCGCTGAGGCCGTAGGGGCGGTAGCCGATCTTGGTCAGCGTGGCCGTGTCCGAAGCAAGGCTGCCGATGACCGAGCCCTGGATGTTTGGAATCAGGCTGTCGCGGGTGCCTGTGGGCACGTCGATCACCATCGCCGCGTCGTCGATGCCCAGCCCATAGACCAGCCGCTTCTGCAACGCGCCCGTCGAGCCGTCGTAGGTAAGTACCACCCGGCTGTCCGCGTCCGTCACGAACACCGTTGTGTTGCCTCCGGCAGTCGCCGTCTTGCGCGATCCGTTGGCGTCGTAACTGTAACTCGCCACCATCGCCGGAACGTTGTCGTTGACCGCGGTTAGTCGGTTTCGGCTGTCATAGTCGAAGGTAAAAGTACCGTCATCTTCAAGATTACCGTTCGCGTCGTGGGTGTAGGTGACGCCGCCGACGGCAGTGTACTGGTCCAGATCGTTTGCTGTATAGCTGACCGACGCCGCCGACGCCGGCACGTCCCAGAACCCATCATCTGTCGTGGTTTGGCCGACGCCCCGGTCGATGGCGTCGTAGGTGTGGGTGAAGGTGGCGCCGCTGAGTGTCGTCTGGGCCGGCGTCGCAACCTCATCCAGGCTCATGGTCTTCGGCCGGTCGAGCGCATCGTAGGCGGTGTTCGTCGTGTAGCTGGCGAGCCCGCCGGACGGCGGCACCGCCGCCACGATTGCCGCGCTGGTGTCGGACACCGTCGTTACCCGTCCCGCCTGGTCATAGCGGTAGGAGATCACCGGTTCGCTGTTTGGGGGTGTCAGGGTAGTCAAGCGGTTGAGCGTATCATAGACGAAACTCGTCGTGTCCCCGGCCCGGTCCTTTGCCGTCAGCACGTTGCTGTCGGCGTCATAGGTCAGCTGCGCATTGCTGCCGCCGGGATGGGTCGTCGTGGCCAGCCGGTCGAACCCGTCATAGGCGAAGCTTACCGCGTTGCCGTTCGCGTTGGCCACGCTTTCGAGCGGGCCGTTGTCCGTATAGGCGCGGGTTTCCAACAGGACCGGCTGGTCGCCGGTGGTGCGTACCGTTGCATCGGTCAGGGTGGTCTGCCGCCCAATTGCGTCGTACCCGAAGGCCGCGACCTGGCCCAGCGGATCGGTCAGGCGCACCATCCGGTCGATCTTGTCATAGGTGAAGTGCGTTAGATTGCCCTCCGGGTCAGTCGCGCTCGCGATCTAACCAAGCAATTTTTTGAACAGACCGGGCTCCTTTTTTGGCCAGGGAGGCACCTGTGTCGGCCATTCCGGTGGCCATTCGATTTGGGGCAAATTAAGGCGCTCTGCATGAGCTTCGGCATCCTTACGGCACAACGCAATGCAATTATCCAAGTCTAGGCGGTAGTTGAGTTCAGCGAGCCAGTTCTGATACTTGATTTGAAAATCTTTTGGCGGATCACTCCAAGCCTGGCGTCGAGAAAATTTAGTCGACTGAGCCAAATCGATTCTCGCAGTTTCCGCGCCCCTAACGATATTAAAGAAAGCAAATGATTGCCAGGCAGGCCAATGATTGCCTCGTGATACAAAAAAACGAATGGCTGTTTCTGCAGCATCATCAGTAAGCGGATCGAAGAATGAAATAGGTGATTGTGAATCCAGTTGCCCAACGAAATGGTGTGCAAGCTTGTCGTTCAATTCTGGCTCAATGACACTCCATTTTCGGTCATCAATTGCATAAAGGCTCATCGACTCCCCAATATCGGGAGAGTCAGGATGAGCTCCGATAACAAAAATATTGGGAAAAACTCTTAAAATCCTAGCTCTAGTCACTTCGAGAATTATAGCTTGCAGGAATACACCCCGCATTCGAATTAGAGCACGCCTTCCGAATGCCCTATAGCTGGGGCCAAGCAACGGAGCGACCTCAGTTGCGAGAAATTTCTTTAGCCGGCGTGCGGACAGATCGTTTCTCGACTTTTTCATTTACCTGCGCCACTTCCACTATGTGCACCCGAGCCTTGATACAGTAAGTTACCGCCAAGACCGACTCCTTTGCCAGTCCTCGGGCGTGGTGCCGTGTGACCGGACGAGCGCAGTTCGAACACTGGTGTTCCATCAGGCAAATTTTTCTCATATCGTTTTGCCTGTGACGGAGAAAGACCGGATTTACCTGTCTTCAAATCGAACACCGCAACTGGATTATCAAGGTTCTTTCCGACGATGGCGTCCGGGTTGGAGCTCCCTTTTGGTCTATACCCAGACCTTAGTTTACCACCGACAAATGGCGCCTCGCCATGCACATTGCGCCCGGCATCCCCGTTGCTAACTGCGCGGTCAAACTGTTTATGCACCGCAATCCCTTTTGTCTGTGCGGTTCCTCCTGTAGGCACTGCAGCTTCAGCCCGGCGCGCTACTTTAACCATTTTGTTGCCAGCTCGGTAAGCCTGCCCAGCGCCAGTGACGAAAGGAACGAAAAAAGCCGCTGTATCTGCCCCAAGTGCGATCAGGTTTGCAGTTCTGGAAAATTTCGGTGACAGTTTACTAAATACACTTAACCCAAGGGCTCATTCATGTCTCAAAAGCGCCGATTGAGCGGAATTGTGAACCGCGCGCGGTAACAGGGCTGGGTCCCGGCTCGAGGGCCGGGACCACAGGGCGCGGGTTGCGTCATACCGTTGCGGCAGTCTCGCCTCCTGGTCGGTGCCATGCCCGGCGGCCCTTCGCCACCCCTACGCCACATCCACCCCATAGGTCTCCGCCGCCGCCTTGGCGCTGACATAGCCGTCGGCGACGTCGTCGCGCACCGCTTGCGGGTCGCGGTCCTTGGGGTCGCCGTAGCCGCCGGCGCCCGCCAGACGGTAGCTCACCACGTCGCCCTGTTTCAGCTCGCGCATTTCCTTGGAGCCCAGCGGTTCGGCGTTGCCGTCCGGGTTGAGGATGGTCTCGGCGAGTTGGCCGGGCTGCCCGCCGAACACGCCGTAGGGCTGGAACTTGTGGCGGTCGCTCAAGAGCGACAATGTCGTGGTACTGTTCAGCATCTCCACATCCTTGCGCACGCCGCAGCCGCCGCGATATTGGCCGGCGCCGGCGGAATCCGCGATCATCTCGAAGCGGTGGATGCGGATCGGGTTCTGCGTCTCCTGCACCTCGACCGGGATGTTGGCGCAGTTCATCACCGGGCTCAGAGCCTCGGCCCCGTCGCCATGGGCGCGGCCGCCATAGCCCGCGAAGATCAGGTCGTAGACGACGAAGGGCTCGCCGGTTTCGTCGTCGAGCCCGCCGAGATTGGGGTTGCACCAGTGCGAGAAAGCGCCCATCGCCTTTTCCGGCAGGACCTTGGCGAAGGCGCCGTTGATGGCGTCGAACATGCGGATTTGCAGCGCCGCGCGGCCGCCGCTGGGTGCGGGGAAGGCCGGGTTGAAGAAGCTGCCTTCCTTCGCAGCCGTGATGATCGGGCGGATGCCGCCGGCGTTTTGCGGCAGCATCGGGTCGAGGAAGACCTTCACCGCGAACAGCGTGTAGGCGCGCGTGTAGTTGATGTAGGAGTTGATCGCCGCCGGCACCTGTTCGCTGCTGCGCGAATAGTCGACGGTGATCTCGTCGTCTTCGACGATGACGTCGACCGCGATCTTGATGGGCGGCGTGTCGGCGCCGTAATCGTCCATATGGTCCTCGAAGCTGTAGGTGCCGTTCGGCACGCCGCGCAGCACCTCGCGGATGCGGTCCTCGGAGCGGTCGAGGATGGCGTCGAAGGCGCGGTCGAGCTGGTCCGCCCCGTAGGTCTTGAAGAATTCGGCATAGCGCTCCGCGCCCGTCGTGTTGGCGTTGAGCTGGGCGCGGAAATCGCCGCGCACCTTGTCCGGCACACGGATGTTGCCGAGGATCAGGCGCAGCATGTCCGGGTCGAAATCGCTGTCGCGCACGATCTTGACCGGCAGGATGCGCAGCCCCTCCTGGAAGGATTCGGTGACACCAAGCACCTTCTGCGAGCCGGGCGCGGCGCCGCCGACATCGATCTGGTGGGCGATGTTGACGATGTAGCCGATGATCTCGCCGTCCAGGAAAGCGGGCGTGATCAGGAAGCAGTCGGGGAAGTGGCCGGAGCCGAGCAGCGAGTCGTTGACCAGGATGCCGTCGCCGGGCTTCAGACTCTCCGGCGGGTGATAGTCGAGCGCGCTTTGCACCACATAGGGCATGGAGCCGAGATGGCCGGGCGAGAAATTGCCCTGCGCGATGAGGCGCGCGTGGCGGTCGAAAATGCCGGTGGAGAAGTCCTGCGCCTCGCGCACGGCTTCGGAATAGGCGGTGCAGCGCAAGGTGCTGCCGACCTCCTCCGCGATCGACAGCAAGCCGTTCCATATCACGGAAAGCGCAATGGGATCAACAAGTTCGTTGTTACTGTGTGTCGTGTCGGGCATGCTCAATCCCCTTCGATATCGATCACCAGATGGCCGCGCGGGCTGATCGCCGCGCGGTCGCCCGGCAGCACCACACTGGTGGAATCCGTCTCCTCGATCAGCGCCGGCCCGTCGATGGTCTCGCCGACCGCCAGCCCGGCGCGGTCCAGCACCTGGACCTCGGTATAGCCGCCGCTCTCCGGGAAATAGGCCCGCCGCCGCGCCGCCGGCCGCGCCGACCCGCCCGCAACGGAAATTCCATCTACCCCGTCATAACCCATACTTTGCAGGCTGGCGACCAGGTACCAGTCGACCGCCTCGATCGCGGCTTCGGCGTCGCGGTAGCGGTACAGCCGCTCGTAACCGGCATGGAACATCTCCTGCGCCGCGGCGACGAAGCCCGCATCCACCGGGCCGTCCGGCAGGTCGGTACGCACCTCGTAGCCTTGGCCCGCATAACGCATGTAGGCGAAGCGCGACCAGGCCGGTTCGCCCGCCATGCCGAGCCGCGCCAGATCCGCGCGCGCCTGGGTTTCCAGCTCGGCATAGATCGCGGCGATCGCCGGCGCGGCATCATCCGACAGGGTCATTACCCTGGTCTGGGAGACGTCGATGCGCGGTTCCGCCTGCAGCAGCCCTAAGGCGGAGCCGACGCCGGCGCCGTGCGGCACGATGACCTGCGGCACGCCCAACGCGCGGGCCAGCCGCGCGGCGTGCAGCGGCATGTGAAGCCACTAGAAGCCTCAATTAGTGGCTTTGAGGGTAAACCTTGCTTACTTACTTACTTACTTGGTCGCCTTGTCGGCCATCAATGTTCTCAGTTACTCTGACGTGACTCCACCAGCATCTTGTCTGAGTATATCAACATAACTTAATCGTAAACCAATAGTAGAAAATTAGTAAAACCAATGCTAGCTGAATTATAGTTATAGAAAGGTGGGTTTACCCTTTTATTATGAGACCCTTCCTGTAACAAGTGAAATGCCAGGCGGAAAACGCTTATAAAAATTACAGCCAGGCTACGTATCTTTAACGAAAGAGACATACAAACAAAGAGACACCGTATATGATATGTTTGACACATGTTCGTTTCTTGGCGATCTTAACTCTTCTTTTGATTTTAGTAATGTGTGCATGGCTAGTTTTGAAATAACATCACTTTTCACTAATATACAGTGTCTGACATCTAGGGATATCTCCCCTTACTGGAAATAAAGTTGTCAGCCAGGGTTCGAGTATACAGGATCACTTAAAGTCAACCGGACATCGAGGTTCACTTGACGATTTTCAAATCGTTTCTACTACAAATCTAAGCAGTGAATTGCTTATTCATGAGACGGTAGTTATTAACGAC
Source organism: Alatinidae sp. Z8VKAUB7J3 (assembly GCA_010016025.2). Lineage (NCBI taxonomy): Eukaryota > Metazoa > Cnidaria > Cubozoa > Carybdeida > Alatinidae > Alatinidae sp. Z8VKAUB7J3. The sequence continues at coordinate 142,842,899 of JAAAKM020006971.1, read as the reverse complement.
CTCAGTTCATTAATGAAAGATAATGTATCATCTGCCCTTTGTATTTGTTTTGAATATCTATTTTCCCCTTGTTAATTGTTACCACTTTACTACTGTTCCTTTGTCATTGAGTTTGTTTACATGGTAGTGTTACATAGTAGTGTGAACTTTAGATCATTTTTTTCTCTCCATCGTACAAATTACTCTTCCACTTAGTAGCATCCAGTTTATACTACCTATAACTCTGAAGAAACATTAGTATATTTTTTAATATAAGGAAAAAATATATCAACATGTCTCTTTCGTTAAAGATACTTAGCCTGGTTGTAATTTTTATAAGCGTTTTATAAGCGGACCCTTCTTCATAGGAACCAATTTGTACAATCCCTTTAAAGCTACATGTTTGATGAAGTAGATTTCAGGCTCAGTTATTTCCCACAAAAAAATGTTTACTTCATAGTTTTGCTTCCCTCTCACTTTATGGTGTAACATTGGTTAACTTTCCAAAAGCTTTCTAGTACAAAAGTGAGTACCACTGTATTTTACAAATGAAACGTCGCAAATGACACGTCGCAAATGCCACACGAATTTGTGATTTCAGACTGAAGTTGCAAATGCCCCGGTGCATGTTTGAAAAATACCTGCTATGTAGAAAAATGTATTCCTCGTGTTTCTCGTGGGTCTCATAGTTGATAGGGGAAAATTTAAAAGGAGGTGGTGGGTTCATGTCATATCAGACAGGAAATGTTGTCTTACACAGCGCTTTTATAGTCTGAAAGGGCCTTAAACTACATCTAAAAGATGTCGTTTGTTATTTAGTAATCATTGTAAAGCAGATGCACGGGGGCTAAAGAACGACCTTCCAAGGTAACACGTGGTTATACTACATAGATTCTGGTTTTGAATAGAACACTAGGGAAATAGAAAAGTATGTCACCATCGATGGTACATAGATTCTCTAAGTTAAAAAGATGTATTATAACACAAGTCTGCTCGGAGGTCTCTACCTCATTGCATTATTTTGCAGTTGTTTATTGTATAGAGTGGTTTAGAGACCATTTGAACAGTGACCTATATTATGTGAGCATTCCTTAATTGAATTCAAAACAGATATCAACAGACTAAATTATATAATATCATCTATTTAGACAGAAACTGCAATTCATAAAAAAATGTTAATCGAGAAAAGGGACAAAATTGTTCTCTGTTGGGAAGTCCAACCTGAGTCGATAACCTACCGCAAAACACACTGGACTTACCCATGGTTCCATGAAAGTGTTGACAGTTGAGTACCCTTCCACACAAACAGAAACAGATAAGTGAGCCTTTATCCTAGTCCTCACATGCCAAGCTGATCACGTGATGTGAAAAATACCTGATTGGCTGAGATGCAACTGTGCGACGTGGCATGATGTTGAAAAATGGTCTGATCCATTTCTCGAGTGGCACAGAAGTGGCACGTGGCATTTGTCTCGCGGTATGCCACTTCAATGTGAAAGGTTTGATACTTTTGCATAGGTTTGTTTATTAATTTAAAGAGAAGACGATACACCTGGATGAGTCTAGATATAAACACTCGCAACCAGATTAATTACATCTTGATTGACATTTGCTTTATTAACGGCATACATGGCAGTAAGAGCTATAATGGGACAAACTGTGGCAGTGATCACATTCTTATAATGACCAAACTGCGCTTAAAACTGAGGAAGCTGCAAACTCCACGGCAAGTTGTGCTTGTGTTGTACCAACTCGACACAATTCACAAAGACAACAACATAAGGAAGGAGTTCTATACTAATATATCTAATAGATACAAGGCACTGGAAGATCAGAACATATTAGATCTACATCAAGAATAGGACACATTTCAGAGGATCATAAATGAGGTTACAGGAAGAACAATCCCTTAATCTCAAAAGAAGAAGAAACAGAAACATAAATAACAAAATCGACGCACTGGAGGAGGAGAGGCGGCAAGCAAAAAGCAAAAGATCCCATCAAATATAAACATTTAGCCAAGACGATCAAATGAGTGTGTAATGAAGCAAAAGAAAAATAGTGGATTAGATAATGTGACGAGATCGAAGATCGGTTGAAAAGTTATTCATCAGCCGTGCACAGCAAACTGAAAGAACTGACAAGGAAGTCTTGGTACTCATCATCTATATGCATAAAGGCCAAAGACGGGACAATATCAATGAGCAAGGGAGATATACTGAAGAGACGGGAGGAATACATTGGAGAATTATTAGAGAGTGTTAGAGTAGAAATTTATTAAGTAGCCAATGGAAGATGCTCCAATACTGAAAGATGACATCAAGAATGCGTTGAGAAGCATAAAAAACGGAAAAGCTACTGGACCAGACAGGATCTCAACGGAAAAGATATATATTCTAAGGAAGAGCTTGGAATTTTGAAACTTTGCGGTATCATGAACAAAATGTACGATACATAAAAAATATGTCCATCTCTATCCAGATCAGTCTTCACTGCCGTACCAAAAAAACAGGTGCGTTAGAATATAAACTGCATCGCACGATCAGTCTTATGAGTCGCATCACTAAACTCATGCTGAGAATTCTGATGCAAAGAATGTGAAGAAACTTGCTGGCAGAAATATCAGATGTACAATGCAGTTTTATAGAAGGCAAAGGATCAACAAATGCAATCTTTATCATCAGGGATATGTGTGAACGGAGTATAGAAGTGGAATGAGAGCTGTATGTTTGTTTCATAGACTTTCCATGAGATTTGACAAGGTCCAATATGAGACGCTGTTTTCAATTCTCAATGAACTGGATATTGATGGAAAGAGATGGATACTTAAGCTGTACTGGGACTAAACAGCCGCAATAAGAGTAGAAAATAAACTCAATAATTGGACGAAAATAGAGCGAGGACTAAGACAAGGGTGAGTCCTATCACCAGATCTATTCTTTCTGCATAGTGAAATAATACTAAGGGAGAAAGGAGATTTACCCGGCGTAGCAATAGATGGTCACAAGTTCAACAATAGCCGCTATGCAGATGACACCGTACTGATCGCCGAAACAGAAGCGGGACTCTAAAACCTTTTGAGCAAGGTTACAGTGGAAAGTAAATACCTGGGTCTGTCGCTGAACATAAAGAAGACCTACACGATGACCATATTACAGAAAATCGCGCCACCGCTTTGCAAGATTACAGCAAAGGGAGACAACATCCAGTAGACAGCCTATTTTAACCCTACCTTAGATGGGCTTTTGGGCTCTTCTCATACATGGGGGGGAGGGGGCTAGTAGGCCCGCGGCACTTTGACACACTATAACTCTATATCGGCTTATGCTATTACAAAGATATTTGGTAGGTTTATAGTTTAGCTCTTTTCCAACAAATTGCAGGAAAAATATTTTTAATTTGGAATGAAGGACGTCATCTATGGCTATGAAATGTTTCGCACTATTCCGAAATTTCACAAATTTTGTAATTCTGGTCTTGTTTATTCTATTTTTCATTGATTGTATCTGTACACAACTGACAAACGACCCAGACAAACGAAAAATACTATCAAGAAACGAATCGCTTTAGGAAAAGATCCATTACCACGAAGCCGTCACGCTAAAGACAGAGTTGTTTGAATTTATAGCGGCTTTCAAACTTAAGGATTTATGTAGTAAATATTGGTCACATTTACGTATACTAGAAGGACCTGCATATTTATTTAAAAAATGTATTAAGAATTGACATTAAGTTTTATGTGTAACAACTATGTTTTTACACTCCTCAAATATGCGAGATCTTAAATTTCTCGAAGGGGAAGACCTTAATGTGAAATGTCACTATTCTGGAAATTCAAGGTTTTCTTACTAGTAATAAGCTGACACTGAAAGACTTAAGATATTTCTAAAAGTTATATAACCTTGTGTTACACAGAGGTCTTCATTGATCAATGATTGATCAATCACTGTCTGATTTATGAACAAATAACTTAAAATTAAAAAGATTTGATTCCATGAATGGATAAATAATCAAAATTAATTATTCAGTACTGTGTAAGGAATGCAGATTGTATAATCGTAACTTTTCTATAACATTTGCAAGTGTACAATATAGCTCTTGCTGTTATAGTTGTACATTATAGTTATAGTTCGTTACAACTGGCATTTAGTATTGTTTATAAGGCACGCTTGCCATTAAAATTAAAAATTTACTTTTCATGCCCATTTTCCCCCATTAAAAGACCAATGAGTTGTAACTGCTCCTCACTGTCATTCTTTGTGATGCTCTGTTGTACAAATTGTTGAAGTAATTGCAGATGTTTAAAGCATATTCCTTGGATATGGACGCTGCTAGAGTAGCTGCTATATTATTTACATACTTAGTTCAAAAAATCGTTGAATTTGTTCAAGCTACAAGACACCTCTTGTTCTTAAAGCTATAGTGCTGTATGTAACGTAGAGCAAGGTGAGATAAAGAGACAATTAGCACCAATATCAACTGCATGAACTATACTGTAAACAGACAGTGCTTTAAAAGTAAGTGTTGTCTAGCAAGTCGTCTAATTTATGTTATTTAATCGTAACTGAGTTTTTGTAGTGCTATGTAAAACATATGCTTTGTGATGGAGCATTACTTCCAATATTTCCAGTAGCAGAAGCAGCAAATTAAAGTTCTAGGTTTTGATCTTCATATTGGCGTATATAGAAGAAGATGGTCGACCGCAGTCGGAGGCAAAACGAATGCTCCTCTTTCTTTAGCTTCTACCACTACAGTGGTAGGGGTGGGCCCCACTGCAATACCAAGTCATGTTTTGGCCACTTCTCCCAGCATAGCTGGTGCTCATTTCACCGACCCCGTAAAGATGAAAGGCTGAGTGAGCCTTGGCACCACTGTCTCGAATCGAACTCCGGCCGCTCGATTTGTAATGCATGTCTGGTACCACTGGACCACCGTGCAGTAAATACGTTCAGTAACTTATCGACCCACGACATATATTTATCAGAGTCATACCAGCAGATACTTCTATTTCCTATTGTAAGTATCATTGGTGTACTCTAGCGACTGATAACTTATAAATATTTATGCCATTCATATCGTCATACTAAATCCTGGGAGACATTACTGTGAAGGCATTGGTTTGGTGAATGGTAAAAACAAATAGTTTTAAAAGTAAACCAATGGGTTGTAATAGATTAAACAAATGCTTTGCATCTTTAATTCAAGGTACAGATAAACATTATATACAAACACTAACATTTGAGTCTGACCAATTCCCAATATTGTCTTCAAACGATTTTTTTACTCTTCTACGTAATGCTACTCGCCTGCGGTGGGCCCATTTTGGCTCTTGTGTGAACACAGCGACGGGAACACCTGTATCTCATACCTTTTTCAAATTTCCATTTCTATCTCTTTTCTTACCCTTGCAAACCGTTTTTTTGATGCTTTGATTGGGGGGGGGTGGTTAATAATTGGCAGGGGTGGGGGGGCATTTTCTTGCCATAACATAAAATGTCTTGCTGATCAAAGTGGGTTGTCATGTCGGTTAACCGGCTCATTTACAAGGAAGAAGAGACAGTTTTCCACGGTTTGGTAAAGCACGAAGTCGTTCTGGACAATGCTTAGGATGTTGTGATAGCTTAAGCACGATACTGCCTTGCCGAAAGAGAGAAAGAAAACTTTTGAGAATGTCTAAACCTAGCTTTTACCGACTGTGAGGATTACTCACACCACACATTGCGAAGTCCAGCGTGTGGATGAGAAAAGCATTTGAACCGATAGTCAAGTAACTATCATTCATTGTTGCCTGTCAGACTTCAGCAAAACGCAAAAAAATGCCTATGGCCTTGCACGCTGTACTGTGTCTGTTATTGTTTAGTAATATTAGAGCCCAAAAACCTTAAAAACTGCAGAATGACCCCCTCCCCCCGCAATTACGCACAGTAGAGTAGAGTTTATAGGTTTCGTTTATCAGTTTCATAGGGAATGTAAAATACTGAAAAGCATGGTTTTGAAACAGGCAAGCAAAACCTTTCGAGTATATATACAGTACCCAAGAAGGAGGATCTAATTTGTCTTAAAATGTAGATGATCGTTGATGTATCTAACATGGTTAGTAAATAAGGTATCAAGTGTGAATTGCACAGGAAAAAGAGATTTGGAATTATTTGCCATATTGGGGCATTCACAGTTTGATCGGGTTTATGTAAACAAGTCACTTTTTGCCGGAGTATACGGATAATGTTTGGAAAATTGATTGTACAAGGTATTCTCCTACTTTCACTTGCATGGATTCGATTATTGTTTTTGCTTGTACATACTCATACATTAGCTTTTCAGGAGGAAGTAAACAGTCTGTTCCATGCTCCAATTTTTCCATGATACTTAAGACATGATTCTTGAAGCTTGCAGCATACTTAAGAAATCAAAGAAAATATATCTTTGCCGTCTTTGTAAAATTTGCCGTGAAATCTTACAGTTTTAAACGTAAAGAATTGCAAAACTAAGTGATAGCGGTCTTACCATCATGATAAAGGTACCACAAAACTCTGCAATCATTTCCCGAAAGATGGGTTTCATACATCCACGTGTCTTTCTCTTTAACCAGGTGCAGCCTCTGCAAGAGTCAATTAAACTAACAAGTTACTATCTGTTTCGGTTACAGATACAGATACCAATAAACAGACGATAAAGAAAAGCAAAATATTTTCTTTGCGGTACAAAGCAAGAATATTGCACGAAAGAGCGAAAACATTATGTACTTGCTATGTACTACGTACTATACCTTTTTCGGCTGACGTTCCTCGTCAGTACAATCGCCAGAAGTGGTTGACATGAAAAAGTACGAAAGAATAAGCCCAATTGTCTTTTCGAAAGAGCCAATGAGAACTTGGACTTCCTGAATGGTTTGTGTTTTTGGACCAATCAGTGTCCACTACAACTAGGTAAATTGAATAGGCCTGGTGAGAAAACGAATTTTTTTGTCTGCATATCGAAGATTTTCTTGCTTTCATGTGGAATTACTCCAGACCGGCCGAATGAAACGCAGACCTGTCCTTTCTCATGATACGGAAGCAAAAAGCAAGAAGGGTAAACTATAATGACACAAATTGGAAATCATCATACCCACAGCAATAGTCGTCATCATCTCCAATTGTCTCTTCATGATATAACTCGATTAAGAACACATAAAGTACAATTCCTAAGATGCCTCCAGCAAATTGACCACAGACAGGATACAGTGACCAGATGCCATGTATTCTAAGAAAGAAAGAGTATCCATCAAAATAAGATTTTCCTTGGTGAAACATCAATAATTAAAATGCGTATGAGTAATAAAATAAGAATTTGAAATTTGAAGAAAAAATCTCGTTTTTCGTGTAAGAAAATTAGGGGTTTAAAATTAAGTGGCAGTTCTGTAGCATCAAATACGAAAATAAATTTAAGTTTACAAGTGAGTACCGATAAGGTAAGGCCACAAAGTAGTAAAAAGGAGAACAGAACAGAAATGTCGGTCTTATTTGAAGTTGTCTTGTTTTAAGTTGTGCCAAGAATAACTTATTAACTCAGCTGTACTAAGTTAGTGTTCATTACAAACTAAATTTGAATTTCCAGCCAATGGCTTTTCTGTTTGTTGGAGCTGTGACAAAGTCGTATCTGAAAACTTGGAAATCGATAAAAAAACGCCTTTGGTGACTGGGATTCTTCTGACTACTGGATTTCGCAGTGCAGCAATAATGTGTTTTGTCTTTTGAGTACTTCCTTAATCATATTTTGCAGCTTCTAGCCTCTAGACTCTAGAGTTAATACCACACTGTAGATTAATTCTCAGTTTAGTTAGAAATATGCAATGGAGTAGATTCAAAGGGCTTCCTTAATATATGTTACATCAATGATGAACAACGTAAGCCTACAAATGCTAACATCATTCGACTCAATCATTGCCATAGATCGTACAGTTTATCCGGTCGTAAGCCTCTGTCTTTTTGCGAGTTACGTTTTGAGAGAAACTTCTCCCATCTACAGGCTTTAGGTAATAATATATACTACATAATACAAGCAGCTAAAAACTAGTAAACATCGCAAGTTAAAGCGACTTTTGGATCTGTAGTGTGAGTTACAAATCAGTCTGGCTGTATTACGATTTGAGATTGATCTTGACTGATGTTTTCTAAGTACGCAGAGCAAAGATAACAGAAGACGAGAATGAATTTAGACTTACAGAAAAGTATCCTTTCCCCAACCTCCTAAGAATGTAAACACACGAGGCATCAGATCTCTTGCAGGGTTAATTCCACAACCACAATTAAGTGCATATGATGCAGCTAAGGCCGTAACCATCAGTCCCACTATGAGAGGCACAAATTCATCCTCTACACCAGCATTCCTTCTATCTAGAATTGCTAAAATTGTTCCAGCCATTATTGCTGTGGCGAACATCTAGAAAAGAGAAAAAGCTTTGAACATAAAACGGAGCGTTGTTACGATAAGGAATCGTGGAACCGCACGATCCAGCGTTGCCCGGAGCGTTTTGGCTGTTCTCTCCATCGCAATGCGGCCAATAATCTTTTTACATTACTTGTCTCGTGCTCTTTTACCTTCAACTTGGCCCGTTGTGACAGCATTTTGAGGCCAAAGTTGGCCTCACACTTCATATTTAACGACTAACTTTACCAATAAAAACAGTCTTTTCACAACATGTGTTTAGTTTACCGTTCTATGAAGTCCGGACAAAATATCCTATCCTACAATAATAAGATGAAAGTTTTCACACACCTGTGTAGTTAAGAGTACTCCAAAACAAATACCATAACCTCAAATAGAAAATCTTTTCGCAAATACTTTGTTTGCACTGAACATATCATAAACAGAAACAATCTCAAAAGAGCAATAAAAAAAGCAATACAAGTTATCTACAGAAACCTTTAACAAGCGAAATCCACGAAAATGTGGAAAGTTATAGAGCACTAGAGTGTGACGTCACGATTTAATAAATGTCGTAAGTTCGCTTATATTTTGCACTCGTCGCATTCGTCTTGTTGATATAGGTAACCTATCCAAATTTCTTCAAGAACGATATCTTGAACAACCATTGAGATATGCGCTTTCGAACTTTGAATCATGCCTATGACAACCTAGTTATGTTAACCCAATTTATAACAGCGTTTCCTTAAGGTCCACTGCAAATTCCAAAGGCCATTTCTCGCAGTTGATACGAGAATCCAACGCCATATTTTTATACGGCAATATGGCGGCAGGTTCATCGTCTTACATTAGTTTTTGTAGAGATTCCTTGCAAAAAAGTTTTGTGACGTCATCACTTCAGTAGTCTATTGATAACGTGCCCTATAAATTCTCCACTCCCCTTTTATTGTACAATTTCTGCCATGATGCCTTTCTTTTAGAATGTCACGTCTTAGAATCTACTTAGCATCTCTTCAGTGTTTACTCTTCATCATCAGTAAAAGGAAAGAGAACAAGGCAACTTTAGACGCTGTGCGTCAATTCGAAAGATATCTTTACAATGTCATCCAAGTGGTATCTAAGTATCATTCCAGTACCGTATGAATGCTTTCTTTATGTTACGAATCATTGATTTTTATTAGTAATAACCACCGCATGCCTTTAGAGTTATTCCAAGGCCCTAGGGCTCAGACTCCTTGTATTCAACAACCTTGTGCCAAGTTTGTGCTTCTTCGTGATGCCCACATGCGAAGATGGCGACTCATTTACTTCAATCGTCTTTTGTGTTTCCACTTCTGCACACATTCCGAGTACTGTAGATTTGGTACCAGATAGAACAAGGTAACTAAAAGGTCAATCTAGTACCGAAAGCTATCTATCAATACATAACTGAGTATTTACAATTTAATTAAGCAGGACACAATTTGACGAACCATTACAAAGAAGGGTAGTTGTAAACGTAAATCACGGGGACAACCCATTTCAGTAGACGAGAAAAGCGCTAATGAGCAATTAAGTTTCGTCACTCGTTTAAAGCATATTTGCTTAATATCACATAAAAAATAACCAGTGTAATATGGCATGCTCCCTCATTGTATTTTAATTTAAATTATGTTTTATTTCAAACAATCACTACACATTATAATATCAATATATTAATATATATTACACAATTTGCAGATTGATATAGGTTACGTTATGAAATCGAGGAAGTAGATGTTCTTATGTAATAGACAGAGTCTCTTTGAAACAGTAAAGGATTGGTTCTGTACGTTTAATACTGCAGAAAAGATAGCTACACAGACTGGAATGAAAAGAGACAACTCTCTTAAAAGTAACCCACATCATGTGTCCTCGCTTATTTAAACGATACTTTATTGACAAGGTGTAGGTGTGACGCACGCAGCGTTTGTTGTTTAATTGAGACAAAACTGGAGAATTACGATCAAAACAAGGAGCAACGGTGCAAGTTACGTCACCGTTGCAAATTGTCTAAAAAAACATGTGATAGTATGATTCTCCTTGATTGACTTTTTCTGTGAAACTTTCTGATAAAACGACATTGAACTGCCATTGAAGTATATTTAGTTTTGATCATTATTCGGTATAAGGAAATATTTCTGTCTTACCTGGTCTGCGAATCCACTCCAGTTAGTTAGATACTCTTGAGGATACGTTGACCAAATGCCAGCAGTTGCTAAAGATCCGGTTGTCACTCTGATACCATTATCGTAATTATGCAATACATCTATGAACAAGTAAGAAAAATAAAGTGCCATCAAATAGAAAAATCTTGTCCTTTGTGTAACTTTAATTTAATTATAAACTTAACTGCATCCTAAAAGTTTATTAGCTCCGAAATAGGTATTTGTATTAGTCATTGAAGTTAAAATTTTGAATCTTTATCTCCAGCCAGTACCTCTATTTTTCCAGAGTATTAACTAAAAATACACATAGTTTTAAAAGGATATTGGGAATGGTTAAGGCTTAATCCTTTTAAAATTCTTCGTATGTTACTAACTGTAACTGATATAAAACGTTTATAGTTCCGAGAAATAATGTCGCTTGGTATTATTTTCAAAATTTTGGTGATAACAATTAAAGCCTTGAAATATTACAGAACATGATTTTTCAACATAAACCATTTAGAGCATTACGTTCTAGAACTCAGAATCGACTCAATGTACCAGCGTCAAACACGAAGGTGTATGTTAACAAAGCCCTAAGTATAGCTGCAAATTTATGGAATTCATTACCAGGCCATATTACAGTTGCAAAAAGCCTGAACAATTTTAAAAGCCTATTAAAAACATATTTTGAAAGTTCATTTAATCACAACTAAATTTACTTGGCTAGATTATTTTGTAGTGATTAAACATACTGCTATTTGTAAAGCGCTTATCTAAGCTTTCATATTATTAAGTCAGAAAGTTTCAGCAACTTAGAAGAAGCCATTCAAAAGTTATTAAACAATATTCACAGCCGCGGGCCTACTAGGTAGGGTTAAAGAGCATTCACAATTAAACTTTATGATCATCAATTCAATATACATTGTCAATCATTTGTTTTCAGATTGAATTTCTTAATATTAAACCTTTACCTTAATCATATACTGTACATATATTTGTCAGCCTAACTATAAGTTAATTTTGATAACTGATGCATCTTTACAAATTTGAGGACCAGCTACATTATTACGTTGACCTCAAAATTATAGCAGAAAAAAAGTAACAGCAATCAGGTCATGCAAATGTTATTTTTCTATATAAATTCAAATGCTTCAGTTATTAAAAACTAACCTTAAGAATTAGGTTGTATCTCCTAAACAATACAAGTCTAGAAGATGAAATGGTTTGAAGGAATTGCCTATTAAAGTCATCGTTGAACATCCCATCAATAAACTATATATCGGTTCGTATGAAGTCATAGAGGCTGCCTACACTCGAACTCCATTTTGTCTCAAATTTTCCGGCTGTTTCTTCCATATCTTTAAAATACTAGACATATTGTACAGCTTTTCAACAACACCTCTATTGTACGTCTCTTTTCTAACCTAGCAGTTAGCTCCAAATTTTATCCTACTCCAGCAAAGTAGCATATGATCTCCCCATTGTTTGTCTTGTCTCCTGCCCCCGCCCGCAAGTACATAGGAATTGGTAGACCTCAATGTATAACTGTTGCCAGTTAAGCAATTGGGGAAAGGGAGACCTTTAGAATTAACAATTGTAAGTACACGTATTATCATATGAAAGAAGGATTATTATGAATTATTCTAGCTTGTTCTTAATTTTAATAACTATGCATTTCATACATGCTAGCAAACCTTTTCTGATATATACGTCTGTCTTCAACAAGCTCTCGCTTTTCGAGTCGTCCTCGAAGCAGCAAAACCAACGCAAGGTTTATCTGAAGAGGAAACAAGGAAACGTTTCTTACAATAAGAAGTGATACAATTAACCTTAAAAGGAGATTCCAACTCCTGAAGTTCTTAAAATAGGTTCATTTTGTCTTTGAAAGGATTGAATAGTAGATTACTGTGGTGCTAAATACCTGATATAAAGTTATTACCTATGTGTTGATTTGAAAGGTAAACTAGAGTCAGACGTCAATCTGTAAATCCTTTCCTTAAGAAGAGTTCCATTGCAGTTTAAAGAAAGTAACGAAGGACACAACTCTGATAGAAGTATACGTACGGATATTAACAGAACAAAATATTGCAGGAATGAATGTAGCTTTAGAAGTAAATGAAGGAACAACAAAGAATACGTCTAGCAGCTACAGTAGAACAGAAACAATTAACAAAAGTAAATTTCGAGAACATTAATAGAGGGTTGTACCAAGGCAGCGGTGAAAGTGCACAGGCAGTTACACAACTGTTAAAACTTGATCAAAGACAAGACTAAAAGTTAAAAACAAATCTGGGATAAAGACTGCTAAGTATTTACGGACAATTTATTAACAATCTAAAAATATATACATAAATAAAAGTATAAACATTGACAAGTTTTCATGTCGCAACATCAAGTCATCAACAACGTCAAGTCATTTCTCACAACAGCTTTCTTAAACTTGTACATGGTAATTAAATTACTTAATCAATTTAAGACCAGCTACCAAACATATTCTGTAACTTGTTTAATGGCTTACCAAAAATATACAAGCATTGCAAACTACCATGATCCATCTTAGATCGCTATTTATAACTCCCCAGCATCTAAACAAATTCAGAGATAAAGGAACGGGAATAGTTGAAAATCATCTCAAAATAGCAAAGTTGAGAATGTACTTGAAGGGCAATTTACTTAATATTACTCTATAGTATTTCTCAACCTTGATTGCTTTTTAATTAGAACTTGGAAATTGATATAAAGGCAATATAACATTGTTTATAACAAAATAAAAATAATGTTACATAATAGAATGTAACACAAATACTACAAACACAATAGCATAGTAAAATAGAAAGAAGTAACGTAACAACTTAATGCATAGAACATGAGAGTAAAAACTTAGGATGTTGTCATACAACATAACATGATATAATACGACATAACATAACATAACACAAAATAAGACAAAACAACACAACACAACACAACTTACACAACAAAACATAACATAACATAACATAACATAACATAACATAACAATAGAAAATATAACAAACAATCGCATAGTATGACGCAGTATAATATAATATAACACAACATAGCATAACATAACATAACATAACATAACATAACATAACATAACGTAATATAACATAACATAACACGAGATGACATAACCTAAACAAAAGAAAACATAACATAACATAACATAACATAACATAACATTACACAACACAACACACCACAACACAACACAACATAACATAACATAACATAACAATAGAAAACATAAGATAACAATAGAAAACATACCATAACATAACATAACATAACATAACAATAGAAACCATAACAAACCATCACATAGTATAACGCAGTATAACATAATATAACACAACATAACATAACATAACATAACATGAAATGAGATGACATAACATAACATACAAAGCATAACATAACATAACAAAACATAACATAACATAGTATAACATAACATAAGATAACAATATACCAGGTAACATAACATAACATAAAGAGTAAGGTATTTAGATAAAAGCAATTGGGAAAACTGGAAACTTTCCTTTATTAGTTGGTAGGGTGCATAGGAAAAGGAGAAGAGACAAAAACGTAACAACAAAAGACAACAAGAAAACGGATAATGCTAGTGAAAGCTTTATTTTTAATATTGATAGCCACAGAAAATTAGTGGTACGCAGCTGTTAAAAAACGATCAGGTGACATAAACTAAGTTGTATCAGTAATACCTGCAAAGCTACAGCACTTACAACAACAATACTTTTCGCCATCACTACGAAATCACATAACAGAGCCCAATGGGTTAAATTAATAAGAATATTAAGGGTCTCCACAAAGCAAGTTAAAAGACTCTCCAAGAATAATAATAAGGATACAGCTTAGAAGCGAGTAGGTAAGTTCCCTTGATACTAAAAACAAATTTTGGAAAGACTACTGCATCAGGCACTAGTGAGTATACTTACCGGAAGCTTCCTTTTGCTTTTGCCCAACATGATGAAATTGAGACAATTATTGGAAGAGCTGTTGAAGAATAGAGTTTAATGGCATCAATACAAAACTTCATTAACATTCTCAGGTACGTGGAGCAACGCGTTATTCGACATCTTAACTGTAAGTCTGTTTACTTGGTTATGTTTACTGTAAGAGATGGTATCAACTATAGTGTGCTTCACCTGTAAAGGTGCAAAACTGGGACGTGGCTCTGATGGCAAAAAAATCCGTTAATGCGGTGCGTGGCTGTTATGTACCTGTATTCTCCAGTAAGTATTATTAAAAATAACTTTCTTGACAGCGAATCTGCTCGTTAAACATAAGTTGTAAAAGACCTTTGCATGTTCCTAGCGTATAAAGGGAATTAAATGAATGCAGCGTGCTTTACGTCACCATACGTATAACAAGATTATGCAAATGCTCACCAAATGCTAATGTGATCAGAAGTACTTTATGAGTTCTTGTCGGCTTTGCCAATTGAATCATGGTAAACAGAGCCCAGATCTCTGTGAGAGAGATGGAGAAGAAAGCAACGCTTGCAAAACTGAACAGTCCGCATACAAGCCAGCATATATCCTACAGAAAAGAGAAGGAACATATTTAATAGTCTCCTAAAATAAAAGAGAAGACCAGGCATGGCTGAGGCTAAATTCTCTTAAAAGCTAGCGTCGTGGCCCCAAGTGGAGTTGCAAAGAGCATTCGTGAAGTGTCCAGGCTAGTTAAAACAAAAGCGATACAACACTATGGATTTAAATAACATCACACATACATGGGAAGTCTTAATGCCTAATTTCTTATCATACGTATGTGAGGAAATATTATCAAAAATGATGCTGTTACTGAAAAAGTACTGAAACTGCCTGGACAAACGCCCTAACGCTCGGTGATGAAAAATAATTGCTCACAGCCCTGAAGAGGCAGAACCTGAAAAAAAAGGAGATGGAGGAGGAGAAAGAAGAAGAAGCAGAAGATGAAGAAAACGAAGAAGATGAAGATAAATAAGAAGATGAAGAAGGAGATGAAGGAGATGAAGATAAAGAAGGTAAAGAAAATCAATAAGAAGGTTAAAAAAAAGAAGAAGTAGATGAAGAAGATGAAGAAGAAGAAGATAAAGCAGACAAAGAAGAAGATTAAGAAGAAGAAGAAGATGAAGAAGATGAAGATAAAGCAGACAAAGAAGAAGATTAAGAAGAAGAAGAAGATGAAGAAGATGAAGATAAAGAAGCTAAAGAAGCTAAAGAAGCTAAAGAAGAAGATGACAATAAAGAAGAAGAAGATTAAGAAGCAGATTAAGATGAAAAAAAAGAACAAGATGAAGATGAAGAAGAACAAGAAGAATAAGAACAAGGAGAGGAAGAAAAAGAAGACAAAAAGACGACAACTCCTGACTTTTCATTCGTATGCCACTGAAACTAATGTGAGCTCAAAGATAGATTTGAAAGTGCTAATAGATGTTCACACCTATGTTTCTAATGTTTACGCTTAATTGTACAATATCAGGCATCTTCAAACTTTATGACAATAAATATACTTACCACGCGAGGATTTTCATTTGCACTTGACAGAACTACAGCGCTGTACAGTAGGACGGAGAAAATCTTTGTCACTTTAAGTCCACAGTAGTATTTGCCATCGCTAAAAACGCAGAAAAATCATATCCTTACATTTAATCAACATGGCAAGGACCAGTTCATTTGATTTTTACTGTATAATTTAATCGCATAGACAATAACACTGCATCTGATTGACTTCCACAATGTCAAGGTTGGAATGGGGTAACATTAACGATCAACACCTCGAACAAAGCAGCCCCTAAAATGTAGAATAAGCCCCCTATAATTTAGAATAGGTCCTCTTGGTATGAAATAACAGTACTTAAGGGGTGCTAACTTTAGTAGAGAAGTTTGAGCAAAAATTGTCTTATAAAGCAACGCATCTCAAGTGGGAATGTTAACTTCTTTATGAGAAATATTGACATGAGGACGTCTGTTCACAATATAAATGTTAGATCTTTTGCTTCTTGCAACTTCCACAACCATCGCCTAGTGTTTTATTATCTTTGTATTAAATTTTTTTATCCACGTCTAAAGTAGAAACAGATTATGGAGTGGGTTAGAAAGCTATGTCTTCAATCTTTGTGCAAGGCGGATCAATGACGTATATCAGTAAATGTATAATTCAATACTTTTTTGTTAATGGCCTACGTCTTTGGAACAGATTTACTTTAAGTATTTCATTAAAATAAAGCAGAAGTGACAACAGTTGTATTCTTAGATGTTTGAAATCACTACCCATGCAATATCAATTAAAACACGGTTGATTGATTGGTAGAAATTATAATCAGATAAACGAAATCCATAACAGTTGTTTATAGATAGAACGATAGAAGGTTAAAATTGTGAAGCAAAACAAATTATTTTGTCAGATAAAGACAAGATGTGGGTATAAGTAAATAAGTCCTTCCTTTTATACTTTTGAAAACAAGATTTTTGTGTATATTTATCTTCAATCCTTTCTTTCGTTAGTTAGATTCACATGAAATTTTGTGACTTTCCTAACTTTTACTGAAAATTGTTATGATGAAAAAATACTTTTTTGAATTATATTTTCAATTTTGCGATATTGGCGATTCGTTGACCTATTATGGAGTTTTTACCTTTCTGTTTTGTTACTTTTCTTTGAAAAACATGATTCTTATATCTTTAAGCTTAGATTTTCTTTCCTGAATTTGTACTGACGATTTCGTATTCTCAAATGTGATAAGTGACTTTGATTTATTTTTAAATATATACAAACATCATCCAATTCAATTGATTGATAAAGATAGCAACAAATATCAATTAGATATGTAGGCCCAATTTAAAGTTCTCATTGACTTTATTCACATCTGTACATGTTTGTGTAATAATTATCCTTCACTGCCTAAAAATTACCCTGAAATGTCAGTTAATTTTACGAACATGAAATGTTGTTTTTTCATTTTGTTATGGTATGAATTGACAAAAACTAGTATGGGTATGGTAGCCATAGGGGACAGTTATCACCTAGAGAACTTACATTTTTAGCTCAAATTTTCAGTTCTTTCCAAAGTAAAAGTTTCTTAAAAGTGTGTAATAATTACCCGCTGCGACTTTACTGAGTAAACAAAAACCTGATATTAACTGATGTGATGACAACAGAGAGGAGATTTCACAGACCTGCCACTTACTTCTTATCCCTGCAAATGATACTGTTGCTTGGTTGCAAGGTGGTAAATTGGTGTCAGGATGCAAGAAATAGATGATTAATATAGCAATAGAAAGCTGAGAGAGTCTTCTTTCCCATACGAAGGCAATAGACATGTTTAGTAAAATAGTAGGGGAGAAAAGGAGGGATGCTTGAAAATTACCTAACACTCTGGAGTGCTTAACAATTGGCCCCTATGACTATAGCACTTTATATGATTTTTTTACAGGCCCTGGGGTAACAAGGTGCTTTGCAGATAAAAGATTTTGTCTCCTTATGGGGCCTTTTTAGTTAATGTGTACAGTTCTAGTGGATGCTGATTAGTTAAAGACATAAAGCCAATCAGGCAGTTGGCTCTTTTAGAACACAGTTAGGTACAGTATTTTCTTTGTTTTGATTCTACCATTCAGACAATTATGCTCTCAAGAGCACCAGACAAAAATAGCTTTGAAGTACAATGATTTTACTTATTTTGCAGTGTTAATGTTCTGTACCATAATCAAACTTTTGGAAGTACCATGATCCATGGGGTAAGACCTGCTTCTCGGAAATTCCTTGTTTACAATATGAGTTGCTGTGCCCGTAATGTAAACATGACCCTATGAATATGGTTATAGATTATGAACTTATGCTGCTGGAGGGGCAGGAGTTGGATGAGCAGCCCTCTTGTGAATGTCAAGAAGTCTGAGAAGAACTTTGAGAGCTGTTGTTGAGGGCCATGTGACTTTACACTGTGGTGCAGGACATCTGATGTCAGTCATGTTGATTCTGTATAGATAACTATGAAAGTCTTTGCCTCCGAAATTAGGGTTCTTTATTTTTTGAACAATACAGAATCAGGCTTGATTTAGGTACCTGTGAACACATACACATATATTACACAAATCAGTTGAATATCCTCTAGCCATCGCTAGAAAATCTTCTTAAAATATAAGATATGATATTTCTTTCATATCCTCGTTTTTCTTGTATATATTCATCCAGAAAAAAATAGAAAGACATATTTTGACACATCTAACCTGCCATGTAGCAAATTGATTGTGATTAACTTTAATCAGGGGTAATTATATATCACATTAAATTGACTTCTCTAAACACAGCTAAGTGAAAATGGCCTCGTAATAGCAGGTAAGAGATATATAATGCTGAAAACAGTACAAAGACAACAAGGAAGTTCTTCTAAAAATTGTACATTTCTTAAGACATTGTATACATATTGGCAATGAAATTGTTTTGCTGAGACTGACAAAGCTTCCCACATCCACCACTTGTGTTATCATTTGCCTTGAATACTTTCTAAGTTACTACAGATATACTAACCAATGATAATACTAAGAAAAGTTGCAAATACTTACTTACAGATATGTGAAGTTGTTTAAATGAGGAACCGTTTTTGAGTGGAGTACCTGAACCAGTTATCTAAATACTTTTACATCTCTGGAAAATGATTACGTGTTTGAAATCATTGAAATCAGCTTTCAGGGGCTCTAGGTATTAAATATTGTGATACTAAAGTTTACATGGTTTACAGCAGTTACGAAGTTTTAAATACTGAAGGCTATATCCCCCTATGAGCCTGTGACTTCGGACCTTGAGACGCAAGTAATATTCCCAGTATTAACAACCATGCAGCAATCAGACCTTACCGTGTTTAGCTATACTTACCAATGTTATGTTGACAAAAGTTAGCAAGTTAATACTTGTGAGAGGGTCTTGGTTGTATGCAGGCTTTGATTGATTGATTTAAGAAAAAGGATGGGGGAGAGGGGCGAGACCTGCCAAGTCTCAACAAACATCATCTTAAACATATGTTGCAGATGTCCTTCAGATGAGTTCTATTTCATTTCAGGTGAAGCTTGACTACTATAACATGGCACTTCAGAAAGATATGAGGAATTATATTTAAGCCCTTTTATGATTCTGGTCTGATTTACATTTTCATCACCTTAAAGAAAAAGACTTAGAAAGATAGTTTCAGTCATGGTTGTGGTTAATGCTTACTTTTAACAATTTCAAAAATATGTGCAACATTTTAAAAACCTAGAATTACATGTAAACTAGTTACTTATGTTCAGTATATGACAGCTATCGATACTAGAACAGATGTGATTCTTCTAAATGAAATGAGAGGAATTCTTTGGCCATGCTGTCATACCCAAAACAGAAACGAGCCAAATGCATGTAGTTTACATTTGAAATTGATGTTTTGTATAACACATTAAAATTACTATGTCTGTTCATCCAATTTGACAAAAGTACTCTCTCCTTTAGAAAATACAGATGCCATGGCCAGACCTGGTGCACGTGGTCCCGTTGATTCTGACTGCTCAATATTTGTTGGGAATCTTTCACAAAATGTTACAGAAGAGCTATTGTGGGAACTCTTTCTACAGGTTTGGCTTTGTTTTCTCTATGTCATTTACTACATAGAATACACTACAATGATTATAAGCCGCATGCATGTGTGTATTTGCACTGCATTGTTAGTGTACATCGACATGACCTGATTATTTCATGTCTTTTATCCTTAATTGTTTTTACTAAGGAGTAGTGGCATGTAATAGGAGTTGAAAGCTTGAAAGAAGTTGAAAATGTACCTTGTTCATAATTGCATATTTACAACAGAAATAACAAGCTCTAGAACACCAAAGTAAATGGTTTTATGTTATGTTATGTTTGTGTTATGTTTATGACAGCTCTTCTGTCAGTATCTGTGACCAGGTGCGCTACATTATTTCTCTTTTTCTCAGTTTGACATAGTTTCTATTTTTCTTGTGTTCTTTTCAAAGTGATATTCTCAAATCCTGTCTTCTCGATACTTTGTCTTTTCCTCTTGCCATCTTGTAAGTCCAGTTTAGCAATGTGGTTTGGTTTGATCTCTTGCATGCTAACGATGTGCCCAGCATGAAGCCAACATCGTACTTTCATTGAACAGTACTTTTAAACTCAGAATTTCAGATCATCCTAGACCGTGTCCTGGGTTCTGTTTTCATGCCTATGTACAGTAATAAGGGACCCCCAAGTATCCTACGGCAGCTCATTTGTAAGGTGGCCAATAACTATTTCCCGGTATTCACATATCACATCTTCATTTTGAAAGTCTGTATATACAATGCTAATGAATGAGCGAACTCTGGTGAAAGTGATATTGCAGACCAGGATTAATTCTGAGCCATCCAGGTCCAAAATACGGCTTCTTAAATGTAGGTGTCATTTTCTAGTACCCCTGTATCTTTGAACTGAGAACATTGCACCTGTACCATCACTCTTTTATCTGAATTATGTTGATGTAACTACCCTGAAGGAAATTACTGGAATTCATAGAAAGGTATATGTAAAAGAATGGAAGCCAGCGGTTGAACAAACGAGTGGGAGATACATGTAGAGGTACTGAAATATTTTTCCCGGATCAAAGAATATAACTACAGAGTTCAATAAATGTAATAACGACGTGCAGTATATTCCTATTTATTATTAAAGCTTGTTTACTTGTTGCTAGGTAAAATCGGCTGGACGTAGAAAGTATTGTTCTTGAAATATGTATTATGTCTATAGAAGAGTAACTCTGAAGGACATTTGAGATGCGTGAGAACTTTATGTATCACTTTTGGACAGAAAACAAGCATTTTTATTTTCTTACATATCCTTTGTAGGGAAATCAATTCTTTTGATGATATGGGAGCAGGTGTTTTTGTTGATATTGGTATAACTTCAGTTGGTTTTAAACTGGGTCTTGCCGTTAGTACAGTTTTTACTTTCCTTTGAATCCATAATTTTATAAGGTAATCTCATACTATAGAATTGCATAGTTCATTTAAATGTGGTGCCAAATCTAA
>JAAAKM020006971.1:142804636-142821174 GCA_010016025.2 Alatinidae sp. Z8VKAUB7J3 | reverse complement strand
CTTTGAATCCATAATTTTATAAGGTAATCTCATACTATAGAATTGCATAGTTCATTTAAATGTGGTGCCAAATCTAAAATATCTTGTAAAGTCTAGAACAACGTAGGCGCTACCTTTCGAAAGTGGTCTTCCAGTGGTCCTAGTCTCACTTGTAATTCTCTGTATTGTCTATTCCCTGATCCATTCACTAAGTTAGAACTATATCACTTACGCACGTTTTCCTTGATAAATTTGGGTCTGTAAGATAGGTTTTGGTAGAACAGTTTTTTTATTTACAGTAGAGAAGTACGGTGTAGAAGCAAAGCAAGGCTTATGCAATCTTTCACACCCCAATTCTGCGTAAATATTTGTCATGTATCTTCAAATAGACGAACTCACTAACTTCAATTCAAGTTAAAGGCTATATTAGCAATTGCTATTTAAATGAGAAGATGAAAACGCGATGCTCACAAGAAGCTTGAGTACTTACTCTAATGTAAATTTATACACGTTTGAATGAATTGCGCAATACTGCACAGTTCATTTAAAATAGAATGGTAAAGGCGCTTGAAATTTGTAGGGATCAGATAACAAGAAGCAGTGACCACAAACTGTCCATTCTCTGGCATATCGGTAAAGGTGCTGGACAACCTTGGGGTTGTTACCCCTAATAGAAGCCTTATAGAAGACTCGATTGATATCGTTGTCTCCACAATCTGGAACATTGTCAATATTTACCGGGTTATGAGTAGGGTAAAGTTAAGTCGAGGGAAACAAGATAGAGATAACTACAGGAAAGTAAAGGGAACTTAAGTTGAGGGAAGTATGGTAGAGTTAACTACAGAAAAGTAAAATTACGTTGAGGGAAGTATGATAGAGTTAACTATAGGAAAGGAAAGGGAACTTAAGTTGAGGGAAGTATGATAGGGTTAACTACAGAAAAGTAAAGTTAAGTTGAGGGAAGCAAGATAGAGATAACTGCAGAAAAGTAAAGTAAAGCTAAGTTGAAAGAAGTAAGAGAGAGTTAACTACAGAAAAGTAAATTTAAGTTAAGTACAGGGAACTTAAGTAAAGTAAAAATAAAGTATTTATTAGAGCATCTGCTTAATAATTATTTTCGCGTCTGGCAAAATGTGAAATGTGTATCACACTTAAGAGAGGATTTTAATTATTTAACATGAGGACACAATGAGTAAAAGCTATGGCAGTATAGCCCTATGACATTACTACTTCTTATCAGCATCACGAAAAAATTGCATAATTTGCAAATTGCAAGTGCATAAATTTATTGTTGTTGTTTTGAAAAGGGGGCACATTCGCTAAAAAGAAATCACTAAAATCTCATAATGGTCATTTCATGAACAACCCAGATTTATCGGTTCGGAAACAAAAGTAAAGATACAATCGCAAAAAGACGATTCAAAAGTTAAAGTAGAATAATCGACTTTTTGTTACTAGAATTCGTTTTATTTACTACTACAATACTCTCAAGAGAAAGAGCGTTAGAGATTGAGTTACAAACAAGCTCCTTATGATCCACACCATACTCAGAAAAATGCCAAAATGTGATAAGGAAATAGTATTTTCATTAAGCGTACATATTTCTTTAATATTTTTACTACTACTACTACTACTACTACTACTACTTCTACTACTACTACTTCTACTACTACTACTACTACTACTACTACTATTACTACTACTACTACTACTGCTGCTGCTGCTCAAACTACTACTGCTTATTAACATGTCTTGACTTTGTCAACAGAGGAGTAACCCATTGTCAATAGTTTTAGGGCTTCCAGCATTTCTCAGTACTTATGCTTTTACGAGGTATTGATTACTTTCTGTCTTAGGTCATTGATACTAAGCCGGCTGTGGAGACGCCATTCGAGAGACTAATAGGCTCTATCATGGTATGTACTTGATACTGAAATGAATAATTTTGGTATAATAATTGTTGATGATATCGCCAAATTTCAAGTGACAGAACCCTTTTTTGGAAATACTGAATGTATGCATGAGATTATTCTAGGCTCGTTCCCATTTTATATAAAAATCTTCTCGTTCTTGAACGAACAGCGCTGAGTAGACGGAATTTTTTTCATGAAACGGATCCATATTAGCGGAAAATTCAGGTAACTTCCAATTTTTAAAAGTTTTAATTTCGACTTCGAAACACGATTTTATTTGTAGCAAAAGTTTTCCAAGTGAGGCCAGGGCAAATTTATCTCTTGTTTTTCCAAAAAGGAACACGGGAAAAACCAGGAAAGGTTTATGGTTTGTATCAAAAAGAGAAATGGACCTTAGGTAAATCAGTGCTTAATGGTGCCGCTTCTTTCATTCTCTCTGTAGCCCAATTCTCATCACTGAGGGGTTGGAGGTTAGAATATTTTCTACCACGTCAAACATACAGTTTCGTTCGACGCGAAACCATCGTAGTCTGGTTTCGGCCGTTATCTGACCAAGGTCTTGAATACCTCCCTCTCCTTCTTCATCCTTCTACGGCTACTGATAGAATGAATGTTGCAGCTTCCTTGCCAATAAGCCAACGCCCAGAAGTTGATTTGTGGCGCAATTATGTTATCCTGCTCTGCTGTGAATAAAACATAAATACAAATAGAGAAGGTCGTCATCAAGTCCTGCTAATGACTTACATCATTTCTTTCGCCTGCTATAACAGGATCAAGAAATAAAACAGGGGAAGTATTTTTGTATTAGCTATTAACGTTTACTAACTGAACCTTTTGCCCCTCGTGGTTCTATTTATCATAGAATACCAACTCGGAACCTGCTATCCAGAGATTGTACAGAGTAAATCCAATACTGACCCACTCCAATTCACCTATAAAGATGCCTCTGCTGCCGTTACCTTATGGATTGTGCCAATCACCAAGTACGTATCAATCCAATTACTTCATCCTGCTTTTAGCTGTTTCTTGCATTTCATTTACTTTTTTTTTAACCTGAACAAAAACCATTGTTGTAACCTTTGGTTATTTGTAACAGTAGTAGAGATCGGTGGCTTAAAGTCCGACGTCGGCTAGCAAAGTTGACGTGTGTCAAGCGCCTATTTGGCTGTTTTGTTAAACTGGAAAGGGGCGCTGATTCGATCAATCATGTGCTTGTGTAAAGATTCCATCCCTATTCCTGTCACTGATCTTGCATTTGAGTTACTATCATGTTCCACAACCAACATAACATATCCAATAAAGAGTAGGCGGATTATTTCGTACAACACTCACACAGTAATTTGTCAAGTGATTACATTATGCCATGGTAATTGTATTGTTATCGTTGCCAAATTCATTCGAGGTGTAACAAGGACCACAATCTCCGGAATTTCCATTTCTATAGGAGCCAAAGGAAAAGGTTATGGTACCTACTATGAAGAGGCAATTCGCATTTTTACATCGCTTCAAGAAATGGAAACGGTAGCAGATCCCATTGCTGTAACACAGGTTAGTATGGCTAATTACATCTAGTGCGGTGTACTTCTGAATCTGTTGTAACTTTGATCCCTTTGTTAGCATATATATACATTCGTAGTAGATTGCATTGGAAACACCAACAGTTTATTCAAGAAATTGACTTTTGAGTTAAGAATTTGCAAACGAAGGATGTTTCCCCTGCTACACAATTTTGGAATACATCTTCTAGAAAATTAGCGACAAATGATTACTCCCAGATGTTGTCTAACGATCCTGCAAAAGGGTACTGTCGGATATACAGTCTTTAAGCAGATGACGAAAAGGTGTAAAAGGCCTTTGTAAGGATATCTATATTTGATGAAAAATGTTTCGACACTGTTTACCCGTGTACGCCGGTTACATGATATCAGGTTTGGAGTACATAGGTTGTGTTGCTTGGACTGAGGTACGTCTTAGAAAGAAAAGTAACGTAATGCCTAAACTACGCCAAGAACTTTTGCGACCGCTAATTCGTCGAAGAATCCAAAGTACAACTTTTGCTTAATAACGTTTAAGCTACTCGGAATCCTAACTACACGTACACTGTAGCTTTGTGTATTCTTTGTTTTAGGGCATCCTTCAAACCTGTCATGACATGAAAGCCCTTAGGGATGAGGTAAGTTGTCGAATTTCACCCAAGTTATTGATTTCTTCTTATGCAAATGTGGCAATTCTCGGCGTATTGCTTTTTTGAGACGAAGATGTGGGTATTAGTTTATCAGATGGAATAGGCTTTCTATTTGACAGCTTTATGGAGTGGATCGTCAAACCAATATATCTAGTGTTTTCCGCAGGGAATGAGAAGGGACAAGAGCAGATCTTTCGATGCCGCACCTTTCAGATGTTGGGCAGTAAACGTTTTTGACGCACGGCGCTCCGCGTGCAGGATCAGGGAAACATATGCATGACAAACCAGCCTTATTGACAATTTTTCTATTTTTACTGTCGAGGTGGGGATAATTGCCCTGTAATACATCCCGACCGCGCCAATGACTCACAAACTTTGGAAATGAGTTTATGATAGGGAATCGACGTTTGAAATTTTGGTTCCACCGTACTTCAAGAAAAAAGAATAATATAATTGGAATAATACTCGATCGTAGGCGAAAGAGAAATAAAGTAGCTGGTAGTAAACAGATGATATTCTGCATGTGGAGTAGGTGTTCTCTTGTGTATGATTATCTTGATTAGAGCTTTGTTGTTTTGTTCTCTGTCAGGTCTACTGCCAAGTCATTAAACAAACGACCGCATTAGAGGTTGCAGATACACTGAGTGCTTTACGCTACATCCAGGTAATGACCATGACTTTGTGTAATGTAAGATATTTTTCCATCCGTCATCTATTGGGGAAAATGTTACTACTGCTATTAGTCTTTATTTTACAAATCCAGTGGACACAACATTTAGCTGACCTGTTACTACAAGACAGATAAGCGAAGCTTGTTACTTGCATAATACACTGAAAAGCTCCAAAATATTGCTAAGGGAGGGACGCAGATCCAACACCAG
This sequence comes from Alatinidae sp. Z8VKAUB7J3, assembly GCA_010016025.2. Classification (NCBI taxonomy): domain Eukaryota; kingdom Metazoa; phylum Cnidaria; class Cubozoa; order Carybdeida; family Alatinidae; species Alatinidae sp. Z8VKAUB7J3. The sequence goes on along the minus strand of JAAAKM020006971.1, from coordinate 142,816,216 downwards.
GAGTCTACATGTTACCCCTTGAACGAGTAGTAGCATTAATGAACTTGTACTGTTTCTCTCTTAGGTACTTGTGTGCATGTGCTGCACATTCCTACCTTCTAGACGCATTCTCCGCTACCTGAGGTCTCACTTAAAGAGGTATGCAGTTGGTGTGTTACCCTCTTCATGGATCCTAAAAAGTTTGGTCGTTCTTTCACGAAAGTTTGAATATCTGTACCAGCATACACTTTATTGTATCTTATTTAATTATATTGCAGAACATTACACGTCATTAAATAATTCGTACTTTACAACCCAGCATCTAACTAAACATAAGTTGCTTGCCAAGTGCACTATCTTAAACATAATTATGAAATTTATATTCATGTTTAGGTGCTTTTGATTGTTGATATAACACATTTCGTATAGTGCGTTAGAGATAATGATACATGCATGTTGACTGTTGCCATCAGTGGCGGATCCAGATTTTGATTGTAGGTGGGGTTTCGGATAGAGTGATTTCAACACTTGAGAAGGTGGTTTGATTTTCTTGTGCCATACTCTATCAGTCCCCGCATTCATATTTTTATTGACATTAATGAACATTTTAAAACCAACCAAATACTCAATCAGCCTATCATTATTAAGAATGGAAAGATCAAAATGGATGGAGGATCCTTGATAGGGGGCCGCACATTGCCCTGCGTAGTCCCGCCCCCCCGGACACCACCGATTTTTCTAGTGGAACTCAACTGTAATTTTGCTTGCTACTAGATGTAAATAATGTAATTGTTAAAGGCTACTCAGTTAGACTAGCTTACAATGGCACGATCGTGTGTATTGAGGACGTAATGCCTTGAAATGTGTTGATTACCTCCCTTTAGCTTCGTAATGAACAACCAATTGAATGTCTATACTCTGATGCTTCTGTGATGGAAGTAAGAATTACACGGTGAGAAGAAGAAAGGTACAGCTAAACCAGGCCATACTAATCTTTTAGTTAGTACCTCGTCATTAGTAAGCTGTGATAGTAGATACGGGCCAAATTTACACCATCTTTCGACGCATTCTATTAAGACGCTGATTCAGTTCTATACCACTTCCATTTGATCCTTTTATTAATGTTGAGTTAATGTATTTCCTGTCACACCTTTTTCTTTTCGACTGCAGATGCCGTGAGAAGTTTCCAGATTCCGAGTTATCAAAATTTTCTACTTTCGCGTTAGAGAACCTTAAACGTACGAGGTCAAGGTAGGTCTGGTAATAAAGACTTCTTTGTTTCTTTTGCCTTAGACACATATTTAAGATTTGAAAGACCGGTAGGAAGTTCACAAATTGATTACCCCATTTTATTCAGAGCTTTAATCGATTCAAGATCAAGTAACTGTGCCATTGTCACATGGAAACTAATTTTCAGGTAAACCTCGAGAAAGGCGACGTATTTAGTTTTCAAGTTATTTGTATTCGGTACGAAAAAAATTTCTTCACACTAATATTCATGATTTATACAACCCATGTCATTTTGACGAGATTAAAATCCCATGGAGTAGATAGATTTGATAAAGTGTACAAATAAAGGTGCATCAATTTCCCATCTTTTATCCAGTTATCAAATAGAGAGAGGCAACGGGGGAACGTATTGTTTTAAAATGCATGACGTGAAAGGTTTTGCTATCTTTTCTATATATGGCAAAAAGAAGTCATCATGGTCGTAGTTAGACGAGTATATAATTGCTACCGATTTTTATTCACCTCGCTATGAACGACATATAGCGGCATTCGCATACGGAACTATGAGGTGGAGAAAGGCGATATTTGATAATTTTGATTGATGATTAATAGCTTCTGGAGACAAGACCTTGATTTGGACATGATGAGTATAAGCTCAGTGTTTTACAACTCCGCAAAACTAATAAATGGCAAAAGGTATTAAAATCTTTAAATATAAAAAATTGAATAGTTAAGTTAAAATCATCCTGCAAAGTAACGAGATAAAAGTACGGTGAGAATGATCTGGCAAACCAAATTTTTATGCTTTTTCATATCCGATAATCAAGCTCATAGATAAATTTTTTCTACTGCTTTCTTTTCTTAACTTAGGGAGTTTCCTCCATCCAGAGAAGAAATTATCACTCTACTGGTAAGTAATATGGATGTAAACTGGTTCTCTTGTTTACCAATAACCCCTAATAAATATATAGAATTTCAGGTTAGGTATCAGAAGTATACTCTCCCGTTTGATTTACCAAATGTACGGACGAATGTCATTTATTCATGTTCCTTCAACAAACCTTATTCCTACCATATGAACTAACCGTTGCGTGTTTCCTGTCTTTAGCACTTCGCAAATAGGGAAATAAAAATACCATATCTCAACTTTTATGATTTTACATCAGTGGTGTCTGAACTCTTCGCAACCGAGTGCTTTACACAGAATGATGACTCTTACGAACAATGAGTAGGCGCTCTTTGTGCTACGAGGTTCATTTACTCTGATTATGGCTAGCTTAGGGAGTGCATTGAGCATTCAATAAATAAATGCCAGAATAAGTTGATAATAATACAATCCTATTTTCCCGACGTTTCGGTGTCATCTTGACGCCATTCTCAAGGTGAATAATGAATCGCAGTATAACGATTATTTATATTTCACAATTTTAGAATTCCAAACGTTTTTAAAAAACCTAAAATATGAATTATGCAAACATCGGAAGATTCTCCCCTCATTAAGCAAAAAAAAAAGTCTAACATTTTCACTACCTTTTTAAAATTATCTTGCAAAATGGTGACAATTTCAAAATAATCTGGGAGCATACTACAAATTAGAAGCCATAGAAAATGGTACATTGTTGCCAAATTTAATATTTGATATATTTTAAATGACAGCCATTACCACAATGGCTTTTCAGTAGCTAGTTACAAGTGCATTATTGTGAAGATATGAAAAAAGGGTAAAACGATGAAATGTTAGAAGACTGTTTATTATAAGCAGTAGCTACTGCAGTAGCTACTGAGGTTAAATTTGGGGATTCATAAAATAATAGCTCGGTGAACTGGCATACCTTAAAGCAAAACGTTGCCGTAAATAAGCGTCTAAATTATTCCATATAGAAATCATTCTATAAGCTAACTTCTGTTGACCAGTAGCTAAATTTCTCAGCAGTATTAGTAGGCTGTCGGAAATACACTTTGAGGGATTACACTGTGTTGATCTGGTATCCTTGTCACAGAAGGAGTTGAGAGCTATTTTGTTTTGTATACACTTGTATGCCATTGTCTGACCTCGTAGGTACCAAAATTGCTTCGCTGGTAATCTGTTGAGCATGCGCATATAAGGAGCTACGTGGTTGTGTTTCCAGGTATTAGTAATAATTTGCATAATTTTGCAAAGATGTTAGACAAAACGCAGTATGTTTAATTACCTGCATGAATTGAAACTTGATTTTACACGAGTTGTCGGACAGAGCTTGTTAATAGACAAGGAAACTTGCTTTCCGATACGGTGGTCGAATGTTCAGTGGCAGTTGAGTGACTGTACTACTCACTTCTTTGGCTCGTTAACCAAATCCACTGCTTTGTTTAGAAAAGAAATTGACATCTTGATTGATTATCTGCTCACTATTGCTTCGAGCCTATTAAGAGCGTATTCTACACAGTATTACGTTTGGTGGGATGCAATACTCTTCTTCACTTTTGCTGGGACGAAGAGTTCTTCACTTCTTTTGATGGGATGCAAAGTTCTTCACCACTTTTGCTAGGATGCATAGTTCTTTACCATTTTTGCTGGGATGCAAAACGTTCTGCCTCTAGTCTATTCGAAGCAGCGTGGCAGAGAGGTTAGAGCATCTGTAAGGGTTAGCTTAAGTCGAGGGTCATAAAATGATGAGGATGCTCCTGCTTCGGTCATACTGTAATGTCCTAATGTCCTTGAAAAAGATATGAACTCCGTTGTGCTTTGCCGTAAATAGGTATGAAAGTGGGACGAGGCTATGATGGTAGAAATCACGTAAGCGTCGAGTGTGTCTACTATTTGTATACATTCATCAGGGAATGGACTAGAAAAAACAATTATTAACAACGGGCTTGAGATTTGGCATAAACGTTAGTTGTAAAGGGCCTTTGAATGAGCCCAACACACGAAGGGTACTGTATAAATGCAATATACTTTACTTTCCAGTCATCAACATGTGGTTTAAGTCTACAATTTCAAGGTTTGATTGGTATGTGCGCCGAAAGTATGACGAATAATCAACGAAAGAGGATGGCTACTTGAGGCAATCCATGAGTTATGGGCCTACGATCGGATACAATTTCATCTAAAGAAACAGGAAAGAAGTGGTTTTAAAATATTTCTTATCGTACAGGAAGGAATTTTGTACGGGTTGGTTAAGCTAAAAACGGATTATCTTAAAATTGTAGTTGCTTTGAAATATTAAACAGCCAAATTTATGATATGCGGTAGTGCAACTACATTGGCAAAGCGTGTGATGACCAGTATCCTGAAATGCACATCCAAATGGCAGACCCCAAAGTGTCAATCATTTCATTTCATTGAGGTAGGATGATAGAGTACTGTACCAGCAGGTATTCTAAAGAACTATTGCGGCAGTTATGGAATTGATAAAACTGACGTCAACAGTTATGTTTTGTTAGTTGGGAGATGATGTGTTGAAGTAACAAAGCAGTTAATAGTGAGAGAACGTGATGATGGGTTCAGGCTCACTGATCTATGGGGTCGATCGTTCTCGGCAAATCGCCCAATCGATGGCGTATCACTTTAAGGCCTCCCACCAATCTTTTGCTAAAGGAAGTTAAATGTACCTTTCAAAAATAGATCGCTCCTTTCATCTTTCAATATCAGACAATAAAGAACTTGCTTTTGAATTTTATCTGATACCCACAGTATTCGCTCTATCAGGGAAGTAAAAAATGGAGACAAAAAACCGTATTTACTCACTAACAGAATGGCAAAACGTATTGGAGTATCCACTAGGGAAAAGGTGCTTTCTCCACGCAGGTAATATACCAAGGAAAAACTTTGCTTTCTGTCCCTGAGGATATTGAAATGCGCAATGAATCGGACATTCAACTCAGTAAAGAAACAGTTGCCCAACAGAGCTACCAGCTTTGATTTGATACTGAATCTAGTCCTTTAAGAGAATTACTTACTATCTGAAACGAAAGTATTTTTAATAGTTGGCGTGACTAGAGGCCAGAAAACAGAGGCCTCTTCGATGTTTCTTATAGCAATACATACTGTTTGCTCACGAAGCTTACAAGAGAGGATGTATTTGAAGCATGTAAAACGTATAACTAAGGTTAGTAGAAAAATCTTGGGTTGCATCAATGATAACAACATTCTTCTTTTCTGTAAATGTCACCAGATCTCCTGTTCCAACTAAATTAGACAAGAGATTATCATAGATTATTTGAGACTACCAGATTATTAAAAAATTAGGAAATTATTTCAGTGATTATTAAGATTATTTTGAGACTAATTCAAAGAACCACGAGATGTTTTTGTGTTATTTGGTCCTCGAGGATGACTGTAGGAACCAAAAAAACAAATATATAGCCCGCTCTCTTCTTTCCCCTGGTATCAGAATGATGTGTCATCAATAAAACAAAGGAAAGATATGGGGCAGAAGCCAATTAATTTTCTGGGAGACTTATGGTGCTTGCCCAAAATTTCAGTATTCTCTTGCTAATTCCAATTCTAAACCGGCCCACAGACACTCAGTAATATCAGCAATGACATCGATGAATCTGTAAATTGACAACATTATTGATCATATGTAGGCGATGATTGAAGCCTTGCGCAATATATTGATTAAATCAAGATCCGTAGAAATTTATTGATAATTGGCCAATATTTTGGAATTGTTTGCATTACATGATCGATGTTGGCCCAGTATTTCAGCCTAACTTTGACTTCCGGAAGAGAAACATAGCAACTTAATTAGCGACATTCATAAAACACATGTTATAGACTTACACAAGTGAATTCCTGCACACTCCTTGATATAAGTAAAGAGTAAGGTTTAAGAGCCAAGAGGCAACCAGAAAGGGCTAAAGGAAGAAGTTAAATACCCTTGCAACCGTCTTTGGAAGAAATTTTAAAAGTTGAACATTCTGCCACATTGTGTGCTGGGACCGACTAAGTATACACACCAAATATATAGTACTTCAATGTTCTAACCCTTCTTGGCTCATCTAGTCCATCTCGTTTCTTATTACATCGTTTTGTTTGTTGGAATTGCGAAAGGGAGGATTGCTGCTCCGAACGCGACGAAGGGCACCAGTGACATGATACAGTATTGTAAATAAAAGTTAATCCTCTGTGGCGTACGAGAAATTTCATCAACAAAAGTCCATCAATATTATTGAGCGTCTGTGGGCCGCTTAATTTGTGCATCCTTTATTAACGATTTAAGCGACCCACAGACGCGCAATAATCTTGACAGTAATACTGATGATGGCGTAAATTGATAACATTATTGATCGTCTGTGGGCTATGATTGAAGGATTGCACAGTATCTTGACGAAATCAAAATCCGTAGATATTTATTGACGGTCCGTTGATAATTTTGATTTTTTTTGCACCAGGGAGGTGTTAATAGAATTGGGATTTATGAAAGAATGTCTGTGGTTTGCAGCACGTGATCGATATTTGCCCAGTATTTTAGTCTTTCCTTCGAAGTTCAGAGGATAGCTCTTCCGTGACACGACGAAGGGCACTAGTGAAATGAGCCAGTATAGTCAATAAATTTCGTCTGTGGGGGACCCGAAATTACATCAATAAAAGTCTGTCCTCATGATTTTCAATTTTCACTGAGCGTCTGTGGGCCGCTTGACAACGATATGTTGAACGGAGACAAGATAAAAATTGATCAATACAACTTAAGTGAAGACGTATGTTTGACATACATGTTCAAATAGCAACAGTTTCTTTAAACGAGGGGAGCGAGTTTCTCCATTACCCAACGTCAGTTTGTTTAGCTTGCAAAACCATACAATAGAGATTAAGGAGGTCTTCTGACTGGCCAGCTTAATACCTGCGTATTGCAAATAAGGTTTAAAAGATTTCAAGGTGCTTGTTATTTCCATTTGAGTGGATTAGATTTACCTGGCGATGGTTATGCAATTTCTCTTTACCAAGAGTTCCTTAAAAGACCATTTCGTAATGTATTGTTCAGCGCTCATTTTTATCAATAGTGAAATTTATGATTTAATGATAGCAAGAAAAGAGGCTTATTGGATTAGTATCCGACCTATTGCATATTTGGCAATAACTACTTAGAGTCTGAGTTATGTTATGACATGAAATAAGGTTTTTTGTGGTCACTCTATGTAAGGCAAAGAAAGCCTTTTAAATTCCTTTCAATCATGAGACAGTGTGATCAATGTACAACCTTGGTTTGCAGACTGATTACAAAACATAACTTGTATATCATAGAATGATGAATGTGTTGTCGCAAGCACTACGCCCAAGTTCACAGCTTGATGGTTTATGCAAACGTGATAAACAATAGCAATTTAACATAACCTTGTTGAGCATCTTTTTATTAAGAGAAATCCGTGATTTTCCTCACGACTCCATTACCATACTCTGCTGTTCTTCATAATAGAAGCTGATGGTTTTATGTTTTAAACATACAGGTACGCTGCGCAAGCAAATTAAACCCAAATGCGTGTAATAAAGTGCTTTTACCTTTCGCCTTTGCTTATGGATGTGTCTCTGAAAGGAGGCAGCCTTCACAGAGGCGGTTTTAGGATATGGCGGACATGGCGGTAGCCCAGGGCCCCACACTCAAGAGGGGTCCTGGGCTTATATTATGTGAGCTAAATTGGGTGAGATACTGACAAATATACATCTCCTTAATAGGGCCCCGAGTTGGAAAAGTGCCCAGGGCCCCACACGTCGGAAAACCGCCCCTAAGCTTTCATAAGGATTGATATTGCTTTGCTGCGCATGCTCACACAACAGGGATGCTTTTCCATTCTACTCACTGTGATGACATTGCAGCCTACATCTGGTGTAAAATTTAACCCTCTTGGCGAAAATAACTTCTCACCTTTAAACATGAAAATGGGCTAGCCGAATCTATGCTATCATGACACACTTCGAATGCAGGAGCTACCATTCAAAGAATGTAGTTTGAGCTATCCAATACACGCTCAACGGCTATTAAAGTTTATAAAGTCGTAAACCTGCTATTATCTCATTACACTGTGATCATATTTTATATGCGTTTTCAATAATATGAGTGACAAAAAAGGCGTCGCAATCTCTCTGTGAAGCCCCCTGAAAAGATGTCGCTCAAGTTTCTGTTAATCACTGCCGTGAGTTTCACTCCTCTCCCCTCTCTCGTCCTGTAAATGTTTCACAGGAAAGCCTCCTTTCTTGACTGTAAACGACTTTTTGTGACGAGTGTCTGGCAAAATGCTTAGCAAAATGAAGCCTTTACTCAAATAGCCTTGAAAATCCATATGAATCAATTATAAACATATCAACGTAAAGAAATTACCATTATGATCATAAACCATCAGCAACGTTTGTTTATTGGTAGAGAAGAACAGCTCTGAACGTTGGTCTAGAGACTTGGTCGCAGTGTACTATAACAGTGACGGGGGATTGTGCAAATTAGTGGCACTAATTGCTTTATCTACAAAGAATTTCTTACTTTGTACAAGAATCTGCTCTAGGCCTCCATATTTTCCACGCTTTAGATTAAACTCATATCCTCTATTTACAGATTGCACTCATAGGTTACTATAACGTTCAGCAAAAAGTTTCATTTTTAAGGGAATCAGTTTTGAGCTTTGGGAGTAACAAGGCATAATTTCTACATCTGTATTTCTAATATATTTCATTTTACATACATATAAGTAGTATAAATGTTTCATTTTTAGGAATATATCTTACGTTTACAAATTTCCCCGAGGCAAAAAAGGTAATAAATCCCCCCACAAAAACAACAATTACGGTGGAGGGGCGTGCAACAAAGGTAATAAAAGTTAGAAATATGTTGAAAAAACAATTACGGTGGAGGGGTGTTAGAATGAATGGCTCTGGAATAATTTATTTGTTGCGACAAGAGTTCAACCTGCAAATGCGCAGATTCCATAAAAGACTGGATTAGATTGATGACAAGTAGATTACATTAGATTACGAACAAGATCAACTTTCATGGTTTAGGGCCTCCTACGATCCGAGTGGGCATACCCTTCGTTCTACCTCCTGCTACAATGTCCTGGTAATGACATATTTCTATCTTCCTACTATTTTTCAAAAGGTACCAGCTATACAAAATGCACCGTTTAACATTGGCTTGGCGTAGGAAATTTCTAATTATAAGTATACGCTTTATATGTAATTGTTTTGCAAGTGAAAAGGTAAGGGTCATTTGAGTTTGCGAATCAATACTTCCGACCAAAGACACGCCAGTGGAAATAGTTGATGGAGACTCTTGTCTGTTTTAAACGAATGTCATCGTGTACATTAAATGTCGTTAAAAGTCTTGGCATTTAAGACCAGTGGAAGTTTTATAAAGTTAGTCCTTTCTTTCTTGTTTACATTATGATGACATATTCTGATACTTCATATAATTATCAGCCACAACAGTTTCACCAAGAACATGATTAACGTCCTGACTACCATAGCGGTGCACTTGGATGTCTCACTTAAGGTTAGACAGGGAAGTCTTCAAATTCTATAATTTGGTCCTTCACGACTAGTATAACTAGTACTGACAGTTATTGGAGAGAAGAAAATAACAAAGTTTTCAGGCTCAACAAATACAAGAAATCGTCAACAATACATAGGCGCAACGGACGAAAAATATTGGGGGCTGTAGATTATTTTCCCGCAAAAATACTCCTTTGCCCCAAAATTTTTGGGACATAAACCGACGGTTCTGAAGACGGTTGAATCGAAGGGGAATAGGGTAAACTACCGCCACTTTGAATTGGTAAAAATTTCCTTAATGCCACGGCGATTCTTTTTCCCTTTTGCACGAAAAATGTAACATTTTAACACACTGGGGGGCAGAGGGGGATGCACCCCCCTCAGCCCCTTTGGCCGTGCGCCTATGGTCATCTGGCGTGAAATCAAGTTATGTTGACTTGCTTCAATTTGATACAAGCAGGAACGGAGTATTACGATAAGTCTGAAGACGAAGGTCAATTTTTACAAAGTTGACAATGTAACGGATCAAATATCAACACGCATAGAAGATACAGACAGCATTGGTAAGTCATTATCGACCCATCACTAGCCCACAAAAATAGAATCTGTTCCTTTTTCGAGGGCAAAGTTAAAAGAAATTTGCAATTGACCACTTTCTTAACGGAAAAAAATGAGAGTAACTGCCAAGAAAATAAGAATAATTTATCAGCTCTCCCCAGCAAAAAAATAACGTACTAAAAGCAATAGCTAAGCTATCCAGTAGGGAAAGGACTCTTTAAGAAGTGAGAATAATACTTCCAATACTCGGAAAGTTAGTTTAATCACAATACTCGTACAAAAAACCTTGAGTAACTCTGCAAAAGTGCGACATCTTACAAAGGATAAAGAGTAGATTTACCTCCTTGCCGTATTTGAAGCGTTATGAGTTACAAAAAACACAAATTAAGATTCCTTTGAGGTAGAACTTTTTACAAAGAGTGACGCATTTAAAATTATTTTCTGGTTCGTTTACAAATAAAGTGCCCTCTGAAAACAATGTACAAAATTCTAAAAAAAACATTTACAATAGTACGATTTACATTTAAGACTTCCACGGGCTTAGTTCAATTTCAATAGATCTTTACTGTTTCGATGATAAAAGTAGGACCATATTCTGCTACCAAGGCTATTTAAAGTTAGTCGATTCATGATAAGGTCTGTTTATAAGCAAATTCGATAACGAAATTTTAAGGCTGCTTAAAAATGATGCCAACAATTTACTTGCCAGTTTATATGACATAATATTAAAAAGTATAGCGTAATTCTCACTGTCAACTCCTGCAGCAAGATAATGATCATAAAAATACTACAATTTTTACCTCAAATTAACGGAGCTATTAACATTGGAAATGAATTTAAGCATCGTGGTCTGTGACTAAGTGTGAGGATTGTGATGATGATGATGATTACTATGATAAAATGGTAATGAGGATCCATGATAAGGAAAGTAAATGGATAGCTGATAGTGGCATTAAACACTTCTTGCTCTAAGTTAGAAAGGTCTATGAAATAGGGAAAAACTGATTTGGGTACATTAGGGTAATTTGAGTACCTACGGTGATTTGAATACATACAGTGGTACGAGTACATACGGTGTTATGAGTACATACAGTGTTATGAGTACATAGAGTGATATGAGTTCATACGATGTTGTTATGAGTACATAGAGTGACCAAAAAGAGAAGCCTACCTTTGTATTTCTGTTGCTCTTGACTTGACACTTTGTGTCATACCATACATTTGACACTCAAACGATAAATGTGGCTCTATAGAATTAAATGGACTTTAAATTCTTTGAAAAAGCAGTCGAACTTACGTAGGTTCGTTACCCGTGGCGCTGATGTTCAAAAAGGAACTCACGTGGTGTAGATTAG
>JAAAKM020006971.1:142779148-142804536 GCA_010016025.2 Alatinidae sp. Z8VKAUB7J3 | reverse complement strand
AAAAAGCAGTCGAACTTACGTAGGTTCGTTACCCGTGGCGCTGATGTTCAAAAAGGAACTCACGTGGTGTAGATTAGCAGTCGAGCTTCTCGATAAATCTTTGCTTGCCCTCTGTTCTTAAAATAATCTCAGCAAAGTAAGGTTTTATAATTGGCATCACCTGCACTCGGGAGTGTACGACGCTTGGTGCAAGTGAGCCTAAGGCGAGGCTTTAAATCTATCTTGTTTACTTATATTCACCAACGCAACAAGAAAACGTCGAATCTGTTTTTACGACTAAAGGGCCAACCAAGCGATAAGGCCATTTTTTCAATTCGCATGTTGAAAGTAAAGCAAATGGTCCCACTCGTGCCTCATCGCTTGTCTCTTCGGCTGCTTTATAAGTCATGATTTTGATTAGCAAAAAGCGCCTTGATACATAGTAGATTGGGGGGCGGTGACATGAAATATCTCAGCGGCACTTTCCATTCAAAGTACGGACTATTGGTAGCCTTTGCTGGACAGAATACAGATTACGCTGATAGCGCACTACTCAGCATTGCAGTTGTTGAACAAAATTTATTGAATTCACAACTGTTTGATACGCGGTTTAAGTTTTAACTTTTGCAGTGAAACTCATTCTAAACCCTTCCAACCTCTTATTACATCGATTGGAGAGAAACAAGAAGCCGTGTTGTTTGTTAAACAAGTTAATGTTTAGAATTAGTATATTTGCTCTACCGTGTTGTTTGATCATTATTCAGCACAATCATTTGCCCATACGTGATCTCCACGGAGTTCCCTTCGTCAAGATATTTGGGCGCATCGCTTTGCAAGGCTGAGTACCTAATGCAACACTTGTGTCGGGCATCACCTCTATCATGCCTACATTTGCTAGATTTTCACATACTAAGGATACATGAAACGTCCTCTGGAAATCGGTGTGTAAATATTCAGTAGTAGTCGTATCATTAGTAGTTTCAAAAAGACGAGGAAGAGGTATGAAAAAAGGGGGGCTTGTTGAATCATAAGGTCTTAAGGCAACCCTAATGTTTGGAAGCAAAATAAAACTAAAACATTTTGTTACTTGAGGCAGCAAAGATACCATAATTAGGATTAGATTTCACTGGCATAAATAGCACATCTAATAAATTCTGACATAGATTTCGAAAGGTCAAGTCACATAAAACATAACTGTTCAAACTTTCACAATTGAAACCTTAAAACACCACATGCAACGGAAGTATGACCTTACACCAATTTTATATTTTCGCGACAAATCTTTAAGACTTAGGATAAACTAGATTAATCGCAGAGGGAGTGCTTAATTAACAGTGTGACGAAAATTCATCCACCTGGCATTGCCATCTTGTCTTTCTACATCGATTTTCCTTGGTAGAGGATATTACAACATGATAGCTAATGCCTCCTGATAAAAAGGAAAAGCGCTTGCATATAAAGAAAGTCTAAGAAAATGGTAAAAAATAGCTTCAGATAGTAACAGTTGGTGCTAGAGGATGTTAAGGCAATAAGAAATCGTTGACGTTACTGCAGAATGGTTTTCTTTCGAGCTCGTTAAATTGCATCTGAGCGTTGATTTTACTAAGAAAAACAGTATTAAACAGGCTGGCATCGCCATCCTGTTTTTCTAACACGGTCTTCCTGTCTCGAGTGTATTACAACACGGTCACTCGTGCCTCTGCGTGGAAAAGGAAAGCACTTGCACAGAAACTAAGTCCAAGGAATTCGACGCCAGATCGAATACGAAGACATAGCGAACGCGACATGCGTATTGTATGATAACATGTTATTAAAATGCACCTGCTTGATATTCCCTAAGTCAGGACTTACCTTGTTGGAGTCACTTCTTAACATTCATATTTTATTCGAGTTGATAAATATGTCAGCTGGAATGATTTAATGATTAACTGTCTACTACGCGGCATATTTTACAGCCTTCTGGTGTGTTTCCTGAGAAAACTCACATTATTTGCACCACTTGAAGAACCTGACCATTTTGTTACCTCTTACTTTGCACGCAAAATACTTTTGGAACTTTTTTACTCCAAACTCTTATGTACTCCCATATGTACAAAAAGTCTAAATTCATTCAGTAGATGTAAATTTCACTCTTCAGAAAATTCAAACGTTTTGAAAATAACATTTAACCACCATTATAAGGTTTTTTAAAAAGTAAAAATGCATTGCATGACTGTAGCTTCGTGTTAGGGACAATTAAAAGCGCTTTACATATGAAATTTCCCTTTCAATTCAAGCCTGCTGTTAACAATTTGTCTGATCCACTCTCCTGATAATTAAAAACACATACTGGAGGGGCAGGCTGTATGATCCACGACCACAATCATTTTCCTCTGCGCTGCTACGCGTGGTACAATTTGAATTAAGTGCAAATATTCACATTGCTGAAAATGTGTAACCAAACATTATGATCATTATCAATTCACAAAATGAATGAAATTTCTAGTAACATTAGCCGAAAACTAAATGTTGAAAGGGGGCTCAGCCCCCTCAACCCCTACTCCACGGCATCCTTGCCGTAACACACAGCGCTTATCTATGTTTTTGCAATCATAGTTGCATCCAAATTTTAAACCTCAGTACGGTGAAGCACAACAAAGTTTAAATCTTACTCAAGGATATTACAGAACGACCGGGGCTCTAACCTCTGAATTTCATAAACCTTGGAACATGACAAAATTGCTCTTCCCACCTAGCAACTTCACCTCACTGTGTGTCCTTTGCAAGTAATTAAATAATAGCTACATAGTGTCACCACTTTTTATCACTTCTTAACTCTTTTAAGGTATAAAAAACTGTTCTACCCTTCCATACTCACTTCCTACTGACTACTAATTTGATAACGTCCGTAAGACCCTTGGCAATAGTGAGCACAGCGAGTAGTTTAAAACAGACTAAACTTCCGTAGTCTTCGCTGATACAGTGACATTAGTTTTTTGCTAGTTTTTGCTGGTTTATGCCAAGTTCTAATCGAATTGAGATCATCACTCAAGGACTTTCTTGGAAAGAGAAAAACATTCTTTGGCAACAGAAGGACCTCCCTTAGCAAGAGATATCTTTGGTTAGGCTAGAAACGTTCTTTAAAACAAACTTCAATCTTCATCGGCACTACAGAATGAAATTTTTATTTATTTTCTTGCTATAAAGAGTAATGGGTCTTCAATTGAGATTTTTTATCGGATGTTGTCAATGGCTCTTGTTTACTGCTCTCAGCCGCTCTATCTCTTTGTACATACGGGACCTGCTTTGTGGTTTTGTAATTTGAGAATTTCCCATGTCCAGTGACGTAGTTTGATGTTGTATTTTTTAATAATATTTATGAAGGTTTAATGTCAAGTAGTGCAGTCATTCAAATGTAATCAGCTTGCATTTTCCGCTATGGTGACCAAAAATGACTTATTCAAGTTATTAGTAGGTTTAAGGGTAAATTAGAATAGCGAAAGCCAATGATCTGATTTTGCAAGACAGCATGCAAGGGCCCAGCCTATTTTAAATAACTATTTCACTGTACTGTTTCTTAAGTTGAATAACAAGACCTCGTTAGATATCCTATTAAAATTGCGTATGTGTATTTATTATTCAACTCAATTGCCAGAAGACCTAATAACGGTAATGATTGAGTTTATTGACTTTTGGCGAACATGTTAATTTTGTGTTGTTAAATTTCTTTGCATCTTTCAAATAAGACACAAGGAAGCTTACAACCACGTTGTATGGATACGTTTTGCCGCAGCACCTTATCTTACCCCTTAAAAAGATCTTTCTAGGAACTTTAACCGTTTTAAAATAGCAGCAGGGCCAAAGGGGAATGGGTTCTCATGTCCCCCAATTTGTCAAAAAAGATTGATCTTGTAACTGGTTAAAATCTGCAACAAAAAGCATAAGCTCAAACGTCTTCTTATATATGCTAATAGAAGTAGTAAATGGGATATGTACTAAACGGGGTGTGATGTGAATGGAATATGTACTGAATGGGATATGTAATGAATGGGATATGTAATGAATGGTATATGTAATGAATGAGATATGTCTGGAATGGGATATGTCCTGAATGGGATATGTCCTGAATGGGATATGTACTGATTTGGATAAGTAATGAATGGAATATGTAAATAATGGTATATGTAATGATTGGGATATGTAATGAACGGGGTATGTAGACACCATCCAGCTGAAAATGCTTGACAAATTTTCATAAACTGGTATCATAATTATACGGTACTGGTTTCAAAACATAGCTCTGTAAGTTGAGGAGTGTTTTATTGAGCATTTTACTTGCTCAATGTAAAATTTAAGTTTTGTCAGTTCATTCAAAGATTTGGCAATGATAGTGGCTGAAATGCTAAAAATTTTAGAAGTATAATGAAGATTTTGTTCGTTAACAAATTTATGTACTCCTAAGTTAATAAAGTTAGTCAAGTCACTCATTTAAGTAGTTACTAAGAAGAGAATCTGCGTTGACTTCCGTCAGATAACCCAAAACATTTGCAAAAACATGAACACGATTTGTAGGACACTGTTGGGTAACTAAAATGAGACTATTAGCAATGTGTTATCTTAGAATCATAATCATCGTCAAGCACCACCCGGAAGACATTGCACCAATTTCAGCGAGAAACTATGCAAAGATTCGAATTGTGCACCAGAAGATCTCCACATAGCGATAAATGATAGAGATGATTGGAGAGGAAATGTCAAAACAGTTCGTGCAAATAGCATGCTCTGGCAACTTGGTAAGGTAAGGCTTGAAACTTGTATGCTTCTATATAAGTTTCCGTATTTAATTGTCACCATAATTGCTTAACTCTAAATGGGAAAGACACCACTTTAATCAAGCTATTAGGATGAGTTGAGTTACAAGACTACATAACTTTCCATTTTTTTTTTAAATTAATGATTACAATTATATGAACTGATGACAAAATGATATCAAGGAAAAGGATTTGCAAATATACGATGAATACTACTAGACTCGTACAGATAAATTTAATAGGAAAATAGAGGAAAAGTACCACAACAACCACGTTTTTCATGACTGGAAAAATTTTCGTAACATTTTTCTCTCATATGCGCTCCGTTGCCACTGTCATAGCTCCTCTCATCTCCTCCTTTGCATTAAATGCACTAGAAACGATCTTAGAGTTGAATATTGCGTTGAGCAACGGAATTATTTTGCTAAACTTTTCGCCATACACTGATCAAAGCAATCGTAAGCAATCGAATGAAGTTAGAAAGCCTTTTCCTTACGATGAGTTTTTAGGATGGAGTCCTATATTACATAATAAGGCTTACGCACCCAACATTTTGTATAGCGCTCTTGAAAAGTAACACTTTTTAAAAAAGCATTGCTCTTAATTCTGACAATAGCTGAAATTGAACGTGTCTATAAATTGCAGACTTATGTAAGTGCTTTATTAATAGATAGGTTCAGATGTGGTTTTGAAAGTGCGAGAATGCTGTTCGTTTGATTACACCATGATATTAGCAACTTAAATACAAGTTTGTTTGTTCCCGTTGTTACCTTGGACACAAATTCCAAACACGTTAGAGTAATCGTCCAGCAGTACATTGACCTAATTAGAACGATGTCCTACATTAATGTAAAAACCGGTCATTGTTTTCGGTGCGATAGAAGCACTTTTCCACTTGATGCAAACAATAATTCATGGTACATACGTCATGTCACACATAGAAACGCAGCGCAATTAATACGATCAAGTAATTTTACACTACACAGATTATGTCAATATACACTTCTCCTTGTTTACGACTGCCCGCTTGCCACAGCAGATTAAGTGATTTCTGAGTTCTTTGAGTATTCCGGTAGAACTTTGCTAGTTACACGAGAGATTGAGGGCGGTGTTATGGTGAAGAGAGTGGTCGACATGCCAACATTACTTCATGGAAATACTATTTTAATATTTGTCTTAACTTTTTACTGTTCAAAGCAGGTAAAGAGAGTTTTCGACATGCCAACATTACTTCATGGAAATACTATTTTAATATTTGTCTTAACTTTTTACTGTTCAAAGCAGGTCTTAACATGTAAGAGGGTATAGCTAGTCCGTGACCTAAGCACTAGCTACATGTAAAAAAACCAGACCTGCGCACATTTTTGTACTATCATGCATCACTCGCGCACTTTATTTCTAAGCACAAGTTGTTAAATTTCATGAAAAAAGCTGTAGATATGTAGCAAAATGGAAAATAACTCACCACATTAATTCAACATCTATCAAATAATGTTCTATCGCATTCAAGACAATCTACTCTGGAGTGCCGAATAAACGGGGGGTCTTAATAAACGGGGGGTCATTAATACGGTCTAAAGTTAATAAACGGGGGGTCCAAATAAACGGGGGGCCTGAACTCAGTCTCAATTTCGTGAAAGTTTTTAATAAGGATGACACACATGACGACAAAAATCGTACAAATTGACTAACTAGTAACTTTTCAGGGTCAGGGTCAAATGTTGCATGGAAAGTTATTCCAGTGTTTTCAGACACCATTTACATTTTGAGTACTGGGAACATTCCTTTAAATTAATAAACGGGGGGGTCCTAATAAGAAGCGGGGGGTTATGAATTTCAAAAATGAATAAGCGGAACAGTATGATTGTTTGGCACTCGAGATTAGCCACTCAAGAAGCATATACGTAAAACTGCATTTTTTGCCACTGAAAACCAATTGAAGCCGATAAGGCAATCGAAACTCTCGCAAATATTTACTTCTCCACTGCTTCTTTGGTAACACTGTTAACTGCCAGCGTTTCGAAGCTGATTTTGTGTTTCATAGCGTTACTTCGTGAGGATTTATGACATAAAAATTCATGATGCTGCCGTTTCCCACCATTTCCTTATTTGATTACCAAAAAAATAAAATGTATATTCTGTTTAGAACCTGGTAGGTATGAGAATAACATAGTTCGCGTTGATGTGAAATTAGCTTTTTCACCAAAGTGCCTGTTAAAGGTTCTACGAGCTTTATGACGGCGTCAAATCAATAACGTGGAAACCTTATACAGCTTGTATGTTTTGCGCGCTTTGGGTTTTCTGGAAGGGGCACATCCTAGGTTTTTGGCAATTATGGCAAAGTAACTCAGCCATATGATGGCTGCCGTAAGAATGAACATGAAAAAGAGACTTCAATATTATAAATAAGTAGAAATCAAACGCATCTTATTAAAGTATGTGGTATTATGCGCTTTTGCTGCGCATTCAAAGGCGTTTCGCAACCCACATTTGCGCCTGCTTCGTTTGTTCGTTTATGTTCCATATCCAAGCGGCCGTAGTTGCACTTTGACTGGATCTATCAGATTCTTCCATTTTTCCCGCCAGCAGCATTTCTTGTAGCATTTTGAACTGACATATTTGCCCATGTTTCAATATTTTATAGCCAACATACTCTGGGTTTTCCTCTCCCTCTCTTCCCTGGAACTCTTCCGCGCATGATAGTGTTTGCCAAGTTTATTTGTTCATTATGTCGTGTGACGTGTCCAAACCACTGGAGCTTTCTTCTTTTAAATTTTAGATAGAAGAGTTTCGCCTGCTACTGATGCATTTTATAGGCTCGTTTTGGAATGTAGACAATAAGACACAACACGTGACGCATACGTGGCTTGTTGTGCAAAGTAATGACAAAGTCCCCCTGGCAAAAACCTTTTGTTGAAGTATAAGAGTGCCTCTCTTGTCTCCACCTTCAATCAATAGAAAGTTTAACAATCACGTATCTTAAACACGGTTTCCAGCATGTGCATACGAGAAGCGACGTACGCAGGAATTTCCAAAGGAGAGAAGATTGGAGGGCCTTTGGCATCACTTTGATGGACGTGCCCACACAAAAATGATTTTAAGCACTACTGATAAAAACATATATTCAGCTTTTATCGTTACGATTATCTCATTATCCCATCCAGAAAGTATACTATTATTATACAGATTGGAAAATTTAGGATTACAAAATATTGTTACTTTTAAATCCCAAATTGTCCTTCAATGAATGTAAGAAAATGTAGGAGATTCTTGCGGATAAAAAGAGGCGAAATGCAAATTCTAGTTACCTTTGAATATGCTTTTGTTCCATTCCTAACCTGATTCAGTACCGGCATTTTTATAGACGATAAATGTCAGTGAGATGTAAAAATTATTCTAAAATAGGTTCCACAGAAACAGCGATCATAATGCAGCTGCGTGTGATCGACAAAAGGAAACATCATGATGCAGCTGAGTGATACTTTTTAGCATTTCGGAGGTGTCAGAATCATTTACTTTTCCCTTTTGACAATTGTAAAAGTCTGAAAGCATCAATTTCATCATAAAGTTATTTTGCAGGAACAGAATAACGCGCTTACAGATTTTAAGGATTCTGTAATCAATGCTTCTTAGTGTACATGCCAATGAAGGTAAAAAGATGAGAAATTTTATCAACTCCCTCAGTGACATTTTAAAGACGTCCTCATTGTTGCATGATTGCAAAATAACATGAGGCTGAATGGAGCTTAACATTGAGAAATTTATAAAACCAATTTAATGGAATGTCGTTTTACATGTTTAATGTTTATAATCATTATCTTTATTTCTAATTTTGTGTCTGGCTGCTGTTATTGCCGTCATTTTCTGTCAGGCGAGTCATAACAAATGACTAAAGGCAAACAGATTTACTTCACATTTCCAACATTATCAACATTATTATTATTATTATTATTATTTTTATTATATTATTCAAATTTAATAAAATTTTTAAAGAATTTAGACATCGATTCAAATAGGCTTATATTGAAGTGTTTGAAGTAGCCATCAGAACATCTTACTACATCTTTAATAGGCGCAACAAAGACTGCACTTCCCCGGAACTATTACTTTTCTTGTAATTAACTTTTTTCTCTCTTTCCCTATGTCAAAAGTTTTAGTTTTCGAGGGTAATAGCTACGTATGTTGAAAAAATGAAGATATTAGACTATTTTATGGTACCGTATTTCCTCGAAAATAGGTCGACCTTCGAAAATAAGCCGATTCGAAAATAGACCGAGATATCTTAGCAGACATCACAAAAATAGACCGACCTCGAAAATAAGCCGAGACGCAGTGGTGCCATTGCAACGCACATGTTGGCAAGTAAAAGATGTCAATATTGATGAATTAACTTGTTTGAAAGAAGGAAAACTTCGTATGACATTAAATCATCACCTCTAGAATTGACGAAGTTAAACCCAGATGAAGTAGACTACGAACAATTAAAAGAAAAGAGGGGTCCAAAGGCAGCGTCTGCGTTGTCATTGAAGATGTATGGGAGAAAAACCGTAACGAAATTGTAATTGACGACTCGTTGGATATTTAAGAAGAGAATACTGGCATTGTGCTAAAATACTGACTATTTCTGTCTTTTGAAATATTTTACGAACATTTCAAAAACTTAGTGTTATTATTCTTATCGTGTTTCTTCAGGTCTATTCTCCGAAAACACCTCGAAATTAAGCCGATTCAAAAATAGGCCGAAAAAATTCAAATTCACAGGAATTACATAAAGAGAAGATTTTTTTAATGAGTAGGAATAGTCTTCATTTGGAGTATATTAAAGTATAGCAAGCTGTGACATTAGGAAAAACATCGGCATTTTTTAGTAAACTTAAGCTTTTAGTAAACTGTCCCCGTTTACTTAAATTTGATTTACAACAAAATGCTGTAGATTGCTAACCTAACTTTTAAAATATTTTACACTCATCTCAGGTGCCATGAACTCAAGACTACGAAAAGGTGGTGAAAGTACCTAAGTAGAAGTGTGTAACATTGTCGTAAAATATACCTTCTATGATTGATCGCAGTTACAATGGCTGATGTTAAAAGGATTTTCATAGCGGAATAGCTCCCTTGTAAAGTGACTTGTAAAATCTGTAACACTTTCGTGAAATCTCTCCAGTGCCTCTCAATCTTCTTCTTTTCCCGTACGGTGATATCATGGCTTGCCAGAACTTGCCATCTGATGTTGATTGTATTAATTCCTATGCACTTCTTATTTTGTATTACTTCGTAAGGTGGAGTGCATTGAAAATTATTTTTTGCAGTCCCTAACGTAAATATTTTGAAAAGGAAAGCTCTTTTCTTGTTCTTTTTACTTCTAGTAATGTTATTCTTGCCATGCACCCCCACCCCCACCCACCTCCACTACTGATGACAGGATAGAGGCATGCTAAGTCTAGGATTAATTTACTATCAAAACATCTTGTTTACTTTGGCTCGTTTATATTTTTAACTAAAGTAACAAAGAAACACTATATGTCAACTGAAATCTCGGATTTTTTAGGGGTAAGTGACTTACATCATTCGCCAAACCACTTCTTATTTGCATGGAAATCTTTATGAATAATGTTACGTGTAGAATGACAAGGAAAAAAATCTTAACATCACTTGATAATGGCAATTGCGAGTGCCGAAACGTCGTGCATAAATAAAAAAAATATTGTGGCAATTTACAACAAAGTAGTTTTCTTTTGTTGTATTATGTAGATTAGCGAATGGAAAATCCGCGTTCAGAAAGCTGGAAAAAGTCGCAACTCAGCTCATCAAAATCAAGAGAGACATCAAGTTTAACAAACTTTGTAACAAAAATGGTATGCTTCCCAATTACACGAAATGACAGAGGGTGTAATAACAGAACGTATGATTATAATTGAAATCTTAAGAATGACAAACCAGATCCCTTTACTAGCATCTACCAGATGCAGGGTATTGAAACTTATTGGTAATACTAACAAAAAATGGCAAAGGACTTACCAAAACCAGCATAGGAGAGATTCACAAACAAACAGGCCCTACATATAGCTTAATAACCTTTCAGCCAGTGTTGCAGACCCACATTTTTAGGGCACTTCTTCAAGAGCTAGTTTGTTGTTGTTGTTTTTTTTGCTATATTCGGAATTTTTCTAAACTTAAATGAAGTAACTATCCACAGACATAACTATTATGCTTTATCATCAGAAAACAAGGACCTTCCGTTTATTATGCACTTTAAAGATGCAAAACAAGCAAGAATGCCTCTTTTTTAATCATGACTCTGATTACCCGGGCGACTCTTATGTTTAAGTAACTTTCGCCGCTTTTGGTAGGAATTTTTTATCACTGAGACAATACCTGGATTCAAAAAGGGTTTTCAGTAATAACTTTAACAAAATTTATGACAACAATTGCAATTACATTCCAATACTAAATATTTTTCTGAAGTTCTGAATTCATTATGGTAAGTAGTAAAATTGCTTATCATTCATATCAAAGTTAACAATGGAGTTAATTTTTTGGAGTGCGTTTAAAGCGGTGGCTCCTTATTCCATTAGCCAGTGAAATCGTATAATGATGGTCCTCTAACAATTTTTTTTCTTCTTAGATTAGACAATAAATAAATTTTGCAGGCGGCAGTTTAAAAAACTGTGCTGGTCACGGTACAAGATGATGGAAATGCACCCTACCGAAAAAATAATTGTATGTGAGAAGCATCGAAAGTGTCAGGAGAATTACAGTTTTCAAAGCTTTTAAAATTCATTTTCACGCACCTGACGTTGAGTGACTAAAACTTAGTTTACCATGTCTCTTCAATGCAAACATACAAAGTATTAGATTGCGTCGTAGAGGTAAATTGCTTAATTAAAGTTCGCCGAAATGGACTATTTTTTGTCTGTGGTAAAAACATCGTTTTCTTATAAAATGAGCTTTGTCTATTTACTTGGCATGTGTTAAATTCTTACAATTGTTGTCTTTGGGAGGACAGAAATCTTCTTTGGGGTATGTTTTGAAGAATAGATTCTCTCTGTATCGTATTCGTAGCATATCCTAAGCATCCTGTCACCTCCATGACCGATTCCGATCTGGTTCTGCAAGAAAGATTGGCAAACAATGCAAGTCGAAATACAAAGGGCTATTGTCCCGTTGGTGACATGTTTCATATTCCTCTAGTGTCTTTTCAAAACAAGTGCATCTCATGCTGATGCAGAGCTGTTTGGTAACGTTCCTTTTGAGCTGACGCGCATCTCTTATGCGCAACACGCGAAAATAGATTGATGTAACCTGCGGGCTACACAAAAGAATGCATTTTTGTATATATCAAATACAATTCAGCATAAACATTTTACAATCTATTATAGATTTAAATAGATTTGATAACATGATATTGACACTGCATCGTTACCTTTGACGGTCAAGTATTACAATAAATACCAATTACAAAGTGACATGCGAGTTGAATCGCTATTTCGTTAAACAAAAGAATTAATACAACAGGCATTATTGGCTCTGTCAATCAGGTGCCGTTCAGTAAACAGTAGTGAAGTATAAATGAGCATAGAAAGTAGAAGTGAAACTGATGGGAAAGACGAGGTAAGTGGGCTATTCTCGGTTGCCAGGAGCTATCAACAGTAGTAACTGTGCCTCCCTACTTCACGTCTAGTCGATAACTTTCAATATAAAGGATTGTAATCATCCTAAAGCTGTCTAAATCCCATAAAATAAAGTTTTTATAAAGGTTCTTGCCCTTCATGGTAGAGGGAGTCTATGTAATATTTTCAGCAATAAGTTGGATTTATAGACCTCTTCCCCGTTTTGTTCTATAATTTCTCAGCTTATAGACTCTCCCTCAGTTGGACATCCACTATGCTCTGCTAAAGCCTAAGTATCATGACAATTATGCGATAGCACCCAGTTGGATTGCAACTAACTGTTAAAGGTTATGTAGGCATTCAGACAACCTATGCTCTACCGATTATCGTCAGATAACAAAGTTGTCATTAATATCTATTACATTGATCAACGAAGTAATTAATCGACAACAGCAATAACACGAACTGTTTAAAGTTTTATCAATACAAATGAGCTTAAGAAGAATAAGGACTAAAAACCGAAAATCGATATTAAAATTGTTCTCCAGACACGCTGAAACACTGTGTATCGGTCGATGCTTGTTCATTGGGATGATGCTGCACAACGTAAAGGACAGCAACATCTTTTATATTCCCAGCATAAACATTTATAATCGATGCTTAAAGAATCTATTCAATGGAAAGGCTAGTTTAATGTAAATTGTTGCTAAGAGTTACAAAAAGCCTTTCAACTGGTAGGTGGACCTAATACAAATTCATATCATAATGAGGTAAAACGGCAAAGCAAGATAAATCAAAAGTAGATACCTCCGCTCTGTCTTATTTTGATAAAGAGCTCTGATCAAGAAACGGATATAGTTAAAGGACCAAGGTATATGCAAACATTAAGAACATCAATCTTCCAAGTGATACCACAATCGTTTCAAGCTCATGCCAAAAAAGAAGATATACGAAAGTCACGAGACGAAAGCAAATATTTGTTGAGATTTTCCATTGCATTCAATTGTATAAAAAAGCATCTTTGAAAATGCCAGCAGGAGCATTTGTAGTCAAGTATCGCACTTATTAAACATATCGAAAGTTTAAAAAT
Source organism: Alatinidae sp. Z8VKAUB7J3 (assembly GCA_010016025.2). Taxonomy (NCBI): domain Eukaryota; kingdom Metazoa; phylum Cnidaria; class Cubozoa; order Carybdeida; family Alatinidae; species Alatinidae sp. Z8VKAUB7J3. Next base: position 142,791,067 of record JAAAKM020006971.1, on the reverse strand, counting down.
ATTTTGCCAGCATCAACGTTAATGCTAAGTGAAGTAGGTCCATGGCTTGATATTGAAGTAAGCAGGAAAGGGTTGCGTTGAGTTCAGGAGGAACTGAAACTGTTGCAGTATCGTGCATGGTTTTAGTAGTTAACATTTTTGTTCACCTACCATGCAGAATTCCATCCTATCTCATAGACACTAATAGCCGCAGTTATCTCCACATCTCGAGGAACCAAAGAAGTACGTCGATACGGCACAGGTCGAGAGAATGGGGGATCGTGACAGCAAGAGTCCAATTAGCCGGAAAAGCAATTTTACTCGGTGAGAAATACCAGATTGGAAGTATGAATTAGAGTGAAATCTCAGACAAAATGGAGCGGGTGACTTGACTTGAGTAAAAAAGGAAAAGACACAAAATCTACTCAGTGAATTTCGTAGATGAGATTTAGGTTGCTTAGTGGAGGATTTTGTCTCCTATTTGAAATTATTTCTTTTAGTTTTTGTCCCTTGTCACATTAAAAAAGTGTAGCAAAGGGAATACGAATTATCGAATAAAGAAAAATATATCTTAGCACATTTGAAATATGACAATATTGCTGTGGTTACGATTTTAAATTTTTTAAACGTTGCAATTGGTTCTAACCCTAAAAATTTATCTCGACCTAGTAGAGCGTTATTTTAATTATGTCGAGATAACGATAGAAAACAATATAGAGCAATAGGGGTTCTGACGGAACCGTAGCAATAGTGTCAATATGGCGAGAACAGGATGACATGCGGTCGAGATAGTGAGAGTGACTGTATAAAGCAAGAAGTAGAGTTAAAGGAAAATAAAACACCGGGACTTTAAATGAAAAGAGATGATTGATTATTTTTAAAAATTAAACGGAAGAAGCAATGGAAAAGTAATTGAATCTTTCAATTCTTAAATCATTATATTGTCATTATAACTATATATTCCGTTGGGACGTATTTGCCTTATGTCAACAGTCAACACAGAAATATTTATTGTCCCTTTCTGCACTGGTAACTCCAAAAACATTATCAGGTCTCTAAGCACCTTTAAGTCATGCATTTTTTATACATTTTCTTAGAGAGAAAGTACAAACCAATGCAAATCAAAGCCAAAAACAACGTCGAATTTGCAATAAGCAACACAATCGATACGCCAAGCATATCCTTCTTTTCGTTATGGATAGATGCGATGTGATCTCTTGACACACGAAGGACAACTCCCGTACAGAGAGTAATCAGCAATCCAGAAAGGGACAACATTTGTAGAAGGTGGTTACCTGTGTAACGAATTGGCTTTATATAAGCGTATGCCACTGTGAAAGTGCCCGAGATGATGATCATGCAACCAAGACTTGTTCTTGTATCCAATCCAAAAAATGCAAATCCAACTGTAAACAACAGCTTACGAAGCATTTCAAATACTTCCCAATAGATGAAATAGTCAGACTATTTGATCTACCGCCATTCCCTCATTCCTGGCACCATTTGCATGCATATCCTCTCTCCTGGCCTTCTTTTCTCCCTTCTTCCGACTGGCACATGCTAGACACAAATCTTTTCCCTCAGTGAAAGTGGGCAATTTTTCACAAACTACTTGATTATTCGTCATAACATATTAGTATGTTTGTGACATAGTGGCTAGAAGTCAGTCTTTACATATAGTGAAATTATCTCGACAAAGCAAAATACTTCTGGCCTTCCAAGATCTTGTTTCTTTTGAAAAGAACACTAGAGAAATAGAATATATATCACCACCGTCGATTTTGTTTCTGTTAGCAATTAGTTTGCATACATGAGCAATTCTGTCAGAGATAATAGATCTGATTCAATAATTGTGCCAAAGCTGAAGACAGTTAGCTTGCCAGATAACTTACAAACCGAAAATTTTCTTTTATAATTTAAAACCCGAAGCAAGGACGCGATTTTTTAGTCAGATAGTTAGATATAAGTTAGACGTATTTACTTCTTTATTTTAATGATTTACGAAGATAACCAAGTTAGGTTTGTAAAGATTTTTAACTTTTGTACAATGACTGTTTTATTGGGTGTCCTTTGTTGCTGTTGTTTTTCTTTTATCTTCTTTTTCCGTTTCGTTCGATAGGATTTTTCTCATTTCTTTAAAGTTACTTTTCAGAAGCAAGTCTTTGATTGTTAACAGTAGCCCCCTATACTAAACAAGCTAATCATAAATCATTGATATTGTTATGATATGATTATTCATCCAATTGTCTAGTCCAACTTAACTTTCGTTATAGTGACGACACTGCATATGTTGCTACTGCTACTCTAACACATAGTCAGGTCACTTACATCTGAGGTCGTAGGGGGAACCTATAGAGAGCAAAACAAGTAGGGCCTACTACCATTTTTGTGTCAATCATTAGACCTAGAATGAGTTAATGTGTCCTTTTGTTTACTATGTACTGCTTCACGCTTATCCAACAAATTGCAATTATTGATTTACAACCCCCAAAACCTGGATAAAAAAAAATTGGCAAATCTCTTAACCACAAAAGAAATCTCGCAACTACTAACTTTTGTTGACTTTATAAACACCCAGTCGTCTTAACTGAATCACATCTGCCATTTTGGCTACTCCCAAGCACCACGCCCCTTGTGCCTCTTTCGAAACGCGACTGTCAGTCATATTTTGGAGCTAAAAATAGATCCCTTTTTTATGTTGTAGAGTTTTAATTTATCACACAAGCTTTTGCAATGACTATCGTAAGTCGAATAGGGAAAGGTCAAAGTATTTTAGTAAAACTAGGTCACGAGAAGGGAAAATTGCCTGAAGTGGGACAGTCAAGAGGAGATCGGGAAGGTTAAGCAGTCTGATTTCTTACGTAGAGTTAAATGCGCCGATCTTAAAAAGCCTGTTTTTGTTTTGAGGCCAAGGTGTTCAATGTCAGCCATTTACGTCCGCCATCACTAGAAAATTTTCTCGGTGTCCGCTGCATGGATTGTCGAGGGTATCACAGTCTTTGTGTTTAATCAACCAATCAGAACGGATTAAATCATCTAGTGGAACCCGGAATTTCCTGCGAACGTCACGGTGTCGCTGAGAACAACATTTTACGCAGGAAGGAACAGAAGTGAATTACGTGAAGAGAGGCATAAACTTATTGTTTTATTCTATATTTATAGCGGGTCATCTCAAGAGGTAAACTTTTGCTTGTACCTGACCATTCAGGTGTAAGGGAGCTATCGGCATGATGTCAGGACACGAACACTACAATTCAGCTCCAAGCCCAAGGGGAGCTCAGTCTTCACGTCAACGATTGAAGCCATGGCTTATGCAAAAGATAGACGAGGGCAATTGCCCAGGATTAAAATGGATCGACCGTGAGACTTGTATTTTCAGGATTCCCTGGAAACATTTTGGGAAACCAGGAGTAGATGGGGAAGTGGATGCTAAAGTTTTTCGCGACTGGGCAATCCATACAGGCAAATACCATGAAGGCGACCCACCGGATCCATCGACTTGGAAGACAAGGTTCAGGTGTGCACTGTATAAGTTACCCGATATCGAAGAGCAAACGGAAATGAACGTGCTCGATGGAGAGTCACCTTATAGAGTGTACAAGTTTTTGACCAAAGGTGAGTTTAGACGAGACATAGGTATATAAATACTGAACCTCTCACTGCAATTAGATGTTGTTGTGGAGATCCCGTCCCCATCATTAATAATCAATCTATTCTGATAATGAACAAGTAACTGGTAAAGATTGGAAGTGTCAATAATGATTTAAATCGTCTTTTTATTTTAAACATTAACTGTTTGAACTACCTTTTTAAGAATCACTTTGTTGATGCCCATGACACGAGTTTGATAAGGACAACATGGATGACGTAATGACATACATGGCTGCTGGAGAACATGGCAGAAAGCTATTGTCGTTTCCATCGCAAGGTGGTTGCATCTGGAGCAATCAGCACTGGTGCCATTAAAAATTATCCCGATGACTCTATCGCTCTAGTCGAACTATAAAAGTGAAAACAGTATTTACAACCCTCCCATTCTTAACTAAAACATGTATGGGACAACTAAATCTATACCTCACGCCTCTCCAAACACGTCAATTCACGGTGTCCATTGTAAATGCCTCGACCATTCAAAGAACTTGTATAGGGTAACCCGAACTATTGCATTCCGCTTACGGGGTTAGGAACTTCAGCAGAGAGTTAACATCAAAAGGTCGAAGACGCGATTGGTTTCTGACGTTTATATCCTGAATTAACTGAGTAGTATTTCGAAATCGAGACACCAAAGGTTCGGACTTCTGAGGGGTTCTAGAGGAGTATTTGTGCAATGATTAGACTTCGGTATTTGTCCAAAAGTTCCAAAGAATTGCAGCAATTATTGTAACGTGCTGTCAACAGATAGTCCAACCCGTACTTTTCCTTTTCGCAATGTTAGTGGTCTTGCTCCATGAAGAGTCTGATAGAAGTGCGATAGACCTATATGGTAACAACGCCCACATGGGGGTGCTGTAATGTTCATCACCGTAGTTGCCACTTCGTTGATTTTTTAATATACCATTTAATTAACCCTGCTGTCTTGAACATTTTATTATTATCTACCAAAATACGATAAGAACCTACTGTCAAGGAATTTGACCCTTGTTCTGACGATTGTTGAGTAGCCAAATACACACGTTGACCTAACTGCTGTAAGTAGTAAACATGTTACTGTTGCACCTAAGCATGTTAATTACACAATTTGTTTGTAGAAAACTACTCAGTTTCTCAGCAGCTAAACGACAACTGTTTAGCAACAAATTTAACATTAGCCTACACGTATGTATGGATCTAAATTGTCACGTTCTGTAAGTACGTCAGGGACATAGTTTTAAAGAAAACTGCCCTAGAATAAATGGCAAGTACACAAAGATATACTTTTCTACCATGTATTTCATTTACTTCCCAAAGCTGTTGTCATGGGGTTTTAATAAACCCTTACCATAGGTTAAAACCCAACCCAAACCCTACCTTAGCAGTAAATAAAAAAGCCAAGTAAATCAACAAAAGCACCCCAGTTAATCGAACACTCCCTTTGCTGTGTTTCCATCCTGTGAAAATAGATACTGAATCTACCATCTGCCAGAGCAACCAATGTTACAATAGCAAGGTCTATTTCGTTAGTAACTGAGCATCCTCAACTTTTAGGTAGCAAACTGTACATACAGAAGCAGCAAGCTTGCTCATAAGCTTTTTTTTTGGTAAATTGAAGTATGTTTGTGCACTTAAAAAGCCTGCAAGAGGCAACAACAGAGGAAGAAATGGCCATGCTTTTACCACCTTTCATCACTAGAGTTTGAAGGCAATTTGCAAAGACAGAAGATTCTCACATAATAATGAAGAGCTTCTTGGTAGTTTGTTTGGGAATTTGGTACGTGCCTGTCAAATGTGCTCTACCCATCATGTCATCATCGATGCATAGTTGTTGATAGGATAACAGAATGTTGTCAGCTTGGCTTTTGTTGTTGGTATTTGACTGCCTTTAAAACAATAAAAGTCTTAAGTCCTTTGGCACCAATTTGACAGCCAGATATATAACTTCTCACCATGAAGTGGGGCTACAAGATGAACATTAGAGGCTTAAACATAACCTTTTGACAAATAGATGACAGTCTTTCCATAGTCAAGTCACAGTGTGCATAGTGGCTACAGATATTATGTGAAAACTGGAAAAATAATTATGTTATCACTGTGGCCATTAGTAAATATGTCTTAACTGCATGGTAGAGAAGCCACATAGTTTAAGAAAAGAAGATTAACTCTGTGGATAATAATCTTATTAATAGAAATTTTAAATTGCATTTAGAAACAACATCATATCTTCTAGATTTGTAGTTTATATTTTAAAAAAAGTTGCCCAACCATTTATTGGTTGACAGCCAAAATGTGTATTTTATTACACCTTTATGATTATAAAGTAATCTATTAACTGTACTGTAAACTTTCTTCTTGATTGAAGCTAATTTCATGTAATGTGGACAATCAGTTTATTACATGTTTACCTTTTGATTGTAACCTCCCCACTCCACCCCAATTCTTTATTTATATACAGTGTCTGATTGAAGCCTAATGGTCATTCACTGTAAAGTTAAGCAATTAATTACTGACATTGGTATACGGATATAACAGGAAATTAAGATTAGTAGCAGTTACTCCTTTCAAGACTAAAATACCAGGAAATAAATCAAGTTATACTTTTATAGATCTTCCATCTGTTCATCTTTCCAGATGGGTTTACTTAAGGTTAGATGCAGGACATGCATCATTTGGTGTCCTTGTTGTGGAAGAAACACAAGAGATGCACTTTAAAGGGGTATGTGCAACCAGCAAGTTGTGTGCAACTATAAATGATTCCATGAATTTGTATCCTAGAGTAAAAAGTATGAATTACTAAGAATTGACCTACTTTTTCCTGATTTCAATAAAAGTGAGACAATAAGAAACACGTTTCCATTGTCATCTGGGCTTGTATAAGGTGTGGACAACTGATGTTCTTAGGCCGTAATGGTTTTAGAGAAATTTAAACAAGAATGTTTAAACTTTACTTTATGAAGCTACATAATGTTATATTTATAATGTCTGCAACTCACGATTTCTAGTTTAAGCTGTATTTGTACCCTGTGATGACTGCTCACAAATTTTCACCAGAGAAGGTATCAAGAAAGCCAATGAAATGCTACATTGCAGAGAACTTACGAACAACAAAAACTCTTTGAATTGAGAAATTACTCCCCTTAATCACACTGTGCCCAAATCAACAGAACTTTTCTCTCAATGTATGAGGGTGTCCAAACACCTAAGTTAATATTAGGCTATAAGATCATCAGGATTTTAACACAACCTCCTAATCTGCTAACAATCTTAGAATTGAAAAGTGAATTGACAACAAGGAAAGTCAGCAAAATGCAACAGGAAAATTTAGTTTTGCAGAATATGTATGCAAGTACCAGATTTTGGGACTAAATTAACTACTGTTTGAAAAGTACTCAGCAGACGCATATCAATTATTACATATTTATCAAGAGTAGAGCATTATCACAATAGCTTGCTTTCTTCCACTAAGTAAGCTTACGGGATTCCAACCAAATACCCATTGATTTGAAAATACAAACCTTAACCATTGGACCATCAAGTCCAATGATTAAGGTGAGAAATTTTCAAGTCAGTTTTGTCATTTTTTCTCCTCTACTCAGTCGGTAAGGGGAGATTCAATTATTACAATTATATATTGCGTTTCGGCTTTGACCCTTCATCAGTGTCACAGATATATCTCTATGGTTAAGGTTGGCGTTTTCAAACCAATGGGTCATGGGTTCAAATCCCCTCAGCTCCCTTACTTTAAAATGTAAGCTATTGTGGTAATGCTCCACTCATGATAATAATTGCTATGTGTTTACTGAGTTAATGAAGACAAGGGGCGTTCCTTTGTTAAGCTTCGATCGTTATTCAAAACGAGGCTACCTTTCCCGATTCTGATTGGTCCATTCTTGACAAGGGGTGTCAAATTTAAATGGTCACAAAATACCACAACTTGAGACTCATTTTCCAAAATTGTCGGCTGTGAAATTGTAGGAAATCAGAACGCAAAATGCAGGTGGTCTAAGACCGGACAGTGCTAGCAACTGTTCTAATTTCGGGGAGATGGTAAGTTATAGATTCTTAAACTAGATGTAATTGTATTTGATCACGTAAACGTGTGCATCGCTTCGGTTGTTCGTGTACAATGTTGACATTGTAAACTCGGTGATCGGACTGTGTCATTTTCTTCATGTTGAGATGATAGAGGCTGAATGTATTTTGTGTAGCTAGTTTCAAGGAGAAGTAAATGGGATACGCCTGAATTGTAAGCAAAGCTTTCTTGTAACTTGTTGGCAGCTAGGGTCGGCTAGTGTGAAGGAAGGCATAGTTGCATAAATTTGTCTAGGCCTAAGCTAAAATTGGACCAAACAGAAGAGGTACACTGGCACATAAGACATCCCATCCAAGAAACAAAATCAAGCGATCGGAACGTCCTAGCAGAACTTTCAATTAGAAGACAATATTGAACAGAAATTGCTGATAACTATAAAGGCAAAACTGCGGACTGTAGATTTGATGTTTACACAGAGTACTTCTAAATTAGGCTTTCACATACTATGAAAATAACCAAAGCCTACACCTGATTTTGAAATTGATGTTGGTAGTCAGTTGTAGAAAACTGGATCCGTTTTCTACAGAAAATATGAACCGTTCTCCTTACATAGCGTTCACCTCGTTATAACGCTCTTTTGATATCTCAAATTTTGTTTGTTTATATTTGAGCGCGTTCCAGTGATCATCTGGGTACAGAAACTACCATCTGACTGTAAACCGAAAACATTCCTCAGAACTTGTTTACGACATTTGCTCAAGAAAAACTTTCCACCACCAAATTTTGATTACAGACGTTTTGAGATCTTGTGTTCATTGCTTGAAAATCGTTCGATTTTGATCAACGTATTTTCGTAGTAATAGGCTGTTTTGGTGTGTTTATATACCGGCGTTCGCGATGTTAGTCAGAATGGAGCTTGTTAATTACTTGGATCTGCTGCCCTCTAACATTGATTTTACTGATTTCAATAGCTGGCAACATATGTGAGAATGATATCTAAACCACCAAATTTTGTTAGTTATCGGCTGAACTTTTCAAGAACGATGATTTTATGTTCGCATCTTCAGTCTCCGCTCATTAATAACGGGTTATACCTTTATCGATGTGCATACCAACGCAGTACGAATGTTGAATATAAACATGTACCAACATCCCAGCATAAGCTTCGAAGTTTGTGATTTCGGGTATTGTTTCATCCTCATAAAAACAATAAAAAACTACGTTCTTTCTGTTTGATCTGCTTTGATCGTCAAGAAGAATGCAACCCAGTTGGGTAATATCAACAAATGCTTCGCTAAGGCGTTGGTGTGATTCTCTTAAGTACTTCTGAGACATTTGATCTTAGTTATTTCACTTTGGGACCCTCAGTTGTCTGAAATCCATAGCACTGTACTGTCGACGAGTCCGATCCCGAACCAATTTTATGATAAGATTTTAGTATCAACCTTACGTACCATGATGTAGCTGTCATTGAAACAGAATTTGTCAAGCTCGAGCTACTATCAGATCGAACGTACATATCAATTTTCCTAGAGCGAGTAACTCTTAAAGGCCCTTTATGTAATTCAAAAAAGGCTGTAATGTCTAGGACGTCGATATCAACCCAAGATAGCGATAGCAATTTGACATTTTGGTCAGCTAGAGCTATTAATGTTGTAGTTCCAACTTCATTATCTGCAGTACCTCAAACTTGTATTTAAAGTGCAGAACAAGACCAAAACATCACCTAGTATCAGGATTACACAAAAAGGTCGTTTTGCTTTGGATCCGTTGCGGGTGAGACGCTTCATTTATGGTTGAAAGTGTTGATTACTGTGGCGAAATCATAATTTCCGTTATGGGAAAGGATGACATTGATACAGAGAGCCTCTTGGTTGTTGCAGAGGATGCTGCCAAGAGTTTTAGTAGGGTTTGACAAAGCTTTAAGTTTGTAATAAACAGCACCTCTATAGTTTGATACTCGTACAGTTACGAAGATTTGCAGAATTTAAGAAACAGACTCCAGTCATATTTGAAGGAATAGTTTTCAACTATAGTAGATTTGACGGTAGTTAGTAAATGAATAAATGTCTACGCTGATCTTTCCAAACTTTAACCTCATTGTTTTGCAACTGTATAGACATTTATGAATAATGCAATGACTGAACTCACAAGTTAATTACATTTTTATTGAATACCTGTATACAAAGGATGAATACTAATTGACATTGTGAAGGGTTTAAACATGTAAAAATTATATATCAATTCTGAACAGCCTATTTCATGAATATGCAATTTGAATTTTGAAAAAGTTATATATATTTTTTATGTTAATGTCATTCTCTTTATACTACATTACTTGATATGGTGTCAGATGTAATAGGTTGAAAGACTATGTTAATATGAGTTATAAATTGTTGGCAACATTGTTCTTGATGTTGTTATTGTTGATGATATCAGATGATGACAATGCATAAATAGTTGTAGTAGAAAAAATAAAGTGATAATATTGGCATTAAGCATTACAGGAGGACACGTTTTACAGGGCTAAGGTTAAGGTTAATAAGGAAAGTAGCCAAAATATTGACCAAGTGTGGAATGTGTTACTGTAGTGAGCAGAGGTGTGAATGTTGTGGAGGGAAGATAACGAAGCTAGAGGCATGTGGGTGTGGAGAGAGACCCTGAAAGTCAGCTTGAGAACCAGGACTACCAATGAACGGATCTTACAAAGTATTGGAGAAAGAAGATCCATTATAAAAAGGAAATTGATTGTTAATGTTGGCTGTAGAAGGCAGAATGTATAGGATTAGGATAAGAGGTTAAAAAATTGCCAGGATTCAATCAGGAATAGGTACTATGCTAACTTGAAACATGCAGCTGAGAATGGTCTGATCGGAACTTGGACCTACCGCAGGAAAGCATGCCCAAAGAGGTAATTATTATTATGGTTATGGCATATTACACTTAGTTTTTATAAGAAACCAGTGCTCAATCTCCCGAAAATTTAAGAAACTTGAGGGCTGTCTGATAAAGGGTTGTTTCATGAATAGGCTAACCTGGTACCGGAGAATAAGAAACTGCTAAGAAACTTTGAGGGCTCAAAAGGTCAATATTTTAAGAAAGCTGGATGCTGAGGTAGTTTATTATAAAAGTAAGTGTATACAACAGTAACTACCAGCATAATTGTAGCGATGGTCATATGGTGATGGTAACAATGACAATGGTGATGATGATGATAATGATGATGATGATGATGATCATCATCATCATCATCATCATCATCATCATCACCATCACCATTGTCATTGTTACCATCATTTATACAGTTTTATAAGGTGACAAGAAGGAAAAGCCTCTTAGCAGGCATTATATGCTTTTGTTCTGGAACCTGCTTGATAATATGAGATATATGTTTGCTTCAAAAGTGCTAATTATTTTTTCCCTATATGTTGCAATATATTGAGTTTGGTTCAGGTTGCTTTATTTATATACAAGTTATTTGTCATTAAACTTTAGCACTAATTCAGTTACTTGAATTTCACAAACTGAAATTGAGTGTTTAGTGGCCAATTTTATGAAAAATGCACACCATGTTTTGTACATAACTCGAGATTTATGTTGAAAATGAACTTTCACTTATGAACTTGACATATTTCTATTAGTTTACACATAAAATGAGGCCATGTGTTTTGCAACTGTAAGAGATAAAATTAATTTTATAATGTCCCCGTTTTAGTGGCATTGTCCCACATAAAAGTAATTGCTTCATGTAACATGGATAAAAGTAATTGCCTGTATAACAATCAGACCTTTGCAGGAATAAGTAGCAAAGGTTTTTCTATGTTTTCTAACATGGCATTTATGTCATAACTTTGAAGTTTTTTGCACTTTCCATATATTTTTTTTCTGACAAAATTTATATATTTTTTTATTTAACACCACCTGTGCATTTTAACTTGTAATGCAATTCATTTTGCATAGCACGTAAGTAGTTATCAGTCTGTATTGGTTAGGTAGGTTTTATTATAATGGCATTCTTCAGTTCTTCAGTTTTAACAATCATGAGAATGTACTTGTGACCATGCAAAAATGGCAATGGATAAAAACTTTCCAATTATTTACACTAATATCTGTAGATGTAGGTGTTGACACTTTCCACATATTTTTGTTTGGGATATAAGATAAAAGTCAAAGATTGTGGTTACTTAAGAAATCTTGCCGCAGAAGGATATAAATGTTTTTAGGGAATATATTTTGTTTTCTTATCTTTGGTTAGGGTTTTGTTTCCTATTTTG